>PVJD01001306.1:0-279305 GCA_004026545.1 Mormoops blainvillei
TAAATGTCTCTTAGTGCACATGGGCATATATATAAATTTGTTGATTGAGTTTTAATGTTCTTAATACTGTTCTTCCTGATATACATGTGAGAGGCAGGGCTTTTTGGGCAACAGGGTTCTATGGAGTTTGCATTCTTCGATATTATTTTCTGAGTTCTCTGGGACCTTTTCACTTTATACTTTCCCAGTTTAAACACTTCAGAAATTTTCCAAGAACTGAACAACTGTTTGTTTTTTTTTATAACAAAGCTGGTTACTTACACCATAGTATGAGAATCAATAAAATTATTACCTGTTCTTACGCTTCATTATAAAAAGAGAAGTGGGGTATATTGGGCACCCTGCTTTCATCACCTGTAAACTTGGAATAATTGCAATGGTTAAGGGCCTGGCCACAGTGCTGTTGGGGATTAATGAGATCCTGCTTGTAAAGGGTTTGAAGGAACTTAAATAAAACATGTGATAAGTGTCTATTCAGATCCTTTGCCCAAATAGACACATCTCACATATTTTATCTGAGTTTCCTCAACCCAAAACACTAATTTGAACAAAAATATATGCACCCATATGTTCACTGCAGCATTATTTACATAGCTAAGATATGGAAGCAGCCCAAGTGATCATCACTAGATTAGTGGATAAAAAAGCTGTGGCACATTTGCACAATGGAATACTACTAGGCTGTAAAAGAGAAAAAAATCTTACCCTTTGTGACAGCACAAATGGACCTGGAGAGCATTATGTTCAGTGAAATAAACAAGCCAGAGAAAGGCAAATATCTTATGATTTCATGTAAACGTGGGATCTAATGAACAGACTGAACAAGCAAAATAGAAACAGACTCTTAGATAGAGAGCAGGCTGACAGTTGCTGGAGGGCTTTGGGAGGTTCAGGGACTGAGCAAACAAAGAGAGAAAGAGAGAGAGAAATCTCATGGACAAGGTCAACATTGTGGTGATTGCTGGGGGAAGGGAGGAATGAGGGGAAGTGGAGGAGGGTATAGGAAGGATAAAAGGTGATGGAGGAAGACTTAAGTTGGGGTGCTGAACACACAGTCAGTATAGATGACATGCTATAGAATTGTGCATCTTAAAATTGTATAATTTTCTTAGCCTGTATCACCCCAATAAATTCAATAAAAAAATAAAAACTTTAAATTTTTTTAAATTTAAAAATAGATGTGAGAAAAATGCAAAAAGGAGTATTATAAAACAGACCAAAGAGCTTGTTAGTTACTGAGCCATTTTTTTTTTCCTTAAACCAGGGGTAGAGAGAATGGAGCACTAGATGTTTAGCTTTTGGACTAAGTCTCTAATTAGACTCTAAGGATTAAGGAAGCAGTTAAAAGTCTGTGTGACAAAAGCTTTTCTCAGAGAAAAGATATGTTTTTATTCTTCTTAGACTGCTTGACCTGTAACACTGACATCTTGAGATGTGTAACGAATTCAGCAGAAAATCCAAGCTCAGGGCTTATTCACTTCTTTGTGCATTTAATTACCTTTTGTGCAGCAAGCAGGTCTTGAATTATCATTATTTCTCTTGATTCAAAATTATTGAAGATGTGTTTCTACTTTAATAAGTAGGTTGACCTCTCAATATTTAGAAATGAGGGCTCTGGAAATGCAATTCCCTGTCTCAAAGCTGCAGTAGAGAGATGGTGAATAGGTTTTCAACCCTGCAAGTCCAGTTCACATTCCTAATGCTGCCCACACAATACCTGGACCACCTAGCTGAAAAGGAGTTCATAGCAGGTAATACTTCAAAGAGCTCACTGTGTGCAAGGTGCAGTTTCAGGCTTTGTATACATCAATTCATTTTATTCTCACACAGCGCCTGTAGGGTCACTCCTGACATTTCCCCACTTTACAGATGAGGGACCTTAGGCATAGACAGGTTAAGTGACTTGCCGAGAATATACAGCAAGGAACCAATAGGGGTGAAAATGAACCCCTACAAATCTCACATTTTAACTTGTACATATTCTTCTCTGTTCTTTGACCTCTCCTTATACTGAGTGTATTATTCTCACAGAAGTGGTGATTTTCTCTCTGCATTTTGTGTTAACTTTCATATAGGTGGTGTGCTCTGTCAAGAATGTCATAATCACTTCCTGTGATTCCCCCACACTGTCTTGTTTACAAAACTCTGTTTAAAAGGTGGGCTGGGCAGAAATGATGGGTCACTATATGAGTTCCCAAACCCCCTTGGGATATTTAAAAATATGTTGTCAGAGAAGAGGTTGCCAGGCACATCTTTATATTTGGCAAAATGTATTTTGCTACACACTGGGGTACGCGGGACTATCAAGTGAAAAGAGTTATATTTCTTATGGATGCCAGTTTCTGTGATGCAAATTGCATGATATAGCTAGAGTTTCCAGCTCTGAGACTAGCCAGCTAAATTTAACAGTCACTGTCAACTGAAATTTTGAAGTGAAATAGCATATGGGGGCATGCTATTTCCTTGAAATAAATTATTTTAATATTATTGATAGGGTCAGGCAAAAAAAATGGTTCAGAAAAATCACATGGAATAGATTCATGTTCTTATTTAAACATAAGAGATCAATGCACAAATTTATTGTCCCTCTCTTCTTACACTCTTTTACAATGACATAAAGCTGCAGTAGAGAGATGATGAATAGGTTTCCACTCCTGCAATTCCAGTTCAGATTCCTAATACTGCCCACACAATAACTGGATGAAGAACTTAAAAAAAAAGTAGGAATTCAGAAAGACAAAACGGAGCAGAGGTTAGGGTGAGTAAGAAATATCAACACATTGTGGAAATCGGACAGCATGTGTGGGATGAAGGTCAGATCAGTCCAAGTCTGTAGAAGGCAGGTGAAGGTGAAGACATCCAGGCTGAGGCTCAGCCCTGGGGATTCTGTATACTGTGGTGCTTCGATGAGTCATGATGTCAGGGGAAACAGTGTGAATTTTTTATAGCTGTTGACCCTAGACCCACTTACCCCTGTCCAGGCATACAAGCAAATTTCTTTGTACTCCCATCTCAGAATTCCAGAGACATATTCTGTAGCTCATAAAAACTGGATCAGACTTTTCAAAGCTAAGGTCAAGGTTGACATACAGGGCTGAAAAAAACAAAGTGATGTCTGTATACAAGGCTGTGGACTCCTGGTCTTAATTTTTTTCTTCTTCCAAAAGCTATTATTCAGCTTTTGTTTCTTTATGCAAAAGATTAGACCATTTTTCCATAGAAGAACTGAATAGTCCCATGAATGATGTATGTGATAGCTAGAATTTTAGAGAAGTCCCAAATTTAAAAAAAAAAGAAGTTTACCTATATGACCACCTGCTAGTAAATCCTGCCTATTGACAAACCCAACACTTTTACATAGAATTTTCAATCCAATTTATAGTGCCTCAGTCACAGTGTGAACAGATGACTAAGGCGATCACATATTGCACAACACCTCCAAGATGAAAGATAAAGAACAAATCAAATAGGCAGACATCTGGCCAAGATGGAGGCATAGGCAGAGATGCTTCCTTTCCTTGTACAACCAAAAGAAGGATAAAAACCAATTTAAAAACAAAAGGCAACTAGAACTGCCATAAAATCAAACTACATGGAAGTCCAACAACCAAGGAGTTAAAGAAACATTAATCCAGACTGGTAGGAGAGATGGAGACTGGGACAGAGATGATGTAGTAAGATGGCTGGCTGACTGGGGTGGGCAATCCCCCATTTGTGCAAGGCTAAACTGGGAGGAAAAACAGGGGAGTGAGACAAACCCCAAAACCCAGGGATTCAGAGTGGGAAAGTAAAGACTCAAAACCCCTGTATGTAAAAATCTGTGGTGGTTGTAGCAGCAGGAGAAACTCCCAGTCTCACAAGAAAGTTTGTTGGAGAAGCTCATGGGGATACTAGAATGTACACAAATCCACCCACTTGGGAATCAGCACTGGAAAGGCACGATCCACTTTGGGGAAGTGAGGGAAGTGACAGAAAGTGGGGCAAGAGCTGAGCAAGCCACATTGTTCCCTCTCTGACCCCTCCTCCACATACAGCACCACAACAAAATAACATAGGTTGTCCTGCCCAGGCCTATAGCTAAGGCTCTGCCCCTTACAATATAACAGGTATGCCAAGACAAAGAAATATGGCCCAAATGAAAGAACAGATCAAAAGTCCAGAGAAACAACTAAGCGATGAAGAGATAGCCAACCTGTCAGATGCATAGTTCAAAACACTGGTAATCCAGATGCTCACAGAGTTGATTGAGCACACTCGCAAAATGAAGGAAGAAATGAAGGGCATACAAAGTGAAATAAAGGGAAATAAACAGGGACCCAACAGTGAAAGGAAGGAAACTGGTACTCAAATCAATGATTTGGAAAAAAAGGAAGAAATAAGAAACAGGAGCAAAATGAAGGAACAAGAATTTAAAAAAATGAGAAGAGGCTTAGGAACCTCCAGGACAATTTTAAACACTCTAACATCTGAATCATAGGGGTGTCAGAAGGAGAAGAGGAAGAGCAAGAAATTGAAAACTTACTTGAACAAATAATAAAAGAAAACTTCCCAAATCTGTTGAAGGAAACAGACTTCCAAAAAGTCCAGGAAGTCCAGAGAGGCCCAAAGAAATTGGACTCAAAGAGGAACACACCAAGACACATCATAATTAAGTTACCCAAGATTAAAGATACAGAGAGAATCTTAAAAGCAGCAAGAGGAAAGGAAAGAGTTACCTACAAGAAGTGCCTATAAGGCTATCAGCTGATTTCTCAAAAAAAAAAAAACCTTGCAGGCAAGAAAGGGCTGGAAGGAAGTATTCAAAGTCGTGAAAGGCAGGGACCTACATCCAAGATTATTCTATCCAACAAAGCTATCACTTAGAATGGAAGAGCAGATAAAGTGCTTCCCAGATGAGGTAAAGTTAAAGGGGTTCATCATCACCAAGCCATTACTATATGAAATATTAAAGGGACTTATCTAAGGAATAAAAGAAGATCAAAAACTATGAACAGTAAAATGACAGCAAACTCACAACTATCAACCACTGAACTCAAAAAACATAAACAAAAACTAAGCAAACAACTAGGACAGCAACAGAATCACAGAAATGGAGATCACAGGGAGGGTTATCAGTGGGGAGGGGCATAATTGGGGGGAAATGATGCAGGGAATAAGAAGCATAATTTGTGGGCACAAAATAGTCAGGGGGAGATTAAGAATAGTATAGGAAATGGAGAAGCCAAGGAACTTATATGTACAACCCATGGACATGAACTAAGTGTTGCGGGGGATGCTGGAAGGTGGGGGTGGGGTACAAGGAGGATGGGGAGAAAGGGGAGAAAAAATTGGGTCAACTGTAATAGTATGATCAATAAAACACACTTTAAAAAAAGAACAAAGCAAATAAACAAAGATAATTGAAGAAAACAGAAGTAATGTAGGAGGTAGAAGAATATATAAATCTATGAAATAAGAACATGGTACTTTAAAATGAAATTGGCAAACAATAAAAAAGAAGTCTTGGTAATGCTGCAGAAGAAATTATTAAAAATCTAGAAATTTGAGAAATTTTCCAGAAAGTTGAACAAAAATGCAAAAAGTAGACAATGAGAACAGAGGAGAAAATCAGAAGGTCAAAACATGATGTTCAACATCTAGTAGATTTCCAGAAAGAGGTAATAGAGAAGGAGAGGACATTAGCAAAGATACAATAGAAAATAATCTGTAGAACAAAATGCATCTGATGTAAAAGTTTGCTTCCTTGCCCAACATAGTGACAGAAACAAACCCACACCGAGGTGAAGGCAAACCCTAAGGACAGACCAGGATCCAGACTAGCATAGAATTTCACATAAATACTAGTGGTTTGAAGGTAATTGGAGACCATCTTCACAATTTTTAGGGAAAATGGTTTCAAACTAGAATTCTATGCTTAATCAAGTTATCACTCACATGTGATGGATGGAGGTATGAAAACAACTTCATACATAAAATTGAAGAGGGATCTCATGCCATTGTCTGAGACTTCATAAATACCTTTACTGAGAAGCTACTTGATATGCATGTTATTTAATTCTGTGTAAAAAATTACTCCAAAATTTAGCACCATAAAGCAGTGGTGTCACCTTATACAGTGCTCTGATGCATCAGGAATAGGGGATTCCGTTTAGCTGGACGGTTCTGTCTTATGTTCTCTCATGAGTGGTCAAACTCTTGGCTAGCTGTGTTAATCTGAAGAGACTGGACAGTCTGCTTCCAAGCTTCATTCTGTGGCTGAACATGTCAGTTGGCCTCCCCGAAAGAATGTGGTGAAGGGAGAGAGGGAGGAAGAGAGAGAGGGAGTGTGGGAGAGATGGAGAGGGAGAGAGAGAGAGGAGAAAGAGAGACAGATAGAGAGAAAGAGAGAGAGAGAGAGAGAGAGAGAATAATAACTAAGACAGAATTTGAAATCTTTTAGAATCTAAATTCAACAGTGACACATGGTATAATGTGATGTGGAGGGAGATTATAGAAAGGTATGCATAATAGGAGTCAGGCATCATTAAGGGGCATCTTAGAGGCAACCTGCCACAATGTCCTTTACCCAAAGAAAGAAGTATATAAAAAGAAAGACATGAGCTACTGGAAACAGAGTATCCACTTTAGAACAGGCAAGTTGATTTCAGAATAACTGCCTTGTGGGCATCTTACTGAGTAGCTGGTCTTGGCCAATGGTTCTTCACTGGGCAGGATTTTGTCCCCCAGGTAATACTTGGTAACATATGCGGACATTTTTAGTTATTAAGATGAGAAACAATACTGATATGTAGTGGATAGAAGCTAGGGATGCTACTAAAATTTTAAAGACCCTGGACAGTCCTTCACACACATACACACAAATAATTATCTGGCCCAGAATGTCAATAGCTGTGAGGTTGAGAAAACCTGGTCTATAATGAGACATATAGCATTCGGCTTTTGGAGGGAGGCACATAAAGAAAACATGTAAGTCATAGCTATCAGTAAGTGGGTGATATTTACATCAGACACAGCAACATGGACTTTGAAATCCAACGTAACCAAAGTAGTCGCATACCTGCGTGTGAGGCCATGGGAGGACAGGCCATATGTAACTGGGTCCAAGAAAGGTAATTCCTCATCTATTATAATGGAAAACAAAATATAGTACCTAAAATTGATAAATCAAGACATAGCAATATTTAATAAAGTTAAAGGAAAATAACAAGAAAACTAAAAGTAAATGTAACTGCATATGTGAAGGAGGGCCTGGGAGTGGGAAAGAGTGAGGATGTCTTTCTATGCCACATGACTTTTAATATGCACTGTTTTTATAAACAGCATTTAAATGCATAAAATAAGTCCATCACTTGAATATCAAGAAAGACATATGTAGGGTTTTTGTTAATAGAAATCTAGTTCCTTTCCCCACCTATAATGCATATAATCATGTAAAAGATCGGCTGAAGGCACATTGGATGACTGCACAGTTGTGTGTATACCTCATTTCTAAGTTTTCTGTACATGAATTCAGTTCTTCTGATTATTAGTGGAAGAATAAATGAATGAAATAATTTAATTGGAAAAATTCAATATAACAGATGATTCCATTCCCTGTTTAAGTAGTCCATTGCAAAACCACTAAAAAGTGTCTTCAATACTAGATCTATCTCAGGCCTTCACTTGCACTAAACTACTTTTTCTTAACCCTTTTTGTGTATGGATACCTTATCCAAACAGAGGTCCTTTAAGTGTTGGCTGTCCTTTAAATGTTGCAGTTGACTTTTTTAAAGGAAAGACACCCTCACTGAGGTATATCGTCCATCCTCATGACTTCAGTTAGTGAGCATGTAGATCTTTGTGACTTTCTTCTACTGTCCCATCCCGTTGAATCGTCAATCTCCACCTGTTGTAAATTGATCTCAAGCTTAACCCCACCTCCCAACAGACACATGAACACACACACCCTGCTAGATCTTCTCTTACTTGAGTTTCTCTTTCTCAGAGAAGTGCTCTACTTTCAACTCAAAATCCCAAGTCAGAAACCTGCTTCACCCATGCCTTCCTCTTTCTCACCCCTCCAGAATCCATCAATCACCAATCTTCTTGCATTACATTGTATTTACTTCCTCTGTCTCATTTATATCTATACAACATTTTTTTAATGCCCCCACTTCGATTATCTTTGTTCCGGTCACCCTAATCTCATAATCAAATTATTGCAACGGTGTTCAAATACTCCCAATCTCTAGTCCTGTGTCCTTTCAGTTCTTTGTTCTGACCATGGTGATCTTTTTAAAATTCAAACATATTCATGTTATTCATTTTTTGATAACCCTCCATTGTCCTCGAGCTAATTTCCAAACTCTCCTCGATCTTACTTTTTTGCTTTCCTATGAAGCTTTAATTCTTATCACTCTCACACCACACTGTACCCTCTTCCCATATTAAATTATGTTCAGATCATTGACTGCATCATGTTCTGTTTCACCTCAGATCATTACACATTTTCTTACCTTTGCTTGACATATCCCTTTTCTTCCCCACTTTCATCCCTTCTTTGCTGGCAAAATCTTATTTTTTCAAGTCTAAGTTCAATGTCACTTGTGGAAAGCATTTATGTTCCCTCCCAAAGATAGTTTTAAGTGTTCCTCCTACGGTTTCTGCAGCAGTCTGTTATAGAAATGGTCACAATCTCTGTGAACCTGTATACTTGTTCACTATAACACTAACTGAAGGAATTAGTGCTGGTTTACCACCATTCAAGGGCATAGAGTCTATACATGACAATTATACCATCATTATATTACATTTTCTAGTGAAATTGCTAAAGAACTTTTAATGACAACACTACATTTTGTGCATGTGTGTAAAAAAGAGCCTTTTTAGATATGTATTCATATAGTTCACCTTTAAGAGTTCACTGCCATATTTTCATGGTGCACTAAAGCATGATTAAGAGTCAAAGAGGCAACATTAAAATAGATAACAACTTTACCTAAAAGCATGAAGCTAAAATGAAAAGAAAACTAAGAAGTAGCAGATACTAAAAATGTATTATTATCTTCTTTTTCTAATTTTGATAGATAGTTTTCCTTTCAAAGTATGCTAAGGGTCTGAGAAAAATATATTCAAAGATAAGGAATTTGAAACAGATGAAATATTTCATTTTAAAAAGATAGAGGAATAAATGTGACCAAGTCATCAGTTCCATAATGGTAACACTGCTGGGTTTTAGTTGCTTGTGTTGCCATCCTTAGGTGGGACCTTCAAAAAGATAAATGAGATTAAAGATAAAATGCCTGATGGTTCAAATGAAAGCACAGCAATAAAAATCAAAGAAACAGCACACGTAAATCCCTTTCGAAGGTCCTGATTTCTAGCTTTCTGTAGCAATAACTGAGTAAGCCTGGATGTCCTGTAACTTAGGCCACTGACATTTGTCAGGCTTTTCAATAAAATGGCAATGAAAGACTAAATCCATGCAAGATGGGAGATAAATTAGCACACAGCTAAAAGTCCTGGAAAAATGAGCACTGGTTTTTCAGCTGAAATATTTTTTGATAAAGTAATAATCCTCTGTAATCTTTCTCCAGCTTTAAATAACAGCCAGTCTTTGTGCCAGCAGTTTAATTTTGTTGGCCGCCCTTGTCTTACAAATATATTTAGTAGAGTCTGGAATATCATTTTGTGCAGAAAGCTGAAGACTTTGTCATGCTGAAACAGGGCAAAAGCAATAAATCAAGAATAAAGTGAAAAGGAATTGAAATGGGCGATCGGAAACATATTTCCCTAGAGCGGGCGAGCAAACTTTTTTCTCCTGCAAGCAGGTGTATTGCATCAGTCATGTCTTTCTGTTAAGCGCCTCTGTTGTAACGATGTTGACTTATGTCTATATTGCACCCAGTTTGGCATTGCTCCAAAGTACTTAAGATGCATCTATGGGAAATACATGCTGAAAATAGCATCATGAAAATATACAATCCCAGTTTTCTTTCTCTTTCTTTCTTTCTTTCTTTCTTTTTCTTTCTTTCTTTCTTCCTTCCTTCCTTCCTTCCTTCCTTCCTTCCTTCCTTCCTTCCTTCCTTCCTTCCTTTCTTTTTCTTTCTTTCTTTCTTTCTTTTTATTTTTCCCCTTCTAAGATTATCCCTCAGGAAATCATCCTGAGATGTCCAACCTAAGCTTTTTCTACTTGTATTTTTGACTTCTGTCTGACTTATTGAGATACAGGACCACTATAAATATAAAATTATTAAACCAGGACTGATATACTCCATGATTTACATTTGCCAAATTGGTTACTGCTGAAAGTAGATTACAGAGAAAGAATGTTGAGGTGTTTATACAGTTTTGTTTTAGCAATAGAAAGGAATAATAATCACCATGATAGAAAGCCGGAGAGATGGGTTCTTGTATTAGTTTTCCATTGTTGAGTAATACCTTTCCAAAAACTCAGTGGCTTAAAAGATCCCACATTTCTTACCTCGCAGGCCCTTTGAGTCAGGAGCCCAAGCAGTTTATCTGGGTCTTCTGCTCAGAGGATTACAGGCTGCAGTCAAGTGGCCTTGACTGGTCCCTTATGTATAAGACTGGGTTATATATAGTGTGCAAACCTGAGGCCTACTTTAGAGTCTATCTCTCACATTTGCAGTGCTTATTGGTCATTAAAAACTTGGTACTCTTCTGTATTCACTCAAAGCAATAAAAGTGAATTATTTATATGTGTATAAAACAATTTGATAAATTTCACAAACTTAATGTTAAAAGAAACCAGACATAAAAATGTACATTCTCTTTAATTACAATTTTTTTATAAATTTCAAAAACATATAAAATTAACCTATGCTATTAGAAATTATAATAGTGGTTAACCTTAGAAGACAGTGACAATAAAGAGAAGTGCTGGACTTCGGAGCTGCTGGATTGTTGTCTCCTGAACGCAATGCATTACATTGGTGAAAATGTGTGGAGTATCACATGCCCTTTCCTAAACATAAGTATAATTACACATCATACTTCAAAAAAAATTAAAACAAAAGTAAGCAAAAAATCCCAGGTAACCTTAGACTAATCACTTTATTTCTATGGGTCTCAGTTTTTTAATCCTTAACAGTAGGTGGGCCTTGATAATTTTAAGACCTTTCTAACAGAATGTAGTTCAAATTGTATGAAACATTGAGGGGGCTATAAGCCTCATTGGATGTGCTCTGAGCACTATAAAGTGCTCAGAATTTGTACTGTCTCCAAACAGAACACCATTCAGTCAATACATACTTCCAATTGCAAATCATTGACCTTGGGAAATCAAATTAATTTCAATGAACATATGCTTTCTTAAGGTCTCTTTCAGCTCAGAAAATATCTATGGCCTGTTGATTTGACAATTTGTTCAGACCAGGAACCAAAGGCATAGCAAGGATGAAGAAGGCAACAGGCAGGCTCTGGTCTGGTGGGCAGGCAAAAAGGGAGTGCATTTCAGAGAATTTAAAACAATACAGAAACTTGGTTTCATTTTATCACCATGCATCTACCATTCTAGGTGACACCATTGATCTAACACTCTCACCTACCCTGGCAGCTTCACCACTGTCGCTAACTTGGTACAGCACTACTAGGAATTGTGTTAAGTGCTGGGCTGCATAAATAGTTAAACTATGAGTCTGTGTGCTGGATAATGTGACACAGAAGCCAAGGAGATAGATTTGTAACAGCTACACAATGTCTAGTCTAAAGACCCCCTTCACAACAGGGTCTGGATTTTCAAACAAAGTAGGATAAATTGTGTTGTAACCTCAGTTGTCCACCAGCTTCTTCCTCCAAACCCTAGTGAGTAATTATGGCCTCTGAAGCTACTAGGTAAGTGGTTCCCAGAGATGCTTGTCTAAGTTAAAGTTGACAATGAACACATGAAATAAATATTCAATTTGGAAGTTTTCTCATAATCCTACTCCACAACTTCAGAGGAGATTCTGTCTCCTAGCACTGATGACCACTGCCCCTGCTCCAGGCTCACCTGGACTCCTTGCTGCTGTGACCTCCTGACAGGTCTTCCTCCCTGTGCTTTGGCCCTGTGGTTCTCCATTCTCCACACAACATCCAGAGGCATTCCTTCAAGAATGAGGCCCATTAAGTTACTCAACAGCTAAAAACTATACACTTTGGTCAGGGGGACATGCAGAGGGCCCATAGACACATTAAAAAAAAAAAAATGGTCAGCATCACTAGCCATTAGAGAGCTGCAAATTAAAACCACAGTGAGATTCTACTTCACACTGGTCAGAATGACCCTCATTAACAAATCAACAAGCAACAAGTGTTGGTGAGGTTGTACAGAAAAGGGAGCCCAGTAAACTACTGGTGGGAATGCAAGCTGGTATAGCCACTGTGGAAAAATAGTATGCAATTTCCTTAAAAAAACTAAAGATGGAACTGCCTTTTGATCCAGAGACCCTACTGCTGGGATTATACCTTAAAATTCTTGAATCACCAGTTCAAAAGAACCTATGGATCCCAGTGTTCACTCATAGCAGTGTTATTTATGAAACCAAGGGCTGGAAAGAACCTCAATGCCCATCAGTAAATGAACAGATTAAAAAACTGGTGCATCTACACAACTGAATACTATGCAGCAGAATCAAAAAAGGAACTCTTACCCTTCATTTCCATGGATGGAACTGGAGGGCATTATGCTAAGTGAAATAAGCCAAGCAGTGAAAGACAGATATCATATGATCTCACCTATAAGTGGAACCTAATCAAAAAACAAAAGAGTGAGCAAAATAGAACCAGAGACATGGAAGTAAAGAGCAAACTGACAATGACCAGAGGGGAGGGGGGATGAGGATATCAGGGAAAGAATGAGAAGGGATAAGTCAAGAAACATGAATAGAGGACTCATGGGCATGGACAATGGAGGAGCATTAGCTGTGGAGGTGGGGGAAATGGGCCAGGAGAGAGAAATGGGGAAAAAGGCAGGACAACTGTAACTGAACAACAAAAAATAAAGTAAATAAATTTCAAAAAAAACACTATGCAATGATTTTTCTTGTCACTCAGAAGGAAATCCAGGTTTCTTCCTGTCCAACAGGCCATACAAGATGTCTCCCCTGCTGTTATCCTCAGTCTTTTCCACCTTCTCTCCTAGGTTCAGCTCACAGACTCCTCTCTTGAGACTAAAATACGCCCATAGGCTGATGCTCGGGGCTCTGCACTAACTTTCCCTCTGCCTGCAGCCCTCTTTTACCAGATGCCACATGGTTTATTTCAGTCAAGCCCCTGTCAATACTACCTCGTTTGAGTCCTTTCCCAACCACAGGTTACCATATGAGGACATCAATGACTGGGCATTAGAGACGACACTGGCTCTGAGTCAGGTCCTACCTTTCTTTCTCTGCTTTCTATTCTGCTTGATGTTTCTTTATCAACTTATTACCTGGCAGTATACAAGGTGAGGCAAAAGTAGGTTTACAGTTGTTTATACAGAAAATAATACAATAATAAATAAATACATCAATAAATAAGAAGTCTGTCCAGAAAAAATCCAGCCATTATTAATATAATGAGAAAGGTTTGTGGACATTGGTATAACCTGGCAGCCAAGCAGAGTGGACTGGAATGCATGTGTGTGAACAATGACAACTTCACTGTACTAAGTGGAGGCAGTAGATAATGTTGAGTGAGTATGTGTGCTGTGTGACCGTTGTATTCAAAATGACTGAGCAAATAGAGAAATTACTCTGCATAAAATTTTGTGTTAAGCTTGAACATTCCTCTGCAGAAACTATTTGAATGATTCAGAAGGCCCCAGCTATTTTGGGCAACTGGTGATTGGCAGCTTCATCATGGCAACGCTCCTGCTCATGTATCATGTCTTGCGCACAGTATTTTTGTTGAAACATCAAATCACTCAGGTGCCTCAGCCCCCTTAGAGCCCAGATTTGGTGGCCTGCAACTTCTGACTTTTCTGGAAACTAAAATCACCTTTGAAATGGAGAAGTTTTCAGACCATTAATGAAATTCAGGAAAATAAGATGGGGTAGCTGACAATGACTGGGAGAACTGTGTGAGGTCCCAAGGTACCTACTTGGAAGGAAAGTGAAGCATCATTGTCCTATGTACAATGTTTGTATCTTGCATCTTTTTCAATAAATATCTCTTTTTTCATATTACATAACTTGTTAACTTCTGGTACACCTCATAAATCAAGAAGAAACTCTTGTGTTTTGCATACTCACAACTGTAAACCCACTTTTGCCCATACCTTGTATTCTACATTTATTTGTTGCCTGACATCAAAACTGGAATGTAAATTCTGGAAGGCACAGGCTTTGATTTTTGAATCTCTCCAGGATCTAGACTTGCACTCAGCACACTGTAAACATTTACTAAATTTTAACTTGAGTCAACGACAACAAGTTTGTTTTGGGCTATTATACTGGTAATAATAGATCCCCATCATCATCACTGGGGTCCCTGTTTCCTACTGGTAAATTTTTTCTAACTGTACAATGTCAATATGTGTCTGTTAAACTCCACAACCTGAAGTTTGCTAGAGATTTTAATCATCTGTCACACCAGAGTTTCATGGTAAAGTTGTTTAAAAAAAAAAAAGGAAACAATTGATGACTTTGTTACTGGAGTGTTCCTATTAAAATCAGTATTCTGCCCATTAAAGAATTAAAATTATCTTTAAAGTAACAGTTGTTATGGACCTGATGAGCTGAGATTTGAATGAGCTATTCCTTCAGTTTCAGGGCTGAATTTGAGAACCAGGTTAGATGATTATAGAATTAAGAGAAAGAAATAAGAGAAGCAAAAGTAGACTAGAACAGAAAAAATATTTTTAAAAAGCAGTTGAGAAACAGAGTTATAGAGAAAAGAAGAAAAGTGGGAGAAACACCCATGCCACCGTGCTACCTGTGTCACAGGATTTCCTGTCAGCATTGACCAACCCCATGCAGCTGCTCACTTACCAGATATCTTTGTCTCGAAATTCTTTTCCTGCTTCGCATGCTTTTCCTATATAGGTTCTGCCTTACCTATCAGGCTTCTTTCTAGGGATTTTAGCCTAGCCGTGCAATTGTACATTCCCTTAAGGCCTTAGAGCAAGAAAGCTGTGTAATTTGTAAACTATCTGCTTGGCTTTCATTCATTACGCCTGGATGATCCTTGGTTCTATGCCCTAGAGCCTCAGGGTTCATCACGTCCCATCAACCTGACTGATGGATTCTCAGAACCTTAGTTACTAGGGTGGTGTGGGGAGATTTAGGTGGGTGGTTCTGGAATAAGAGCCTCTGATTCTCCTCTTTTGTTCTTTTCCATTATGATCCTTCATTTTTCTTCATCATAACATTATCCTATGTAAACTTTTGCTTATTCTTTGAGACTAGCATTATGGACAATTTAAACCAACCTATTAAACAAATCATTATAGTCACACTATTGTGTGTATATGGAGCATCAATCACCTAAAGAACTAGTGTGAATACCTTTACATGAATTTTTTATGGAAAATATTTTATGATTGGTAGTCCCTTTCCAACATTTTTGGAAATTATTTCTGTATCTAGAGATTATTTGGTCGTTCCTTTAAATAAAACTTTTAAATGAGAAAAACAGATCAACATTTCAAAAGATATCCAGGCAAACTCTGAGTTTTGCCTAGAGTTTGCCTAGAAATTTCACTCCAAATCTGTGATATTTATACAGCAAATGCAGATGCTATGTTCACTCACTCCTACGGCACTTGCTAAAACATTTAGCCTGTATGGAAAGCTTTTGTGGGTTATCGTGTTAGACTGTGCATGTTTTGCCTGCTGAGAGAAATTTTAAGAAAAAAATTGGCAGAAATTGAAGTATGTGCATTTTAGCTAAATACTTAAGGAAGATGATTTCTTTTTGTTTTTTTAAATCTATATTGTATTTTTTTCCATGTCCATTTAGTCCACTTCTACTCTCCTCCCTCAACAATCACCACGCTGTTATCCATGTCCCTGAGTCCTTTTTCCTTTTTGTTCAATCCATCTACCCCCTAACCTCCTTCCACCCCAATAGCTGTCACCCTGCTCTCCATCTATGAGCCTGTCCCCATTTTCCTTGTTAGCTTAGTTTGTTCATTAGATTCCACATATGAGTGAAATCATGTGGTATTCGTTTTTCTCTGACTGGCTTCTCTCACTTAGCATAATGTCCTCCAGGTCCACCCATACTGTCACAAAGGGTAAAATTTTCTTCTTTTTCTTACAGCTGAGTAGTATTCCATTGTGTAAATGCCCCATAGTCGTTTTATCTGCTCATCTATTGATGGAGAACATAAGCACCTCTATATTCATTGCAACATTATTTACATTGGCCAAGATATGGAAGCAGCCCAAGGAAGATGATATTTATATGGTTCTCGAGCCCCAACTCTATGTATGTGTACCAAGCATCATGTGGACATGTGGGGACATAGAGATTTATACACACTGCATAAATCTGTTCTTTTCAGGGAACTCGTGATCTTACAGAATAAAATAACACAGGAAAAGGAACTTCAATTTGTCATGAATGTTATGACTATTGCAACCAATAATTTTTCACCAGTACAGGAAAACTTCTAACAATAATAAAATGAAGTGTTAATTATAATTTTACCTTCATAGTAGGGTGATTTGGTACTGTTTCTGACACACTGGTTACCTGGTAACTTTAGCTACAATTCACAAACCTAGGTATGGGGAATGATTCTGGGAAAACTATCTGAGAGAGCAAAAGATCAAGTGCTAAAGATACTTGGTGCTTCACTACTATATTGAACTTTACAGGACATTCATAATATGTTTCTGAGTGAATGTACTGGGTGCTGGGATCACCTTCTCTAGCTGACCCATGAGTAAACACTTAGTCTCCCTGATTGCCAGGGTCCCCTATAACACCCCTTACCACCATCACACACTCCACCTTGGCAAAGAACCCTCACCACACTAACCCTATGCCCTACAGTCTCACTGCAGAAATGTTTTCAGAGTAAGGTTTTAAGTGTTTGGGTTTTAATGCTAACTTTATTGCAAACTAGCCATACAACTTTTTGCAAATCAGTGAACTTCAGAACATTGTTCTTTGGTGCTCCCAACAGACTGAAGCATGGTGTAGCAGGGAGGAACAGACTTAGGAATGAACTCCAGTTCTGACACTTACTAACTGGGTGACCTTGGTTAAGTCCCTGAACATGTCTGAATCATAGTCTCCCTTTCTGTAGTAACTACAGAAACACAGAGGGCAGTTATGAGACTGATAGCAATGCTGAGTACATATGTGAAGTGCCTAGCACAGTGTCTACCACAATCTGTGTATCAGCACCATGGTGAGGAGCTGTTGTCATTTCTGTGACTGATACAGTGGCTGACTGCACCACAAGGCTGGCAATGAGCAGCAGCTCTAATGTTCTTTTAGAAAAGGGACCATGCCCTTTCCCAGAACCATCTGGGAGTCATTATTCCTTTTTTCCATCTTGCATGTTATTTTCCATTTTCTTGCTATAATGCCAGAAACAGTTTGCTGCTCATCCCCCCTGCTGTGTTCCTGAACAGGAAGTAGCATGCTTGCTGGCAGGTGTGGGCTATGTGACTAAACAAAAAGCTGTGATGATACAAGTTTGCTAGAGTGGTTTAGTCATTGTGTGAAGTTAAAGGGGGTTGTTAGTTACCAGCTCACTCTGAAGGGTCCCAAGGTAAAATAGTCAGGACAGCATCTCTCAGAATTGGCACCAGAGAGATAATGGTATAAGAAAACTTGTGTCATGTCAATTATTTAAAATACTATTTTGTCCAGAGATGGTGACTCCCATTACCACTCCCACTGATGAGTAATGACTGCTCAGGGAACAGTTAGGAAGGCCCCTGGCCCTGGCTCAAAGGAGGACATGATTGATTAGTGGTTTCCACTGAGATGGAAGGGGGCAGGTGCACTTATGTTCACCTATGGGCATACTGGTCCTAGTCCCTGAATCAAATTGCCCACTCACAAGACTGTCATGCAAGCAAAAAAAAAAAAAAAAAAATCTTGTGCTTTATTTATTAATTTATCCATTTTCCAATAGTTCTTGTATGTCTGGATCTAACATACTTTTTACAAGATCCAAGAGATAAACAAAGATTAATTTAAATTAATGCTGTTCTTCTCTACCCACTCTATTTTTATTTATCTTTTTTGCAAACAATATTTATACAAATATATGGCTACTCATGTATTCTTAACCACTGTAAAAATGGGAGAGTGGTCAAGAAAGAAAACTGGCAAAAGTTGAGAATTATTAAATAAATAAAGATAATTATTTAAATCGTGTATATTTAGAGTTCTTGTAAAAATATCCTGTTATGCTAAAGTCTACCTATCATCTATTTTCTTTTACACAGAACATGGAAATATATATGATGTCTTTGCCTTAATCTTATTTGGGATAACAAATTTGCATTCTTAAAATACTTGGAAAACTAATTTATTTTCCTACAATATGAGTTATTTACTATATCATTTTATCTCCAACAAATATTTGTTTTTACCCAGAGACAAGCATGTCAGCATTGGGAAAGATTTCATATATCTAATTGTTGATCTAAAATCCCACTTAAGCATCTTCTTCAGGAAAGGCCTTTACAGGTGATGGAGAAAAGCCATGAGATCCACTACATACATTTGATATTGACTGCAGAACAGTCCTTTGCTCTATGGGTGGAGCAGAGAGAGTAAAGAGATTGAAAGACTGGAAGCAGAACTTTCAGGGGAAGAAATGAATTTATCATAAAGGCTCTTTCTTACTCCAGCATGAACCCCTTCCCAATCAGGACTGCTTTTGAGAGGCAAACACTCTGAGTGGTATAATTTAAGGCCTGGGGGTGGTAACGGATTGGTCACCTTTTCTCTGGAACCTGAGGAGGAAGAGAAGAATTATGCTTTGTGCAAAAGACCTGTTATCTTTTCTGTACTAGATGCTCTTGTAACGGTGCCATAATGCCAATCCCTCCAGCACATCCAGGAAACTCTGGCATTAGATTCATATGTGTGGTGTGTGGCATAGTTCTGTGGACTGAATATATAGCTTCTACCAGAGCTTCAAAAGTGTCTTTAACAAAGCAAAGAAGGCTCAGGAGATTTTCTATCACGTTGTTTTATTTAATAAAAGAGCAGGAATTTAAGTATTTACATCTCTATTTTGCATATCCTTCCATTTTAGTATGTTTTGCTATTTTTATATAACCAAAATGCTTATACATGATATTGATTTAATCAATATTTTATTTTTTTTTTCAAATGGTATTTTTAAAAACCTGGATCATTGGATTTTGAAAACTTAGCAGAGATTTATGACTGCATCAATCTTAAAAACTGAAAGAGATACCTCAGTCTAAGAAGACTTTTGACCATTTCTTTTTGACACTGTTTAAAAATCTTACCAGAGTATTTAGTCTGAGATAGTTTAATATCATCTCCCAAGTTACTAGTGAAGTGAAATATATTCTTTTAGTTGTATGGCCTTTTCTGTGTCTGTCTGGGGCCTGTGATTTTCAGATTGGTCAATGGAGCAGGCTTAGAATTAAGAGCAGGAAACCAAGAGACTTAGTAGTAGGAGGTAAACAGGGAATGTGGGGAGACTAGATGGTGCGGGGGCTTCCTGGCCCAACTGCCAGTACCTCTTCAGGTCTTGACTGCTTTATTGTGGAAGGCGATCCAGGCCTCCCTAATTCTTCTTTCTGCTGTTTTGCTCCAGGACCAATGGGTTCTCAAACTCTGGTCTCTGGTCCGGCAGCATCAGTGCCACTTGGGCATTTGTTAGAAATGCACAATCAGATGTCCCAACCTGAGCCTGCTGAATTGGAAACTTTGGGGTGGGGCATGATGGTCTGTGCTTCAAAGAGCCTCCAGGTGATTGCGACATCGGCTCCAGTTTGAGAATCACTGCCTTAACCAGGCAAAACTTTCCTGTGATAGGACTCACCTGAGAAGTTGATTAAATATATGTCTTCCCTGTTCTGTTCCTGGGAAAATTTTGACTGAGTGGGTTTGCGATGAGGCCCCAGGAATGTTGATTATTAACAAGTATCCAACAGCATTCTTATCATCAGGAAACTTTGGCACCAGCGGGGAACTTTCTGGTCATGTCCCACTTCACCTTGTATGCTGGCAATGGGCCACAAATGTTTTCAGCACTGAGTGCCCTCAGCCGTCAGTGTCCAAGCAGGCCTGGCTGATTGACACACCTGGATTAGTCACCTCTGAGAAGCCACAGTGGTACACTGCAGCATCTCTTCAGATACTGTGATGTGAAGGGTGTGAGGCCTTCAAGACCTGACCCCTGATCTCCCAGGAGAGCCGAGAGTCACCCAGACCTTTTTCTATCCTGTTCCTGGGACAGGCTCAAGCCATCTGGATAGGAACGCCTCAGTCCAGGGACCTCGGCCTCTCACAGTGGAGTGATATCTGGGAACAAAGGGAGGAAGTCAGGGTAAACATAAGATCACATATACCCTCATTAGATTTTAAAATAAAACACTAAATATTTCCATATTTATTTTGTATATTTTGCTTATTTTAATCATCAAATAAATATATTGTATTCTTTTGTAAGTAGCTTTCTTCCAGAATAATAAACACAAATGCTTATTGTATGCTAAATAGTATAATCATTAAGGCATCTGTGTTCTCTTGTCTGTACCCTCTGATTTTTCTCCTGCTCCTATTACCATCAGCATTCTCAGACCAAGGGTCCTAGAGTAGAGGGACTGCTTTAACTTGCTGTTTGAAATTATTGCTGGTCTGGGTGAACTGCACCCTGTGTTAGGAGTGGACATAAAATTGGAGGAAAACAGTCACCAAGTCAGCTCCAAACTGTTTTTCCTCAGAGTTGCACAAACAGTGGGTTGGGGACTGGGCGGGCAGGCTGGTGACAGTAGGAATGTTGTAGTTTGACAAATCACATGTGGAGTACTGATGCCACCACAACCAAGATATTTCAAGAGCAATTCTATCTCTCAGAGTCTATTTCCATGCCACAGAGTTTGATAATGATGTCCATTTCTCATTTTTAAAAAATGTGTTATGAAAAAAAGAATATGTGAAATACCTAAAACCATACCTGCCAAATCATAAGTTTTCTAAAAATGTAAGTTCTATTTTCCTCTCAGTCATTTCCCAGCTGTGTTGCTATAGTTTATTTGCCTGAGAAATAGCTTCTCTATAATTAAAATAAGTATTTGCTTAACATATATTTACTGAAGGCTCACTATGTATCTTGCACACAACCCAAAAGGTAAAAGAAGGTTGAAAGGTAACAAACTTATGCAACAGTTGCTACATACCAGGCACATGTCAGGAATGTAATCCTATATAGTAGATACTCTTAGAATCATCCCGAATCACAGATAATGAAACAGCAGAGCAGGTTTAAATATTTTGCTGATATAGCAGCAGTCTGAGATTTTAATCATATACAGAGGGTTCTCAAATAACATCAATTCCTTATAACATTTATGAGATAAGGTAGGAATGTTTATATCAATTAGCCTATGGTAAAAGTGGTTCCACTTCCAATTATATGTCTTTTTGCTTAAAGTGGCAGAATCTATTGGTAACATTGAGGAACTGGTGTATTCTGCTTTCAAATTTGTGTTCTTGACCATTATAGCCCAGACCTTAGCTTTGAGTAGCTCTTATTCTAGAGACCAAAGGCTGTTTATACAGAAAAGAAAAAAAAAAGTCCGCACTATATGTGCACACACACATTCACAAATGATGTTTCTCATAAGAAGAAAATTGTAGACAATTGACACAGTCGTTTTATCTCACCAGCTGTACTTTTTTTCTGAAGAGCAAATTTACTGAGCACAAATCCCCAGAGAGAAATGGCTAATTAAGGCACAGGCTTCCTAGCCAGCTGT
The DNA here is from genome assembly GCA_004026545.1 of Mormoops blainvillei. NCBI lineage: Eukaryota > Metazoa > Chordata > Mammalia > Chiroptera > Mormoopidae > Mormoops > Mormoops blainvillei. The sequence continues at coordinate 21,894 of PVJD01001306.1, forward strand.
TTTACACACAGAGAGGTAGCTCATGTTTAAATATCCAGGCTGTTAAGGGGAGGTGTTGCAGCAGAAGGTCTCTGCAAGCTGTTGGAAGATATTTCTTGTTCAATGGTGTTGGAAGCAGGGACTGGCACAGCGCGATCTGTAAGTAACAGGAGCAGGCTCACCTAAATCTTGTCTCGGAAGCTCTAGGCAAAACTGTAAGCATGGATTCAACTGGGAGGTGGTATTGAAGGTGCCATTCAGCAGATGCCTCCTCAACACCTTCCTTTCTTTACCAGATTTGCTTTCTGGAGTGGTTTATAATGATTCACAGCTAATACCTAGACTGCGGGGTGATTGAAGGGGTTAAATAAGAGCACAGATAAAGCACATAACACAGAACCTAGCTCAGAGAGCATAGTTAATGATGACTTTCTCTACCTGTTGCTATTTAAATACAAATATAAAGATTATACATACTGTTTTAGAATTATTTTAATTTCTCATAATGTTGTAGAATTTTTCCATATTGTTATATACCAGCAGGTAAATTGTATTAGATTATATAATTTGTTTACATTTTCCCTATTATTCGATATTTGTTTATTTTTAATGTTTTGCTATTTTTTAAAAACTTATAATGAATTACTTATCACTATATCTTTGGGACCTTAATTATTGCCCAGGGTAATTCCTAGATGTGGAATTGCTAGGTGTACCCACATGCATAGTTTGAAAGCCTTAGCTATACATTGCTAATGTGCCAGGGTTGTTGCAGAAGGTCCCACAGGGCACTTCCAGACAAGCTTGCCTGTGGTTGAGCATTTTTCATGGTAACCACATTGAGATTCACCCCAGAAAGTTTAGTGTGGCGCTAATGAGGCCTGAGTCATGAAATTAAACCCTGGCGTGGTGTTTAGCATGGCCCTGTCCCAAGAACAATACTGGCTTCTGGACAATCAGTATTTGTTGAATGTTTGTTATGTGCTATGAAAGACTGGAATATACATTATTTTTTTTTCAATCTAACACAACATCTGTGAAGTAGATATTAATATTCTTATTTTGCTTTAGGGAAACAGAAAAGTTAGGTGGCTGTCAAAATCACACAACAAAAAATGTCTTCCTAACACTTTCTATTCTGACCAAAGAAGGAGCTACATCTTTTGTCCCAGATCACCCATACTGTTGTCAATAAGGACTCAAAACATTGCCCCTTCCAATCTCCCAGTTAGAGGAGTGACACATTCCTCCTTCTGCTAACCTATATTTAGAGAATATCAGAGTGATAAAAAGGAGTATTGGAACTCAGGCTGATAATCAAGGTAAAAAACTTCAAGTTTACCCTCCAGTGAACCAGAGAAAGATTTAAAGACAGAGAGGACAGAAAGGAAAACAAAGAGACATTAGATAAAATATAACATTTGTCAAGAGGTTAAAAATGTTAAAATATAACATTTTTTTAAAATGGGGGAGGTAGAAGCTGATTTACAAGAATTATATTCACCTCAGAACTTGATGCAAGATTCTGTGGTCAGTGGATGGTTAAGCAGAGTGCTTTGTAAAATGCAGAGCTACACACAAATACAATTGCATATTATTAACTTTAGAAGCTAATATGTGAAGGAAGATATTTAATTAAATATCTAAATTTAAGGATGGTCTCTAAGACCCAGGCCAGATAGCTCAGCTGCTAGAACATCGCCCTGATACACCAAGGTTGCAGGTTTGATCCCCGGTCAGGGCACATTCAAGAATCAACCAATGATTATGTAAGTAAGTGGAACAGCAAATTTTCTCTCTGCCTCAAATCAATAAATAATAAAAAAAATGACCTCTAAAATGAAATTATTTGTGCCACAGACAGCTCACCACTTTGTAGGTTTTCATTACATTCACATGTTTAGGGGAAATACATATGGCCTATTTTTATACTGTTTATGGAGGGAAAAATTGGGTATAGTGGTTGGCTTTCTGTCTTGATTATGATTCTTTAAAAGGGGATTGTTAGGACATTTCATCTTAACGACTGTCACTGCTCCTTCCTGCCAGTCCTAAAGAAAGGCTAGCGGAATCAAATCCCTTGAGCACATGAGCTATGGTCTCCTGGGATGAAAGCTGATTGAAATAGACTGTCTGTGGGAGCTTCCATCCATGTTCTTGAAATTCTGCAAATGAATTCTCCCTACGTTTGGAGGGAATAGGCCTAGGGTTGTTTTGAAAGTGTTGAAATATCTTTCGTGTCAGTGTATAATGTGTTCTTACTAGAAGAGGCCATAATCCCTACTGAAGAGTTACTAATCATGCATGTACCTAGTTTGTATTTCAGCTTTCCTCAGGGATCTCACAGTGCTTTGCAGATTTGAATCATAAACAATAAAAAATGCCTTTGATTTCTAAGAAACCAGTCTCTGAGGGTTTAAGTTTATGACTCTCAGCATTCTTATAGAAGTGAAGCCCTCACAACCCAAGGGCAGGAATAACTAACTACCTCTCACCTCCTATAAGAAATAGCTGTGGACTATTAGTAGGCTATTATTGCAGTACAATGGAAATTGTATGTGTGAGGGAATGACTTTGTCACTTGGTTTTAAAAACCAGATAGATTATATATAGTGGCTTTTAGAATAAACCCCATGGCTCTATCTTAACTTTGAACCATCAGAAATTTTCATTAATCAACTATAAAAATGAGGGGAGAGGGAGTGAACAAAGGATGGGCTACAATTTTACAATCCTGAGTTAATTATTTGCTTTGAAGCACCTCAGGGACTAAATTTCATCTTTGGCTAAAATAGCTCATTTCTTTTCCTACTGAAGGGAATTATCTAGATGAAATGTATGTAAATTGGAAAGATCTCTTTGCTTCACAGCTTGCTCTGGACTCAGTCACTCACCCAATGCAAGCAGTGGAAGAATTATTTGGACTATTTCTTTGTTTAGCAGAGAATTCAACTGCAACTGAATGATTATATAGTAAATGTGATAGTTTAGTCAAAGTTTTGTTTATAAAAGAGTACATAAATAATGACCACTGGTTACTTTCTATATAAACCTGCTTCTACATGGAAATTATTTGTCCTAAATTTCCCTTTCACTAAACAGAAATTTGAACTTGAGATGAGAATTAGGTATTTCAAAATCGTCATAGGCTGCAGCCTATCTAGAAAGTTGTTTATATTCCATTGATATCAGTTTACAATGAGACCAGCTGTAGGTGGCTGCTTCTGTGTTGAACACCATAGTTGCTTCTTACCAGTTCTCTGTTGTGTAAATTGAGATCTTAAATATGGTGCTGCTTCAGTAGAGCACTTTCTAGAATCAATTTAACAGCAACAGAAATGATGAGTCAGAGGATCAAGCCCAGAACAACTAGTAATGATGATGGTGCTTATGACTAGGCATTGTATCCTGGGTCCACATGGAATTTATGAAAATATACCTTCAAAATAATTATTATAATATTAGGTACCATTTATGAATGTTACATGCCAGATACTCATAAAATACTTAATATAGCTTTAATCCTAACAATTTTCATGAAGCATGTACTATGATTATACCTAATTTGCACACCGAGGAAGTGAGATACTGGAGTCCATTTGATTTGCCCATGGCCATCCTGCCAACCTGACTGTAAAACACATGCTGACAAGCACACAGCCTTCACCATGTCAGGGAACTCTATAACAGTTCTGTCATTACAAGGGGTATGGAACAGCTTATGAAAGAACATGGATATTATTCTCTTACATTATAACCAGTCTTTGAGCAATAAAACTGGGATGAACTAACCTGAAGCAACATCCCTAAACTACTATAAAGCATTGTCTTATTACACAAGGCTGACTGTGAATGGATAATAGGGATGCAGTTTACACACCTACCTGTCAGTGGCTCTTAGAGCTCTATTTCCTGTATCCATTTCTCTCTAAAATTTCAGTCCCCACATTTCTTCTTGTTTCATGTCATGTTTACTTTTACACATATATTAAAACTTTAATATATTACATAGTACTTTAGTAGTTAAAATTTATTCTTGTGCCATTTTAAAACTTGTCATTTTTGCTAAACATCATTTTAGAGAGGGAAAATGGCAGCCAAGCAGGTGGAAGCTGAATCCACTTATTCTTGTACCCAATTTGGATATTTGGCTGATCTTCCGAAAAATAAACAGAACATTTGATGGAATCGTGGCTGATACAAAGTTTGGCAGTCAAGGACTATAGAAGATGCTTCACAATGGGTGCATACAAGACATGGAGGTAGCTGTGACTCCCAGTCAGACAGCTGGGGAGGAGAACCCACCAACGAATGAGTCACCAACAAGCGAAGCCCAAGTACAACAAGAGAGTCCACACAAACTGCATAAAAGGCAACCCTACAGCATCCAGATAAGGAGATCAAGGAGATGATACCACTGAGCTCCACAGAAGTTCATGCCATGAAGACAGGCAGACAAAGCAGAGTAGCCTGACATGCATAAAGAAACAAAAAGAGTCACCTAAAATGGGGAGACAAAGAAAGAACCCCAATCAAAAGGAATAGAGGAATCTCCCAAAAAAGAGCTAAATGGAACTGAGGCAAGCAATCTGTCAGACAAAGAATTCAAAATAATGGTTATAAGGATGCTCTAGGAACTCAGTGACAACTATGAGGAACTTAGTGGGAACTACAGCAGCATGAAAAAGGAAAGAGAAACTATGAAAAAGAACCAGAAAAAAATGAAGAATACAATATCTAAAGTTAAAAATACACTAGCAGGAATTAAAATCAGGCTAGATGAAATAGAGGATTGAGTCCGTGAGCTGCAAGACAAGGTAGAAAGAAATACCCAGACAGAGCAACAAAATGAAAAAAGACTAAAAAAGAACTCAGAGTTTAAGGGAACTTCAGAACAACATTAAATGTAACAACATTCACATAATAGGAATATCATAAGAAGAAGAAAAGGAGCAAGGAAGAGAAAACCTGTTTGAAAAAAATTAAGAGAACACTTTCATAAGTTGATAAGAAGGAAAGTCATTCAATTTCAGGAAGCACAGAATATCCCAATCAAGACAAAACCAAAGAGGCCTACTCTAAGACATATCATAATTAAAATGCTAGATGTTAAAGACAAAATGGGAATCTTAAAGGCAGCAAGGCAAAAATAACAACTGACATAAAATGGAACTTCAATAAGGTTATTGGTTGATTTTTCAACAGAAACACTACAAGCTGGAAGGGACTGGCACAAAATATTCCAGGTAAGGAATAGCAAGGACCTACAACCAAGACTACTCTATCCAACAAGGCTCTCATTTAAAAGGATAGTGAAATAAAGAGCTTACCAAACAAAAGAAGGCTAAAAGAGTACATCACTGCCAAACTAGCACTGCAAGAGATGCTAAAGGAACTTCTATAAAAGAAGAATAAAGAGAGAGAGACAGAAACAAAGGGAGACAGAGAGAGGGGGAGAGAGAGAGAGAGAGAGACAGAAAAAATGCCAATTAATAAGTACCTATCAATAATAACCTTACATGAAAATGGATAAATGCTGCAACTGAAAGACCTAGGATAGCCGAATGGATAAGAAATCATGGTCCACATATATGCTGTCTACAAGAGACAGACCTCAGAACAAAAGATCTACACAGGATGAAAGTGAAGGGATGGAAAAAATATTCCAAGCAAATGGACACAAAAAGAAAGCTGGGGTAGCAATACTTATATCAGACAAAATAGGCTTGACAAAAACATGGTCATCATAGGGGATTTGACATTCCACTGTCAACAATGGACAGATCTTCCAAACAAAGAGTCAGTGAAAATATTGTGGAAATAAATCATTCTCCAGACAAAATGGACCTAATTGATATACACAGAACCATTCACTTTAAGGAAACACAACATAAATTCTTTTCAAATGGATGTGGAAAATTTTCAAATATAGACCACATTGTAGGACATAAAATAAGCCTCAACAAATTCAAGAAAATTGAAATCATATCAAGCATGTGCTCAGGTTACAATGGATTGAAACTAGAAACCAACCTCAAGGAAATAATTCAAAAACATTCAAATTCATGGAGACTGAATAACACAGTTTTAAACAATGAATGCATAAACAATGAAATCAAGGAAGAAATCAAAAAGTGTTTGGAAACAAATGAAAATGAACACACAACAATCCAAAACCTATGGGACACAGCAAAGGCAGTTCAGATAGAGAAGTTCATAGCAATTCAGGTGTACCTAAAGAAGATAGAAAAATCCCAAATACACATCCTAACCCTACATCAACAAGAACTAGAGGAACAACAACAAACAATGCCCAGAATGAATAGGAGGAAGGGAATAAAAATGACCAGGGCAGAATTAAATGATATAAAGACTAAAAGAACAATTCAAAGGATCAATAAATCCAGGAGCTGGTTCTTTGAAAATGTCAACAAAATTGGTATTACTTAACCACATTCATCAAGAAAAAAAGAGAGGGGATCCAAACAAACAAAATCAGAAATGAAAAAGAAGTTACAACCAATACCACAGAAATACAAAGAACTGTAAGAAATTACTGTGAACAAGTATATGCCAAGAAATTTGATGACCTGGGGGAAATGGACAAATCTCTAGAAACATACAATCTGCCAAAACTGAATCAAGAAGAAGCAGAAAGCCTGAATAACAATGAGTGAAACCAATAACGAGTGAAATTGAAGCAGTAGTTTTAAAACTCCCATCACACAAAAGGACTGGACAGCTTCACAGGTGAATTTTACCAAACATGTAAGGAAGAACTAACTCCTATCCTTCTCAAACTATTCCAAAATGTTCAAGAAAAGGGAAGACTCCCAAATTTTTTTTCAAGGCCAGTATCACCCTAATTTCGTAACCAGGAAAAGATACAACAAAGAAAGAAAACTACAGGCCAATATCTCTGATGAACATAAATGCTAAAATCCTCAAAAAAATACTGGCAATCCAGATTCAGAAATACATTAAAAAGATCATATACTACAATCAAGGCAGATTCACCTCAGGGTTGCAAGGATGCTACAGTATTTGCAAATCTATAAACCCAATACGCCACATAAACAAAATGAAGGAAAAAAATCACATGGTCATTTCAATAGATGCTGAAAAAGCATTTGATAAAATTAGGCATCCATTTATGATAAAAAAAAATTCAGCAAAGTCAGAATAGAGGAAGTATACCTCAACATAATAAAAACCATATATGAAAAATCTACAGCTAACATTATGCTCAGTGGGCAAATACTAAAATCTTGTTTCTTAAGATCAGGAACAAGACGAGGGTGTCTGGTCTCACCACTCTTATTCGACACAGTATTGGAAGTTATAGCTACAGTGATCAGACAAGGAAAAGGAAAAAAACACATCTAAATTGGAAAGGATGAAGTAAAACTGTCATTATTTGCAGATGACATAATAATATACATAGAAAACTCAATAGTTGCCACCAAAAAACTATTTGACCTAACAAGTGAATTTGGCAAAACAGAAGAATATAAAGACAATATTCAAAATTTGATGGCACTTTTGCACACCAACAATGAACAATCAGAAAGAGAAACTAAAAAAAAAAAAATCTCATTTACTATTAGTAGCAAGAAAAATAAAGTACCTAGGAATAAATTTAACCAAGGAAGTTAAAGAGCTGTACTCAGAAAACAATAGATCACTGAAGAAAGAAATTAAGGAAGACACAAATGAATGGAAGTATATACTGTGTTCATGCATTTGAAGAATTAATGTTATTAAAATGCCCACACTGCCCATAGTAATCTATAGATTCAACACAATTTCTATTAAAATACCAATGGCATATTTCACAGATGTAGAACAAATATTCCAAAAATATATATGGGACCAAAAAGACCCCAAATAGCCTCAGCAATCTTGAGAAAGAAGAACAAAGTAGGAGGGATCATAATACCTGATATCAAACTGTACTACAAGGCCACTCTAATCAAAACAGTCTCGTATTGGCATAAGAACAGACACACAAATCAATGGAATAGAATAGAGATTCCAGAAATAAATCCATGTCTCTATGGTGAATTAATATTCGACAAAGGGGACAGGAGCACACAATGGAGTAAAAACAGCCTCTTCAACAAATGGTGCTGGGAGAACTGGACTGGTACATGCCAAAAAATGAAACTGGATTACAAACTTATACCATACACCAGAATAAACTGAAAATTGACAAAAGACTTAAAATACCCTAGAGGAACACATAGGCAGGAAAATTGACAAAAGACTTAAAAGCCCTAGAGGAACACATAGGCAGGAAAATTTCAGATATCCCACATAATATTTTGGCCAATATATCTCCTAGGGCAAGGGAAATAAAGGAAAAAGTAAACAAATATGACTACATCAAACTGAAAAGCTTCTTCATGGCTAAAGAAACTATCATCATAATGAAAGGGGAGCCTACTGTTTAGTAGAACAAATTTGCCAATGATACGTCGGACTAGGGTTTGATCTCCAAAATTTATAAATAACTCATATGACTCAACATCAGGAAGACAAATAATCCAATTAAAAAATGAGCAAAGGACCTGAATAGATACTTCTCCAAGGAGGACATATAGTAGGCCCATAGACATATGAAGAGATGCTCAACATCACTAGTCATTAGAGAGATACAAATTAAAACCACATTGAAATATCACCTCACACCTGCCATAATGGCCAACATTAATAAGTCAGCAAACAACAAGTGCTGGTGAGGTTGTAGAGAAAAGGGAACCCTAGTGCACTGTTGGTGGGAATGCAGATTGGTGCAGCCACTGTGGAAAACATTATGGCATTTCATTAAAAAAGTGAAAAAGGGAATTTGCCTTTTGAACCAGGGATTCCACTTCTGGGAATATACCCTATCAATCCTGAGTCACCAATTCAAAAGAACTTATGCACCCCTATGTTCACAGTGACACTATTTACAATAGCCAAGTGCTGGAAACAGCCTAAGTTCCCATCAGTAAATGAGCAGATCAAAAACCTGTGGTACATTTACAAAATGGAATACTACAGAGAAGAAAGAAAAAAAAGGAATTCCTACCTTTTGCAACAGCATGGCTGGAACTGGAGAATATTATGCTAAGTGAAATAAACCAGTCATTGAAAGATAAATACCATATGGTCTCACCTATAACAGGAGTCTAATGAACCATATAAACTAATGAACAAAACAGAACCACAGGCAAGAAACATGGATCAGATTGAAAGTGACTAGAGGGGAGGGGGAAGGAGATAATGGTGGAAAGAAGGGGAACAGACTAGACAAAGTACATGTATGAGTGACCCATGGACATGGACAACAGGTTGGGAATTGACTGTAGGAGCCGGATACTGGGGTGGGTAGGCAGAGGAGGACAAAGGGGGAATAATTGAAACAACTGTAATAAAATAACAATAGAAAATGATTTGAAAAAGAACTTATCTTTTTTATTTCTATATTGCCTGTCTTATTTAAAGCTACCAATTAATTCCTTTATTCTTTTATTAGATGACCATTGGTTCACTACTGTATGTCAGATGCCTTTGCTAACTACTAAAGATACAGACATAACTAAAACAGGCAGGATCTCTATCCTCTTGGGCCTTGCATACTATTAGAAGAGTCACATATTAATAATAACCATGCTTGTAGAAATATAATTACAAACTATGAAAACTTTCATGTAAGAAAATACAGAGTACTATGAGAGTGCATATAAAAACAGGGGGTGGGGAACAAAGAGGGCTTCCCTGAGGTAGAGAGTTTTGTGCTGAAGTATGAAGGATGGGCAGGGCTGCCTGGTTGGGTGGGCTGTTTGCAGTACCACAGACAGTGTGCAAAAGCTCCCTTAGGAGAGGGGGTGGTGTGTGGAGGAACTGAAATACCACCCAGCTGGCCACAGAGAATGGGATGAGTGTTGTGAAAGGTATGAAAGAGTCAACGGAGCTTAGATCGCCCCAGGCCTGGGATCCTTGGGTAACAGATCTTGTACTGCCTTAATATACCCAGCCTACCACCACATCTGTTGTCCTTGCTCTTTCCCTCTCAAAGTACCTTTCTTCTTCTCCTACCCAGGCTTTCATTGGGCCCATAGGCCTTTAGAGAGTTTGCCCTTTTCTTATCAACACACCTTCACTGAGGCCTGGGTTTTTTCTAGAATATATCTTACAATACCCCCTCCATTAGAACCTTAACAGACTCAACCTCTGCAGTATAATCCCCAACTCCCAGTGTTTGTTACAGAACCCTGTAACAAATGATCTGTCGCAGTTTTATCTGGAAAACTAAACTTCCTCTTAGACAGCCCTTTTCCTGTTTTAAACCCTTCTCTCTGAACTAGAATACACTGTCAGTTATGAAGGGGTTACTGGACTGGGCTAAAGGGGTTCATTTGTTTGCACAGACCAAAGCCCAAAATGACACACACAAACAGGAGCTTGCAGCAAAGAAATAAAAGGGTTTATTAGTTAAGAAATTAGCCCATACCTTGCGTCACAGGTGAGCTAGTGCTCAAAGACCATCTCTCACTGTCTTCCAGGAAATGGTTTATATGGGGGGAAAATTGTTAACGATGGTAACTAGGAGTTAGAGTCATGGTCAGGGTTGTAGTCTCTACCGATTGGATGGTACTTAGGTAGGAGGTCACTGATTAGTACATCTGGTCTTGATGTCAGCCACAGCAGTGCTTCACTGGGCTCCACTGCTTTTCTGGGCCTGGAGCTGAAACACAACTGAGGCCTGGATGTTATCTCTAGTTTGACCAGAATGGTCTCTGTGGTCAACAGATTTAAGGCCTTGTTTCTTAAGATTATTTAATGCTGATCAGAATCTCATTGTTCTGAAATTAATGCTTAAGGGGGTGGTCATGCGAGGGAGAAAGAAAGAGGCAGGTGCATCAAGGTGCTGGATGAGACCCATTTGAATCAAAAGGAAATAAAGGATAAAGGTCATATTAAATAAATGATATATCTGTGTGGTTACAAGGAGTTCCTTAGGAAGCTCTGGAGACCTCTGCTAAATGTTGGGGAAACTCAAATCCAATCTTTATTTTTCTTTCAGGGAAAGCATGCTTGTCTCTTTTTTAACTTTTCCATAAGTGAAAATAAATGTTTTATAGTTAAAAGATATCAGGAGTTTTATTTCTATGTACAGGTTTTCTGAAACATATTCATTCATTCATTTGGCAGATATTTAGGCAGCACTTACAATATGAAAGGGGCAATAGAGTGAAAAATAATAAAGCCTACAAGGACATGAACCTCTTTTGGCTGGAGCGTAAGATGTTAGGAAAGGAGCATTTGTGGAGATATGTCTAATAGGCTAAGATAAGTTTAGAGAATATAGGCAAAATATTGGGTTTCATCGGGCTGATAGGAAAGTAGTGTCCTACACACTCAACTAACACTGTTACAGATATGAAGAAAAGTAAATTTGTTGTTGATGTGGATGTGTTAGGGAAAGGATGGCCAATGGGAGGACATTAACTGCCTCAGGCATTGGAGAACATTGATGAGATATCTTGAACATGCTGGCTTCCTTTCTGTCTGTTGTATGCTCTCATAGAGTATGGGAGGCTTCCTCTAGGTCACGACATTTGTTTTATTTGTAGACGTGGGTTTACTTTACAGTATTACTGGGATGCGTGTGCTCCATGACAGCAGAAGCCTTGGTTGTGTAGTTCCAGTGCCCAGCAAAAGAAAGGCACATAATAGGCACTGCATAAGCAAGCACTGGCTGACTGACTGACTAATGGGTAGCCACATTATATCGCACCTCATTTTCATGGTTTCTAAAATCAAGTTTTCTTATTTTTTATTTTATTATTTATTTATATTAGGAAATAAGATATTTATTTTCTTATTTTTCCTTTTTTTTGGTATATTTTATTGATTATGCTATTACAGCTGTCCCATTTCTTTCTCCCATTTATCCCCTTCATCCCGCATCCCATTCCATCATCCCCTCACCTCTCAGTTCCTGTCCATGAGGTATACATATCAGTTCTTTGGCTTCTCAATTTCTTATACTATTTTTAGCTTCCCCCTGTCTACTTTTGTTTTAGGTTTTTTTGGGGGGAGTTTTGTGCAACATTTTCCCGCCACAGCTTTCCCCAGCCCCACCCATCCCCACCTCCCACCCTCAATTCTTCCACCATTTGTCTTTGTCAATGGATCTTTTACGCATGTTCCTTCATGACTTCCTCCTCCCCTCTGGTTATTGTCAGTTTGTTCTTTATTTCAATGGCCCAGGTTGTATTTTGCTAGCTTGTTTGTTTTGTTGATTAGGTTCCACTTATAGGTGAGATCATATGGCATTTGTCTTTCACCACCTGGTTTATTTCACTTAGCATACTGCTCTCCAGTTCCATCAATGCTACTGTGAAGGGTAGTAGCTCTTTCTTTCGTCCTGCTGCATAGTATTCCATTGTGTAAATGTACCATAGTTTTTTGACCCTCTCATTTACTGTTGGGCACTTAGGTTGCTTCTAATTCTTGGCTGTTGTAAATTATGCTGCTATGAACATGGGCAGCTGGAGATTGAAGAGCTATTTAAAAGACCAATGCATAAAACCAGCTTTTTTTTTTAACCTGTAAAAACATGGAAGATTAATTACATGTCCTCTTTTTTTATCCCCTAAAGACCAGTATTGTTTGTTCTTCTTTTTTTTCTCCATAGGCATAACACATGACATTCACCATCTCAATAAAGAACAGTGTTTCTTACCATTTCTCTTCCTGGCATATTCATTTTTAAATATCCTTTTGAGGGGTTAAATAGTTAGGCAAGGGCATACTGTCTGTGTGTAGGTGTGCAAGTGCGTGAGTGAGTATGAGTCTGTTAGTGTGCTGCAAGGTGGGATGCTTTCCTTTTTAAAAAAAATTTAATTCTAATGTACCTCTTGTGCAGGAAGAACTTGGAACAAATTAAGAAAGTGTAGAAAGTATTCTGGGCCTTTTCTGTAGTCTCCTCTCTCTGTTCTCTTTCTGATCAGTAGGCGGAGGCTCCCCCCTAGTTCATGCTGTTGTTTAGAGCGAGCATCAAAAGCCTTGGGTTCAGAACCTCATATCACCACCAAGACTTTCAGTAGATATTTAACTTTCCTGAGTTTCATTGCTCCTCGTTAGCAAGAGAAAGTAATTATTGCAAATTAGTGTCATGTCATTACCTCTGATGCAGAGAAGTGACTGGTTTCTCTAAGGAATGAGGACAAGAATCTTGGAGGGAGTTATGGGGAAGGGACAGAAAAAGACCATGTGTGCCTGCATCCTGGTACATACCCCAAGTACCATACTATTCCTCTCATCATGTGAAATATCATGCTTACATACATAAGAGCTTGTGTAAGGCTGGGCATGGAGGAGGCACTCTGTAAACCTCATGTCAATCCTCTGAGTGCATAATTCAGATGCAAATCAACATTTTGTTTCTAAGACCAATATTGGAAAAATGAAGAGTAAGGAATCCAGAAGGGACTGTATCCTGGACAGGGCCCTCTCTCTTGAACAGGTGGGACCCCACCAGCAGAACTTGGAGCAGTGCCACCCTTCAAGAAAGATCTTTATCTGAATGCCTTTGTGCCATTACACAGGACCCTATGGTTATCTCTTGATGACAAGTACCTCAAAATATTCATAAGCTAGTTACACTATTTGATAATGATTTTAGAAAATGGTTTAGGAAATAATCTCTAATTGACCCTCATTTATATTTTCCTTTATGGAAGTGCCTGAAGCCAGCACTAACTGCTCTGTCATCTCTGCACTTGGCAGGGTACATAAGACTGACAGATGTTAGGAAAGCACAAGGGCCAGGGATGTAGATACATTTTGAACATACTATATTTTTCACAAGTTTAAACTTAAAAAAAATTATTCTGTATTCACCAAGCCTTTTTTTTTGTTTTGTTTTTTGAATGTTACTCTTTCCCCACACCTGTTAAGTAGAGCACACAGTATTAGATGCTGAGCATAACTTTCAGATCTTGTTATTAAATGCAGTGAGCTTAGCTCCTTGTTATATGGATGCATTCATGCTGTGGGTCAAATACCACCCATCTGACTCCCTGGAATGAAATAATTGGAACATGTATCATACCTGTTATCCAAGGTAGGTCTTTTGAAATTATATATAACATTTAGAAAAATAAAATAATGAGTTAAAAAAAACAAACAAACCATAGCTCAAAAGATGTGATGGCTTCCTTAAGGGACATAGTTTTAATTGACCTTCCAAATTTTTCAGTAAGCATTGTCTTCTACTTATTTTCCACATGCATCCTACCTCCCACCCACTACAGACATGCACCTTACCCATCCTCTTTGTTTCTCCATACCTTTGACACATGATTTCCTCTAGTGAAATCCTCTTTGTCTGTCTTGTTCATATGACTAACATTCATGTTTCCTTCAGTACTCTCATTTAGACTGTATCCAAGTCCTCCCCAATTTTCCAGTTTTCTTATCTGCATATATCTTTTTCCAGCACTTCCTTCACTGTGTTGTACAGTCTTCTTATTGCTTAATGTTGCTCTTGGTGCCACGCGGGTGCTGAGAAAAAGACTGTGTCTTTCTTCTCTAAGTGTTCAACCCCATCCCTGGCACATCATGAGTGTGGACCTATTTTGCTGCAGGTAGGTGGAAGGCCTGCTCTGACTGAACTCTGTACTGGCTCCATGGGAGATGTAAGAACCCATACAGGAGCTTCTTTTTAGAAGAGGTAGTGGTTCTCAGTAACATTTTAGCCAACTAGGTAACAGACCACAAATCAGGACCAAATATTTTTGTGAATTTCCATCACTTTATACTGTCAATACCTGTGCTCATCAAATTTTTTTAAATGTTCAAAACACATACACGATTATCATTAGTTTAAAATATTATACTGTTTTAGGTTTCGTGATCAAAAAATCAATTTATATTTAAAATCAATTAAATAGTAAAAAATACAAATAAAATTAATAAAACCACCTCATCCTAAATACTTTACATACTAATTACTATGTTGAATCCTAATGACAACTGCCTTCACACCTCATAAATCATATTCAAATAGGAGGAAAGAGTTTTCAAATAGAAGTCAACCCTAACTGTGTCTCAGAAGAAAGGAAAGCAGACCTTTAGTATCTCAGTGAAGCCTCTAAACACATAAAGCAACAACCAGCCACTCCTACAGGGTTTTGTGGGCTGTGTCTTTTATATATATTGTGAAGACTGAATTCAGGGGAGACAAGCCTGAACCAGTGGAATCTATTTGGTTTCATTCATATATAACGACTGACAAATAAAAATCAAAATAACTCCTAGTTTTAAAATTTAATGTGTTTTGCTTTTGTTGAAAAAGTCTGCCTTTCCATGATGGGGGAATGGGTCTTGATAGAATGTCACCGAAAAGGGGCATTTGGTCTGCATTTATTACCAGTAATGGGACTCTTTTTCTATGCAAATGACTTTTGAATTAAAGATAGAATAGGTTGTAGAATATTTCTGCAAACGTAAACAGAAACACTGAAATAGAAGATAATCTTTGCTTATTAAGGTGCTTAGAATAGGGCTGAATGAAGTAAACCAGAACCCATCACCAAACAGGCCAGAGGATTTGGTACCTGTTTAGTGTTTCCTCTGAGAGATTTCAAGGTTGTTTTTGAATAAAAAATGAATTGAGCCCTAGAAAACCATCATAGCTGAGTGAATCTGGGAATGCTCAGCACATTGCAGTTACTGACTCATGAGAAATTCTCAAGTAGCTGAGAATATTTTCTTTAGGGTGGCTGATTCTTTTCAGTACTAATCTGTCCTCACCTTGCCCAAGATAGAAACTAGGGAGAAGAAAGTTAACATTTAACTTTGCTATGAACATTGACTTTATTTTGCATGGAGCTTGCAATTCTTCCAAGTATAAACTCTCTTTTCCAAAAAGCTTAACAATATGAGGTCCCTTCGCTTTGTTTTTTTTTTTTTTTTTTAATTTGGAGTTATCCCATTAAATTTAGCATTCAAATGTGCACGCAGTGATTGAGGACAAGCTCTGGACAACCGAGTTTGGCTTCAGAATGTTCACAAAACAGCTTTTAGTGTTTTGTCTGAACTCTCACTAAACGGAATAATCACTCAGACACCCACCTTTATGCAAATGGCTTTTATGAAATGCTTTGTCTTTATGTGGTGGGTGCTGAGGAAGAGATGCAAAGCATGGATGCTTCCCTTTAGGAAACATAGGTCACATGTTAGGGGAAGTTCTGTGTGACATGGCTGATATGTAAATATCCAGCCCAGCTAGACAAACTAACTTTCCTCTTAATGTAAAATCAGCATAAAATAATAATGGGTATAACATATTTTCTAAGGTCCAAAGATAAACTATGAATCCCTGGCGGGGTAGCTCAGTTGGTTAGGCCCTCACCCCCATAGCCCAAGGTTGTGGGTTTGGTCTGTGGTGAGGACACATACAAGAATCAACCAATGAAGGCATGAGTAAGTGGAGTAACAAACTGAAGGCTCCCTCTTTCTCTCCCCACAATTCTTCTTTCTAAAATAAATAAAAATATAGTTTTAATCTTCTAAAAAAGATGAAATATGAGAAAAACATCTGTAGAACAAAATGAGCAATCAATGATATTTTAATAATACTGATTATAACAATGATAACACTAACATCTGTAGACATAAAAATTATGATTATTAAAATTATTATCAACTCTTAACTAATTGTTTGCATTATATACATTTAAGCATGACTGAGATAAAATAAACATTTTATATGTTTTTGAAACTACCTGCTATTTATTCATTCTATAAATATCCTTCATTAAATATTTATGCAGCCTCTCAATACATGCTAGACTTTTTTTTTTTTTTTACACTGGGAATACCATAGAGAAAAATATGAGTAAATTCCTGTTCTTATGGAGCTTAGAGTTAAATGGGAATGAAAATCACTGAGTAAGTTTAGAAATGTGCAGATTAAGAAATGAGCAGGTTGGTGATAAGTACAATCAAAACTAGGTTTTTGAAAGACCAGGTCTTTCCAAAATTTACAGTAAGAAAGTCTGACACAGTGACCTGGCCTGGGTTTGTGGGTGTGTGTAGGGCTGACACAGCGTTATCCCTGAGTGTGGTGAATCATATTCACATGTTCTGTTCTAAATTCTTCCATTTTACTAAATCTCTGCTCTTATAGAATTTACATTTTAGTATTGACAGATGGGCAATACATAGTAAATGTAACAATTAGCAAAATGTTACAAGACTATCAGCTCTATGGGAAAAGAAAAAGCAGGGGTGAAGGAATCAGGAATGTGATGGGCGGGGGTGGGGATCTTACAGTTATTAACATAATGATCAGAGAAGAGCTCTTTGAAGAGTGGTATTCAAGCAAAGACTTGAAGAAATTGAGGTGGGAGGAGTCTTATGCATATCTACTGATGAGTGGTCCAGGCAGAGAACACAGGAAATGCAAAATCCTACCCAAGACAGGTGTGTGCTTGTTGTCTGAACCCCAGAGAGAAGGGGGATGTCATAAGTGATCAGGAGGGAAAGGCAAGGGATGACTTAGGACCTTAAAATCACAGCAGATACACTGCATTTGCTCTGGGTAAGATGGGGAACTTCGGAAGTTTTTGAGCAAGGAGTGATTGATCTGATTTATAGTTTTACAACATTGTTCTAGATGCCCTGATGACAATAGCCTGTAAAAGGTAAAGAGTAGAAAAAGAGTAGGTAAGAGGGTTTTAAAATAATTTGAATGTGAAATGAAGGTTGTTTGACTGACGTAGTAAAAGTGATATTTGTGGGAAGTGAAAAAAGTAATTTACTGGACATAGGTTATGAGAAAAAGAGACATCAAGGATAATTCCAAGATTTTTGGCTGAGACTCTAGGTAAATAGAATCACTAACGCTTGAGATGGGAGAAGTCATGGAAGGAATATTTTTGGAATAAAAGATCATGAGTTCAGTCTGGGGCATATTAAGTTTTAAGTTAGTAGATATCCAAGTAGAGACGTCAAGAACATAGCTGAATAGAGAAGTGTGAAGCTGAGGGGAGGAGGCCAGCCTGCACATATAAATTTGGAAATTGGTCTGTGTTTGGATAACATACTAAGCTCAATATTGCCCCTCCCCCTAATTTATAATTACATAAACCTTAGAATGTGACCTTATTTGGAAATAAGCATCATAACAGATATAATTAGTTAGATTAAAATAGAATCATGCTGAATTATAGTGAGCCCTAAATGCAACTGATGTTCTTATAAGAAGAGGGAGATATGGATACAGAGATTCAGAGACACATAGAGACACACAGAAAGAAGAAGGCAATTGGATGTGATAATAGAGGCAGAGATTGGAATGATGCAGCTATAAGCCAAGGAACACCAAGGATTGCCAAAAACTACCAGAAACCAGAAACGGTCAAGGAAGAATTTCTGTTATAGCATTTAGAGGAAGTACAAATCTGCTCATACTCGATTTCAAGCTTTTAGCCTTTAGAACGCTGTATTACAGCAGCCCTAGGAAACCAGAGAGTGTGTAGAATTATAACACTGATGAGATTGTGTAGGCAGTGACTGTTGATAATGAAGTCCATAGATTGAACCCTGGGACTTCAACATTAAGAGGGCGAGGAGAAATAGAACAATCAGTAACAGAGTATAAGGAGTAACCAATGAAAATGGAAGAAAACTAGGAAAGAGAAAGATATTCCGGATGCTGAGTAAAGAGTTTAATAAAAAGAAGAGAATCTAGAATGCTAATGAATGGAAGATGAAGATTGTGAATAGAACATTCGATTTAGCAATATGAAGGTCATTTATGACCTTGGCAATAAGAGTTTTGATAAAGACCCAAAGATAAAATCTTACTGGAGGCAGTTTAAGAGTAAATGGGAAAGAGGAATTAGAGACAGACAGTATAGATAAATGAATCAGTAGTTTTATTGTAGGCCAGAAGAAAGCAGAGAAATATGGTTGTGGCTAAGGTTAAGAAAGCTAAAGAGGTTTCCTTTACTTTTCCTGTAATACAGGAAACATGTTACTGAAAATAATGTAGTAGAAAGGATGATAATATTTTTTTAAACGTAAAAAAGGGGGTGTTGCCCTAGTGGTATCTTGAGATAGGTGAAAAAGATGGGAATGAATGTGTAAATTAACATTATATAAAAACCCAGGTCATTCCTTTAAGTTAAAAGAAAGGAGGATGAAACATATAGGTTCAGAAATTGATAAGTTAACAAATATGGTGGCAGGAGTTTATAGAAGTTATTTTCTGGTTGCTTCAGTGTTGTTAGAGAAGCACTAGATAAGGTCATTAACTGAAAATGAGGAAAAAGACAAAGATGGAGGTCTGAGAAAAGACAGAAGACATTAAATAGTTGCCTGTGCCAGCAAGTAAATGAACTTAGGAAATACACTGTGATTAAGAGTACACAAGAAAGGCCCTCTAAAATTTGGTGGTGATAAATTTAAAGTTGCTTATGAGCAATCCACATGGTTTGTATTTTTTTCTGCCATGTAAACTATAGAAAGGTAGGATAAGTATAGATTGGATTTTAGTAGTTATTGTTCAGCCAAGCAAACATCTTCACTGAATATAGCAAGAGTGAAACAACTGAATTAAGACTATATACAAGGGGATGGTGATAGTGATGGGCCAGGTGTTTGAACTGGGTTAGGAGAGAAGAGAGAAAATGAAGGGGTTGAGGAACACTGAGTATTGGTGAGATTAAGCCTTATGCTAAAAATTGTGGGAGTCTAGGTATTAGAAGAAAGAATCCAGAAAAATAAGAGGTTGTAGTAAGAGAGTGGGATGCTTATACTTGGAATTATACTTGGAAATCCAATGTATGCATTACAAATAATGGATACTGAATTCTGATATTGGTTCCATGATGCATTAACTGATCATGAATAACAGGATAACACTGTTAGGTGGAGGTACAGAGGTAGTTGTATACAGAAGGCATGACTGTTTGGATCACATCTGATCCATGAACAAAGAGGGGCCTTCTGGCAAAGGCCTGTAACAGGAGCATTTCAGTTGGAGGGAAGAGCGAAGCAGGTGTAAAGACTCTGAGGCATGAGTGACTGAAGCACAATAGGAGGATGTAAGAAAGATCAATACTGGTTGGAATTTAGTGAGTGAGGGCAAGTGAGGAATGAAATGATACAAAGAGTTACAGGGGAAGGTCATATAGGATTTTACCAGCCATGGCAAAGAATTCGGATTTTATTCTCAGTGCATTGGGAAGCCAAATCTTTGTAAAACATTTTAGGCAGTGACATCCAGTTTACACTTAAAAAACTTTTGACTGCTGTGTAGAGAATAAATGGATGTGGGAGGGAAGAGGTAACACTAGAATCTTGGAGGTAAGTTTAGATGTGTTTCAATGGTCTAGGTCAGAGATGGTGATGGACTGGATGAGTGTATAGTGGTTGAACTGAAAAGAGGTGCAAAGATGCAGGATTTACTTTGTAGAGATCAGAGGGCTGCTGATGACTTGGGTGTGCAGTATATCTGTAGGGATGCTGGTGAAGGACAGAAAACAAGGATGGCTCCTAGAGTTTTTCCATAAGCAACCAGTGGTAAGTGGTATCCCTCACTAAGGCAGTAAAGATAGAGAAAGAGCTAGTTGGTGAGCACAGTCTTGGTAGTAAAAACTCAAGGGTGCATAGAAAACTGAGTGTGGGATCAATATGGACTGATATGGAAGGGACAGGTTTGAACATGCAGAAGAGTTCCTTTCAATAAAGAAAAAAAACAAAAAACACTCTGTTAAAGGAACTACCATCTGTTTTCTATTTGATATTGTGAGACCAGGTGGTGTTTTATGGCTTCCCTTTAGGTCTAACTTGCATACTGAGTATCCAGACTAATTTTTTTAACTCTCACTTTGTGTAGAATAGCCCAGTCACACACGTGTTTAAAGCCCTTAGGGGATGCTTTTTCACAAAAGTTGCAAATTTGTTGTTTCAGTGCACATCTTTTCCATGTGATTCTTACTACTCTCTTTCATGTCCCATTCACTTTGCAGGGTCTTAGTTTTTCCCATTTTCAAAGTAAAGAGTTTGGTTGGGTATATGTATGGTAAAATTCATACCAGTTTTACCTGCCTACAGTTCTACCACTTTCAGCATGGTAAAATTCAGTACATTGTTATGCTTCTATCTCTCCAGCTACATAGGCATATCATTTTTTTCATTGTTTTGCCTAGCTAAGTTCTACCTTCCTTCAGTAAAACTTTTTTCTCTGAACACACTTTCTTATTGCCACAACCCTTATATCTGCTCATTTTGAATCTACGAAATATGTATTCATCGTCTATCAGATCATCCACATTCCCTTTGCCTGATCATCTGCTTCAAACATCTACCAGATCACACATTACTTTGAGGGCAGCATGGTATTATGGGAGGAGAATACACTTTAAATTTCTGTACTCTTGGCTTTAAGTACTATTTCATTATGAATATTATTATTATTGTATTATTATTATTATTATTATTATTATTATTGGAGATTTTTACCTCTCTGAAATTCCATTACTTAATCTGAAGGCTTTATGAAAAAAATGTCTCTTCTACAAGTTTAAGTGCCTAATACCTGGTAAGCATATATTATTAGCATGCAAGTTTGGCCATTACTTTTGCCTCCTTCAACTAGGTTATAACTCATTAAAGATATTACTGTACATCAAATGAAATAGCTCAACATACAGAGAGGGAGGTAGAGGAGTATTTTCAGCTGAGGAAAGTAAAAACAGGCACAGAGTTAATGAAGAACATTATTTGAGTGGATGCTGAGTGTTCAGGTGTGATTAAGATGAAAAATATGCATGTGATGAAGTTGGAAAGGTGAGAATTTTACATGTCAGGCTAAGAAGTTGGAATATACCATGTAGAATTAGGGATCCTTAGAAGTTATTTTAAATGCTAGAGTCACATGGCCAAATATGTGTTAAAATACACTAATGTCAGTGTGGGAGGAATATTACAGTAGAAAGATTGGAAAAGTGGGAAGAAGTAGAACAGAAAAAAACAAAATTTTGTTACTGAACCACTGAGGTGCACAAGTTTTTACCATATGAAACACCTCAAGACACTAGATAATATTTGACCTTGCAGTTCTGAGTTTCTGGTCAATAATTTTCCCACTCTCATGAGAAAGTGATTGTCAAGCAAGATACAAATAGTAAAATGTCTTGCCAAAAGTTACATGGTTATTCTTTGTTTAGCATTAGAGCATCTTTGAAAACAAGTACTGCAGAGGCACACAGGGAGAAGGCCATATGAAGACAAAGAAGGACATTGGAGAGATACATCAACAAACCAAAGGGTGCCAAGGATTACAGCCACTAGAAGCTATGAAGAGGTAGAGAGGGATAGTAGCCTAGAGCTTTTGAGAGAACATCTTGGACATCCAGCCTGTAGAACTTAAGAAAATTAACTTTTTTTGTTAAAAAAAAAGTCCAAAATAGGTCCAGCAACTCCCAAGAGAACATGGTTCTGCTTTAACCTAAAGGTCATTTTCCTGAGCCAGTTACATCTACAAAGGTGTGTAGAACCTAGTACTGAAAGACTCAAAGGCTAGACAAATCCAGTGACAAGCTTGTCAAATTTGACCTCCAGACCTTTGAAGTGTGGATTCCCAAGGGTCAGGACTGTAGAGAGGAACTGCTCTCTGGGCTGTGGCCATAGATCCAAGAAGTGGTCCAGCTGTTCATGTGATAAATCCTAAAAGGCTGAGTTTTTCTTCTGAAGGGGAAAGGGTTTCCACTATGCTACTGGAAGACTCAAGAATTCTGTTGAACCACATGAGCTTGTGAGGTGAGAGAGAGTGGAGGAGATGATGGCAGTGGCAGCCTAGAGTCTCTCACTTCAACTTCAACTCAAGCAGGTCCACATTTTTCCATTTTCTATAATAGCCATCACTGTATATTTTATTTGAATAAAGTATTCTAAATCAAAAACAATTTGAAAACCACTGGACTAAGTATATACAGAAAATCCAGATGCATGGGAAAGAGATGAAACCTAAACACTAACAGGAGGCAGAAGGTTCAAGGAGGTTTGTGGAATTGCAAACCTGAATAAATCCCCTGAGAGATCATGGCCTCAGATGCAGGTAGGAAGAAAGGGTAAACCCATGCAGAAGCCGCACAATTCCAGATGGAGTCTCCAGGGCTTATCCAAGTGTTTGGCATGCTACTTGGGGTTTTCCAGACAGATGTTCTCCCAAGTCCTAGAGTTCATTGACTCTAGGATGACACAATCATATGAGGACATACGAGAATAGGTGCCACCTTTATTGACACTGTTTCAGAGAAGTTTTTGTTTTAGTTGTAAAAATTTTCTAAGTCCCACTGAATTTTTTTGTATCTCCCCTCCTTCTTCCCTTTCTCCCACCCTCTCTCCCTTCTTCTCTCTCCCCCTCCTTTCCTTCCTTATTGCCTTCCTTTCAAATTTAATGAATATTTACCAAGGACCATGCACTAGGAATCTAAGGATAAACAAGGTATGTACAAACTTCCAAGGAGTTAACAGATTGTGTGAGAGACAGATAAGTAAATAGACAATACAACCCAGTACATGCTTATGTAAAAGTTAGCACAGTGTATATAGAAGCAGAAGAGGGCACCTTGAAGAAGCCAAGAAAGATTTCCTGGAAGAGGTTACCTTACAATGGATTTTGGAAGATGGGTAGAAGTAAACCTAACAAGAAAGTTTGAGGTAGATGACTATTCTAGGCTGAGCTGATCACATGAAGTCATTGTGGTCCATGGGAAAACCATGTTTCTTGGTGATAGCTAAATTTAGTTTCTAAATATGAGTCCATCGCATAATACAAATGATGAAAATTTATTAACCTCTCAGCACCTATGTTTATTCACTTGTAAATTGAAGGAAAAATGTATTCTAGATGAAAGTGCAGTCATAAGCAGAAACTCAAGCATGTTATAAGCCATAAGATTGTAACTTTGTCCATGAAGTAGCAAGGGAGTTTAACAGAATGTGATTTCCTCTTTGATTTAGAATAAATTCCTTATCATTTCATTTAAATATTTTTGTCATCATAGATTCCCCTCCCACTTTTAAAAGTGACATTGATATTACCTACTATTTAATTCTAAAAAGTAAAACATGACATGGATTTCACCTGAAGACAAAAACAAAAACAAAAAATCAAAACATGAAACTACATAAAAACTAGAGTGCTGCAGTATTAATAGGATATGTTAATACTTTTACAGAATACTTGCTGGTGACAAAAGGTCATTCCATCATAAATATATTTATTCTAGAAACATATTTTGAAAAGTGCTAAATAGGGCTCAAATCAATTTTATTTCTAATTTCTACATTGTGAACATTTTATATCAGTCTTTATGTATACACACAAAAGTGTGCCCTCTATAATGTAGGAATGTTAATATACACTAAATAGAAGAGGATGCATTATAGTGCCTTACATAAATTATAGTGAACTCCTTGTCAGAACAATCCATATTTTGGTTTACTGGATTTATAGGCAGTGCCTTTCTTCAGTCTGTTGTCCATGGAAAGATAAGCTTGTGATGCTTACCATTTTGTTAAACACAGAAGGAAATATGAGGATATGAAACTCTAGGGAGTAAATGGAAGCCTACAGATAAAGTGTATAGTGGAAGTAGAGGAGGACCTTAGGGCAGAGGACAATTGTGGGTCTCAGGGTTCTCCAGGGACTAGCAGATATGACAGTGCCCTCAAAGAACTTGATGGGAATCTGCTGAATCACTGGAGTGAACACTGAATGGAAAGAACTGCCCCTTAGTTCACTGACTTATGCAGCTAATGAAGACGCCAGGGAAGATGCTCTTCCCCTGACCCCATACTATTCTCTCTCTCAACCCAGTACCTCACAGAAGACTGAAAGTTAGTCTTTAGTGGTGTCATACTTATTTTAAAAGTTATGGATTGAATTTTCTCTTCCTATGAGTTATGTGAAAATGAGTTAGTGAAAGATTTCAGTATATCATACTGGGAAATTTTGGGAGGAATTGATTGTATAAAACTCTTAATAAAATAAGATCAGTATTTGTATGGCTGTAAAATAACTGGTTGAGATGTTTTATTTTTTAATTTTTAATTAATTCATTTTAATTATAATTGACATAAATTATTATATTATCTTCAGGTGTACAATATAGTGATTCAATATTATTTATATACCTTACAAAGTGATCAGCATGATGAATTTAATAACTATCTATCACTGTAGTCATCACAATGCTATTGACTATATTTCATATGCTATACTATACATTCTTATTACTTATTTTATAATGGGAAGTTTGTATTTCTTAATCCCCTTACCCTTTCTCAGCTCTCCCCTACCCCTTCCTCTCCGCATTCATCAATTTGTTCTGTGAGTTAGGTTCTGTTTAATTTTGTTAATTTTTTTGTTTTTTAGATTTCACATGTATATGAAATCATAAAGTATTTGTATTTCTCTGTCCAACTCATTTCACTTAACATAATACTTTATAGGTCCATCCATGTTATTGCAATAATTTCATTCTATTTTATAGTTGAGTAATATCCCATTTTATATATGAACCACATCTTCTTTATCCATTCATCTATCAATGGACACATAGGTTGCTTTCATATCTTGGTTACTGTAAATAATGTTGCAATTAACATAGAAGTGCATCTTTTTCAAATTATTATTTGTATTTTCTTAGGATAAATATCCAGAAGTGGAATTGCTGAAT
The DNA here is from genome assembly GCA_004026545.1 of Mormoops blainvillei. NCBI lineage: Eukaryota > Metazoa > Chordata > Mammalia > Chiroptera > Mormoopidae > Mormoops > Mormoops blainvillei. The sequence goes on from PVJD01001306.1 coordinate 47,630, forward strand.
TCTACTTCTAATTTTTTTAGTAATTTCCACACTATTTTTCATAGTGGCTGCACTAATTTGCAATTCTACTGACAGTGCACCAGCTTTCCATTTTCTTCACATCCTTGGTAACATTTTTTTCTTTATGAAAATAGCCATTTTATTAGGTGTAAAATATATTGTGGTTTTTATTTGCATTTCTGTTATAATTGGTAATGTTGAACATTTTTCCGTGTGTCTGTTGGCCATCTGTATGTCTTGTTTGGAGAGATGTTTATTCAGGTCCTCTGCCCATTTTTTAAGTGGATTGTATGGTTTTTGATGTTAAGTTGTATGAGTTTTTTATATATTTTGTAATATAACCCCTTACCAGCTATATAATTTACAAATGTCTTCCCTCATTTGGTAAGTGGTCTTTACAACTTATAGATTACTTTCTTCATGGTGCAAACTTTTCCCAGTTTGATGTAGTTTCACATTGTGTTTTTTGTTTTTTCTTTTCTTTTTCTTTTTTTGCTTTTGTTGCCTTTGCCCAAGGAGACATATTCAAAAACAAATATTGCTAAAAGCAATGTCAAGAGTTTACTGCTGAGGTTTTCTTCTAGGACTTGTATGGTTTTAGGTCTTACATTTAAGTCCTTCACCCATTTTGAGTTTATTTTTGTAATATGGGTGAGAAAATGGTCTAGTTTCATTTTTTTTGGCATCTATCTGGCTAATTTTCACAACCTTGTTTACTGGAGAGATTGTCTTTTCTCCATTGCATATTCTTGCCTCCTTTGTCATAGATTAGTTGAGCATATAATCTTGGACTTATTTATAGGATGTCTACTCTGCTCCATTGATCTATGTATCTATTTTTGTGCCAATACAACAGTAATTTGATTACTATAGTTTTGTAATACAGTTTGAAATCAGGGCATATGATAACTCCAACGTTGTAATTTTTTCTCAAGATTTTTTTGGCTCTCTTGGTTCTTTTGTGGTTTTCTATAAACTTTAGGATTACTTGTTCTAGTTCTGTGAAAAATGCCATCAGTATGTTAATAGGTATTGTGTTGAAATGGTAAATTGCTTTGAGTAGTATGGACAGCTTAATAATGTTAATCTTTGAGTGCATGAGCATGGTATAGGTTTTCATTTATTTGTGTCTTGTTCACTTGCTTTTGTCAGTGTCTTATAGTTTCCAGAATATAAGTCTTTGAGTTCCTTAATTAAATTTATTCCTACCTATTTTATTGTTTTTATTCAATGGTAAAAGGGATTATTTTTGTAATTCCTCTTATTGGTAACTCATTATTTTTCATAGAAAACAAGAGAATTCTGAATATTAATTTTTCATCCTGCAACTTTACTTTATTCAGCTATTAATTTTTATTGAGATCTTTAGTGTTTTCTATATATAGGTTAATATCATCTGCATATAGCAAAAATTTTACTCATTTCCTATTTGTATCTTTTTATGCCTTTTTCCTGTCTGATTATCTTTGCTATGACTTCCAATACTATGTTGAGTAAGAACAGTGAGAGTGTGCATCCTTATCTTGTTTCTGACCTTCGAGAAAAATCTTTCAACTTTTTAGCACTGAGTATTATATTGGCTGTTTGTTATATATGGCCTTTTCTATGTTGAGATATGTCTCTTCTATACCACTTTGTTGAGTGTTTTTATCATAAAAAGGATGTTGAATTTTGGTGAGTGTTTTTCTGAATCTATTGAGATAATCATATGCTTTTTCTCCTTTATTTTGTTTATATGGCATATTATATTAATTTGCAGATGTTGAATCATCTGTAATTTCTGAAATTAATCTCACTTATTCATAGTGCATAATCTCTTTAAGGGATTTCTGTATTTGGGTTGCTAATGTTTTGTTGAGGATTTTTGCTTCTATCTCTATCAGAGATATTGGCCTATAATTTTCTATTTTAGTAGTTTCTTTGTCTGATTTGGTATCAGAATAGTACTGGCCTCATTAGAATGAGCTTAGAAGCTTTTCCTCTTCATTATTATTAAAAAATAATTTGAGGAGGCTAGCAATTTATCCTTTTTTGAATGGTTGGTTGAATTCACCTTGACTCCATCTGGTCCTGGACTATAGTTTGCAGTGGTTGAGAGAGTGTGTGTGTGTGTGTGTGTATGTGTGTGTGTGCATGTTTATTATTGATTCATTTTCTTTCTAGTATTTGGTCTGTTCTTTTGTTTCTTCCTGATTCAGCCATATAAGATTACATGTTTTTAGTATATTATGCATTTTTTTCTTTTCCCATTTGTTGATATCTATTATTTTACAATACTTTATATTTCTGTGTTGGCTGCCATTACTTCTTCTCTTTCACTTCAGATTTTATTTGAGCCTTCTCTCTTTTCCTTAGTAACGCTCATAAAGGTTTAACTATTTGTTTAGTTTAAAAAATAGCTCTTAGTTTTGTTAATCTTTTCTATTTTTCTTTGGTCCCTATGTTATTTATTTCTACTCTGATCTTTATTTCCTTCCTTCTACTCACTTTAGACTTTGCTTGTTCTTCATTTCCTAGTTTCCTTAGGTGTAATTTAAGATTATTTATTTGATAATTTTCTTGTTACCAATGTTGGTCTGTAGTACTGTGAATTTCCCTCATAACTACTTTGCTCTGTTCCAAATATTTTTGGATCATTGTGTTTCCATTTTTATTCGTCTTAAGATATTTAAAATTTTTTTCTTTGATTACTTTATTAACCTATTGATTGTTTAGTAAAATGCTTTTTGGCCTCTCTGTGTTGGTATTTGTTTTTTTTTTTGTTTGTTTGTTTGTTTTCTTCCTGTAATTGATTTCTAATATTTTTACCATCAATAGTGAAGGAGATATTTGATATGATTTCAATATTCTTCAACATACTGAGACTTGTTTTCTGGCCTAATGTGTGGTCTATTATAGAAAATGTTTCGTATACACTTGAATAGAATGTGCATTCTGCTAATTAGTGGTATAATGTTCTTTAGATATGTGTGAAGTCCATCTGCTCTGATGTGTTGCTAAGACCACTGTTGCCTTGTTGATATTCTTCTGGATGATCGATTAATTGATTTGAGTGAGGTTTTAAAACACCCCACTATTATCGTGTTACTGTCAATCTCTCCCATTATGCCTGTTAGTATTTGGTTAATGTATTTATTTGCTTGGTTGAGGTATTTTAGACATAAATTGAGATGTTAAGTATGATTCAAGATTCTTTAACGGGATCCCTGTTAAGATTATTGACATCTAAATGAATAGTTATGAGGCAGGTGTTAGAAAAGACATATAAAATGGAAGTGATTTCTAAAATAGATGCATATATGCAGAATATGAATATGTGCATGAATTAGCCAATGTGTGGGAGGGTAGAACAGTCCACATTCCCTCAAGCAATGTGGTTCTTATCACCATGACTGATACATAATTGTCACATGCTGATTTAGTTTGTTTGATTGAATTAAATATTAAAACACCCAGATTCTTCTAATTAAAAGAAGCCTGAAGAAGCGTGCCACTCAAAAGCAACCAGTGCATAAGATAGGTCTCTAAGCTTTTTTAGCATAGGCAGCCAGGATCCCTTTACCTAATGTATGCACATCTGCACAGCTACTCCCACCCCTACCCAACTCTTATTGGCACCAAATGCGATACTGATAGAGAGCTATTATTAAGTGATAAAATAACCAAAATATTAATATTTGGAAATTTCTGATGGTAAGAACTGTAAAGAGAGAACAAAACAGAAAAACCCAGGACTGACTGTAAGAAGCCTCTCCTCTTGGCTAACTGTTAGGCAATGGCCACATAATCCAAAATCACCTTCTTCTGTCCTGCCTTAGGCTATTTCACATTATATATTCTGAAATTTATGAAGGCAGTTAGGAAGAAAATAAGTTATAGGATATGGTAGCAATTAAAGAAAGAGTGGAGAAAGCCTAATTTTACTAAAGTTTTCACAAGTCAATTACAAGATAGACTTATGGTTGTTTTATTTTACAAATTGGTATTTTGGTTAATGATTATACTTTCTATATACATTCACACACACTTTAATTTTGTATCTGTACTTAGGGATTTCTTTATGGACCCAAACAATTGGCCCAACAATCTCACTTCTGGGAATATATCCTAGGAATCCAAACACACAAATTCAAAACATATGCCCCCCCTATGTTAATTGTAGCCTTACTTATAACAGCAAATATTTGGAAACAACCCAAGTGCCCATCTGTAGATGAGTGGATAAAAAAGCTGTGATGCATTTACACAATGGAATAGTATGTGACCATAAAAATGAAAGAATTCTTACCTTTTACAACAGCATGGATGGACCTGGAGATTATTACACTAAGTGAATAAGCTAATTTGAGAAAGATAAATAACATATGATCTCAATTATATGTGAAATCTAATGAATAAAAAGAAACTGACAAAATAGAGACAGAGGCTTGGATACATGGAATGGACTGAAAGCTGTCGGGGGAGAGAGGGTAGAAGGGACTGGATGAAAGAAGGTGAAGGGTTTAGCCAGAGAACATATATGTGTAGCCCACAGACACAGGAAAAAAAATAGCATATCTTCTAAAAATTTAAATGATAAAAGTATTAAAACATGGGGCCCTTTGATTTGATTTAAATTTCCAATATAATTGAATGGTAATGATCAATTAAAATGTAATCTGGTTATACTTTTACATTTTTTGGGTTGGGTTTTTTACTCTAATTTCTAACATTTATTTTTCAAGGAAGCTTACAAGTTCACTATCAACTGAGCAAGGAAGAAATCCATGTGTTCACTATTGAGGTAGAAAACTTTGCCAATAGAAGGATGCACCACTTGAAGATTAACCGAGAGGGAAGAGAGCTTACCATTCAGGTACCTTATTTTCCTCTTTTCATTCAGCCAATTATGTCCTGGTTGCTCAATAACACTTTTCTGAGCTTCCACCCCAAGCCAAGTGTGCAGCAAAGCTCTTGGGATAGAAATGAACCACATTTGGCCTCAGTCTTTGAGAAGATTGAATAGTGGTTCTCCAAGTGTTCTACTCTTTCCCAGTAGCAGCAGCATCAACTGGGACTTTGTTAGAAATGCAAATTCTTGGTTCTGACAACAGATCTACTTAATCAGAAACTTATTTGCAAGGTAGTCCTCAGGTGATTCTGATGCCTATTTGAGCTTATAACTCCTGAACTGTAGTATGATGAGAAGACATGGGGGTGAAGAGGACATCATAAGGTACTGTCAAGGGCTAGAACGGAAATGTGCACAGCTGAAGGGGAACGTGGAGGAGGGCACTTTCTGGGCAAAGTTGGGAATACATGTAGTCTTGAAGGTGATTAGAAATTGGCTAGGTGGAGAAAAGAGAGCTAAGTACTCAGGCAAGGGGTCTATGTGAGCATTGGCAAAGCCATCTAGAAGAGTATAGTATGTGGCAGGCACTCCATAAAATTCTAATGTAATGTAAAATTCTTGGTATAGAGAGCAGGCAGCAGATGATGGTGGGTTACAATAGAGAACTGGCAGAATCCACATCACCTTTTTAAAAATCATGACCTGAAGTTAGTCCTTAAATCTGCCCAGCAGTCACCCCTTATTTTTTTAATCCATTCACTTCCTTGATCTCCTAGGAGATAATTTTAAGCTTCCTCATTTATCCCTAAACCACAAATAATCTCAACCACCTATTTATTCTTAGCAGATGACTTCTTTTCTTCTTTCTTGTGAAAAAAATTAGCATTCAGAAGAGAATATCCACATACCCTATCATCACATTTATCCAACTATCTGCATCTGTGCCTTTGTTCTCTCTCTTGTTCTCTCTCTCTCTCTCTCTCTCTCTCTCTCTCCATCTCTCTCTCTCTTTTTCTCTCAGCCTTCTTGGTGAATAGAGCTAGTGGTCCTGGCTAAGGCCTGACCTACCACTTGCAGGCCAGACCTCACCCCTTATTCAAAAACCATTATTTCAGCATTATCCCCTTCCCAGTCTTTTCAACAATTTCCAGCTCTACTGGATGGCTTTCCCAAACATAAAACATGCAAATATTACATGAAAAACAAAAAAACAGAAGAACTAAAAAAATCTTCCTCTGGAGCAGGGTAGGAAAGTTTTTATCCTCTTACCTGACATTATATACTGCCCCATTTTCTCTTTTAGTTTATTACTGAAATCCATGGAGATGTTTATATACTTGGTCCCTGAATTTTCCCTTCCCTTTTCTTAAATGCACACCAATGATTTTTCTCCCTGTGCTACAGCAAAACAATATTTCTCATGACACTAATGGCCTCATCTCACAAATACTGATGGCCTTTTTCTTACTTCCTTTCTCATGGAATCAGACACAGCAATTGTTGTCTGCTCTTGGGACACATTTCTTCAGGCTTACCAGGCACCGCCTTCATCTGTTGTTTCTTCTTTGTCTCTAATTTCTTTGTTGGTCCCCCTTCAACTTCCAAACTCTAACCATTGGAAACTCCCAGGACTCATCTCCCAAGTGTTCTCTTTTTTATCTGTGCCCATTCTGTGTCTAATTTTATTCACTCATTCTCACATCTCTAAATGTCATGTATATGCTGATGAATTGATCCCAAATGTATCTCTAACACCCATCCTTTCCCTTAATTCCAGACCTATATATCCAGTTGCCTACTTGTCATATTTATGTGGATATCTATTAGACTATTAGACATTGTGGATGTAACCTTTTAAAAAACTAAGTTGCTGAACCATGACTGATGTGGCTCTGTGGGTTGAGCATTGTCTTAAAAACCAAAAGGTCACTAGTTCGATTCCAGGTCAGAACATACGCCCTGATTTCTGGCCAGGTCCCTGGTTAGGGGCTTGTGAGAGACAACCTATTCATGTTGCTCTCACACATCAATGTTTCTCTCCCTCAGTTTTTCCCTCCCCTCCCCTCTCTCTAAAAAGTAATCAATAGGATATTTTTTAAAAATCTAAGTTGCTGAGAATCTTCATCCAAATACCCCCGTACACTCCACAACCTCCCATATCTCAGTTATTGGCAGCTCTGCTCCTGCAGTTGTTCAGTGTTAAAATTGTGGTTTCATCTCTGATACCTCTCATTTTCTCATCTGAAACATCCTGTCATTGAACAGCCTCTAGCTCAAGGCCTCCCTCATCCTTTCCTGGGTTAATACAGGTTACAGTTGCCTTTTATTTGAAGGATCCCTGCTTCTCTATTTGTTTCTCTGACACAAATTCTCAACACAGCAGCCAGGGTGATTCTGATAAAAGTTTGGTTAGATTGTGGTAATCTTCTGTCCAAAGCCCAAGACCTTGCGGTGTCCTGAGGGGATGACCTTGACCCAGTACCCTTGCTAGCTTCTTGCTAATACTTCTCTGATCTCATCCATTACTATTCCCTGTGTAACTTAATCATTCCAACTCCGGCCTTTTTCATTTCCACAGTCCATAAAAGGTCTTTGTCCTTTTAATGTCACAGGTATGTGGATATGGGCTATGAGAGAAGTCTAGAATGACTGTTGGTTTTCCTAATTCAGTGGAAGTTCCAGATTGTCAAATGCATAATGCAAATAACATACCTGCGTGATTATAAATTAATGTGCTTACCTCTAGATTTACTCTTGAAATAAGAAGAAAAAAAAAATCTTAAGAGAAAATTTGGATTGGGGCCAGATTAAAGGAGGAAAGGGCTGGGGATGATGAGTTCTTGCTTGAATATGTTTTGACTGAGGTCCTGAGGAGATACCTGGGATGCATTCCAGTGCACATTTGTATATATGACTCCTTTTTCCTCCTCCTTATATTTTCTATCTTCTTTTCCACAAATGAAAAACACAAACAGGGCAGTGAAAAAATGATAAAAGTTATGTCCTTTCCTTCTCCTTGTAAAGAATTTCCACCTATCAATTAATAGGAAATGATAAGCACGTCATGTTTGAGGACATACTATTTCCAAAACACTGAAGGGCGCAGAAACAACTGGAGATTGAGGGGGTTTTCTTCTTTAACTTTAAATCAGTTTATTAACACACTTGTCTTTTTTATACTCCCTCCCCCTCCCTCTCAATCTCTTCTCCTTATGTTCCACTTAGAAAAAGCTGTTCAGTAAAAACAGAAAAGAGAAGGTATTCCTATATGCCCCAGGTCTGTGGAGCAGAGTCTCAGGCAGTACTCAGAACCAGTTAAGAGAGGGCAGGCAACCATTACCCTACATAGACAGCCAAAGACCTCTAGCACCTAATAACAGATTCTCCCATACCCCCAGGCCTGAAGTTGCTGATAAGAAGGAGAACTTGGGGGCTGGGGCTACAGCCAGAACACCTGAACTCCTGGTCATAATTTGAGAGTCGTAATGGTTTTAGTGTTTTTTAAGACACGGGTACCCGCAAAAATGCTTTAGTGGTGAAGATGAACTTCAACGTCCCTATTTAAAATGCATTTATGACATTAAACAGTTTAAACCAGTTTTCAAAATGCCAGCAGAATAAGCTATACAGAGGAAGGTATCAGGAAGTTTTGAAACCAAGTAGTTAATTATTTCCTTTGAAAGATGAAGATCTTGAGGTCAAGAGAGGCATCCCCAGAGTGAGATAGACTTGGGTAGAAATCCATGCTCCATCACTTATGCTGCTTGATATTTTACCAGTTATCTTTCTTGGCCTCAGGACACTTATATGTAAAAAAAAAAGAAAAAGGGGTGGGAGAGTGCAAATGGAACTGAAATCATTTGGTTCTTATACATATCATGAAAAAAACAAAACAGAAAACAACATATAATAGCTAAGGAAACAAGCATGGGCCTGGCATCTGGAGCTTACTCCAGAAAAAAATTATTTCATTTTTCTCCTTTTCTCATCTCAGTTAATGACTTGATTCCAAACTCTGATATCAATCAAGCTTCTGGGCCAGATTATAGACTTTAGAGGTCTAAAAAGCCTAAATGACAATGGTGCTTAATATTTAAAAAAATATATTTTTATTTTATTTTTTCCATTACAATTTTTCCCCATATACCCTCTTTCATCTCCACCCACCTCCTCCCCACCCCATAATCACCACACTGTTGTCCCCGTCCATGAGTCCTTTCTCTTTTATGCTCAGTCCCTCCAACCCCTAATGATGTCCCCCTCCAGAGCTGTTAGCCTACTCTCTATTTTTACTACCGCATCAGTGGTAATTAAGAATAAAGATATACTAAACCATAAAGTAAAAATAAGGAAGTCTAACAGAATAATGCACTTCCCACTGAATACTTCAATGATGGTCTAGCCCATGTCATACATATAGAAGTCCTAACAATAAATACTTGTTGTACCTCCCTTTTTTATTGCTTTTGCCTTATGTATTCACTAAGTTTTTCAAATTGGTAACTCAGCACCTGAACCAGTAATAAAGTTTAAGTACCCTCATTCCATGCTAGGGCTCACCATCTCCCAACTATCCATAGTCCACCAAGAACCTCAAGTCTCCTTTGAGTCATACTACCTTTCTCTCCTAACCTCTACAAGAACTCATTTTTCTAAAAACACCTTTAATTGGCATTTATCTCTCTCTGTCCTTCATTACTCATCTGGTTAAAGTGCTAAAGACCATGTAACTTCCCACAAAACTGAACTGTTAGATAGGAATGACTCATGAACTTGAACAATTAGCTCTTTCCTGTGTGACATTTGAGCATAGTCCTTTCAGTGTTCAGGGAATAGTTTCCACAGGAAAATGGTCCTGTGGAGCCTGGGGAGGAGGTGAGGGCAGAGGCCAGGGGAACCTAAGCTCAACATTCAGTTCTCAGAATTCTTCTACTGCCTTCCACTCAGCAGGAAATTCCCACTCACTTCAGACTTCTTCCCAGCCTGTACTACAAAGTACTGGGGAGGCCCCCTGCCCCTTGCTCAAAGGAACTGTTACACAAAATAGATGAGGCAGGGGAGAGCTCTGAGGCAGCACAGAAAGAAAACTCCTTCAGGTCAATCTGAATCAGTGATCACTAAACACAATGGGGACTGGGACCTCCAGTGCAGCCACAGGCACCCCGATGATGTGACAGGCTCAGTCTTTATAGCTCACAAAATAGAAACAGAATCAGTACAAGATGTTTACTTAATCACTCCGCAGACCTGTGTTAGGAATTATTTTTCCAGTTTTTGTAGTAGGCTCTTTAGATACATATTGTTCATGGAGAGGATATCCATATTCTCAAGGCACCAATAGTTTAGTGGACAGAGAGAGAGAGAAAGGAGTGGATCATTATGATACAGCATAACACAAAGTTAGAGTAGAAAAAGGCACCATGAAACAAGAGAGGAGGATAAGTTAACTTAAGCAAGGCACCAAGAACAGCTTCCTGGAGGGGGCAGGCTCTGGGAGCACATAGAACAGTGTCTGGCAAATAGTAGGTACCCATTTATTAAGTTAAATTTGTAAAAATTCAGAAATAAAAATTGTGATTGTCTAAAAGTTGCTCAAATATCTGTAGAGATATGGATAATAAAGCAAAAAGCATAGTGCATGCGGGTAGACAAAATGACAATAGGACACTGCTTTGTGACACTGCATGGCCTTGGCAACTGTATTTATTTCTGAATAATATCAGTCCCCCAGTCTGTGGTACAGGGATAATACTATTTATTTCACAATGTTCTAGAGAAGAATAGATTTTTAAAGATACTTTAGTATACTGCCTCTTATAACAAGTGTTCAATAAATTACAAATATTACTACAGTCAAATTTCATAAATGGAAGGGTAATAAAGCACATAATCACATACCACAAGTCACAACTAGTGACTCCTCTCACAGCAGAAGCTACTAGATGACTAATAGGTGCAGAAGGAAATTCGTGGCAGTGAGACCCAGGAGAAATGGCTGTTAGTCCTGCTCTGCCGCTGCCCAAGAGGAACCATGGTCAGGCACTCAGCTAAAGGCGTCTTAGGCTGCTCTTCTTACTGGTGAAAGTTAAGATAATGAGGATCATTTCCAGGAATAACATCATATAAATATTCAGGGTAGAGTCTGAAAGAAACTGGTAGGATTTGACTAGCGCAAAAAAAGTGAAATGGATGGGGGCAGGATACTGCCTTGGACAGAAGGGAAGATAAGAAAGAGACAGAAGTGGAATTAGTAGTGCATGAGCCAAGGAGGGTTCCCTTAAAGTGATGCCAGCAATCATGTCTTAGAGAACCCCAGTAGTGGCTTTTGTTTAACCCTAAGAGATGGGGTTCATGTTGGTGGAAACTATCCAGCTAGCCTCTCCTCCCCAGGGTCAAACTTTTGTCAAACTGAGATATTTGCTCAAGAAAATCCCCCAGTGTGTATACATGAATGAGACAAGGTCAGAAGTAATGGAGCAATGGGAACAGTGATGACTCCCTAAGGAGTCACCAAAATAGGGAGAAGGGGGGAGAAATGGGAAATGAGTACCTGCTTTCCATTTAATGTTCCTCATACCAAGTGTGTTCCTAGTTCCTGAAAAGGCTTTGTTTGTTTGCAGCAAAGAATTTGGTGAGCAAATCTCAGAGGGGAGATAAATACCTAAACAAGCTGTACAGAATTTCTCAGAGAGAAGACCAGTGTGAAAGTCATGAGGAGAAAAGGAATATTTTATGTGCATTATGAAAGAATTAGTGAGGCACTTCTCATCTCTCCAGGGGGAAAGTCACAGAGAGGGGTCTGCCCTGTGTGTATTCTGCAGCTTTTTTTTTCCCCCCAGAAGTGTGTTAGGCTCTCTGCGCGCAGATTGTGCTGATGCACTTTGTTTCTGTTTCCCTGCAGATGGATGAGCAGCTCCGGCTCAGTTATAACTTCTCCCCAGAAGTGGAGTTCAGGGCTGTAAGGTCACTTACCTTGGGCAAAGTCACAGGTTTGTACTTTAGTCCACAACTTTCTGGTGGGCTGTGTTAAAATAAATGAATAAATAAATAGTTTTCATCAGGGTATTAAGTATTTCAAATATGAGGCATCCTGCTTCCATAATATCCAATATCTAGAATCAATATCCTAAGATATATGATACAGGAGAAGCTAAGATATATGTGGTGAGTTTGGGAACTGGCATTTAAATTATAAAAGATTGAATAAGGTAAATTAATTCAATTTTGAATAAATTAATTCAAAAGGATTATATAACTTTTTATTTAAAATAACTTAATTTTTACTTAAGACATTAAGTATTTGAAAACCCCAATTATTGGATTGTTCAAATCCTTTGTCTCTTTACTAATTCATTAACAATTGAAAGGAAATTGAAATCTCCTGGTAGGATGGTGGATTTTCTTTTTCCTTTTCTCCAACTGGAAGTTTTGTAAATATTAATTTTATATTTGATGAAAGTATTTGTTAAGTGCAGAGAATATTAAAACTTTCCTGATGAATTTAAATATTTTTTATCACTGGTGTTACTTTGTTTTTACTTTGATTTCTCATTGTGATGAAATCTACTTTGTCCGTTACTAATATAGCCATTTAGTCTCACTGTAGTTAGTATTTACCTGGCCTATTTTTTACCATACATTTTTTTTCAACATTTATTTTTCTAAGTCTCACACATGATCTTATGAAACATATAAAGTTGAATTTTGTAATTTATCCAGTCTAACCATCTGTTTTATAAATTGGTAAGATAAGTCCATTTACATTTTGGGTTACTTATTAAGGTTGAATTTGTTTCTGCCCCCTTATTTTCTATTTGTTCAACTTTTCCTATGATTCTACCTTGTTGTTTCTTACTCTCTCAAATCATAGTGCATTGCAGAAACCATCTGGGGGCATTTTAAGTAAGGATGAATTTAACACAGGAAATTAGTTGCTTGCAAAATTGTGTAACCTCTAACAATGTGGATTCCTGTAAGTCTTTCTGAGTGACTCCCCCAAGGAGTTTTGTACTGGTTAATGGGGATCTGTTGCCTATGAGGATATCATTGATGCTAACCTGAAATCCAGAGGCCACTGTGGCCCCAGTACTGCATGTCAATTCCAAAAAGAGTAGGTGTCTGAAAACTGGTGGCAGAGGATACTTCATCTTATTGGTACCATGACTTTGTGGGCCAGTACAAACAGCTGAGAAAGTAGGACAATGACTCCCATCTTGTTGCAGCCATTCAGATTCATAAATTATATACTCTGCTTTTCAGAACATAATGTGCATACAGAAAACTAGCTGCTAACAAGTGTAAAAAGTATTCATTTTAGTTTGTAAAATGGCAGTTGAATATGACAATCAAGTGACCAACTTCAATGTTAAATTTTATGATTATTTTTTGTTCCATTACCTCTTTCGACTAATAACAGTTGCATAATATACACACTACTATTTTTGATTTACCAATGAAGTCAGTAATTTACTTCTTCCTCATTCCTTCATATATTTCAGAACTTTCTACTTACTAGTTTATTTCTTATTTTCTTATTTTTTTCAATTACAGGTAAAATTCAATATTATATTAGTTTCTGGTGTAGTTAAACATTTATATAACTTATGAAGCAGTCCCCCTCAAAAGCTGAGTATACACATGGCAGTACACATAGTTATTACACTATTATGGTCTGTATTTCCTAAGCTGTATTGTCCACCCCTGAGACTATTTTGTAACTGTCAATTTGTACTCCTTAATGCCTTTACCTTTTTTACCCAGCTCCCCAAATCTCCTCCAGTCTGGCAACCTTCAGTTTGGTCTCTGTATCCATGAGTCTGTTTCTGATTTGTTTGTTCATTGTATTTTTTTTAGATTCCATGTATAAGTAAAGTCAGATAGCATGTGTCTTTCCCTGACTTATTTCATTTAGTATAATACCTTATAGGTCCATCCATGTAACGAATAATAAGATTTTATTCTTTCTTATGCCCCAGTAATATTCTATTTTATGCACAGAGCCCAACAGAAATAATGCTGGCTTGAGCGTGGTTGGTAGAGTAATAATATGGATGTAATAGTTTATAGTTTTAATTTGAACATTTTGCCTAAAGTATCATATGATGTGTTTGAGTGTGATATTGTTATGTTACACAATTACATGTTTATGATTTTGTAATAAAAGATTTTGTAATAAAAAGGAGCATCATTTGTGCCACACCCTGTATGTTGCACATTCTCTTTATCCACTCATCTGTTGATGCGCATTAAGTTTGCATTCATACCTTGGCTATTGTAAATAACATTGCAATGAATGTAAGGATGCACATATCTTTTTGAATTAATTTTGTGATTTCTTCAGATAAATACCCAGAAGTAAAATTGCTAGGCCATAAGTTGGCCCTTTCTTTTTTTTAAGGAATAGCCATATTGTTTTTCATAGTGGACGCACAAATTTGCATTCCCACTGAAAGTGTACTAGGGTTCTCTTTGCTCCACACCTTTGCCAACACCTGTTTGTTGATTTAACAGTGATTGCCATTCTGGCAGGTGTGAAGTGATACCTCATTTTTGTTTTTAATTTGCATTTCTCTGACAATTAGTGATGTTGAGTATCTTTTCATATGTCTATTGGCCATCTGTATGTCCTCTTTAGAGAAGTGTCTATTCATATACTCTGCCCATTTTTTAGATGGATTGTCGATTGTTTGTTTTGGTGTTAAGTTGTATGAGTTATTTATAAATTTTTCATATTAACCCTTTATTGGATGTATTGTTGGTGAATGCCTTTACCCATTCAGTAGGTTGTATTTTCTACTTGTTGATTTTATTTCCCTTCCTGTGCAAAGACTTTTTAGTTTGATTTAATCCCATTTCCTTATTTTTTCTTTTGCTTCCATGATCCAGGAGATATATCAGAAAAAAATATTACTAAGAGCAATGTCCAAGTGTTTACTGCTGCTTATATTTTCTTCTAGGAGTTTTATGATTTTGGGTCTTATATTTACCTTTAACCTATTTTGAGTTTATTCATGTACATGATGAAAAGAAATGACCCAGTTTTAGTTTTTTTCATGTGTCTGTCCTGTTTTCCCAACATCATTTATCAAAGAGACTGTCTTTATTCCATTGTATATTCTTACCTCCTTTGTCATACATGACTTAACCATATAGGCATGGATTTATTATTGGGGTTTTTATTTTGTTCTCTTAATTTATGTGTCTTTTTAAAAAAATGTCAGTGCCATGCTGTTTTGATTACTATAAGCTTGTAGCATGATTAGATATTAGGTAGTGTGATACATCAGCTTTGTTCTTCCTCAAGATTGCTCTGGCTATTTGCAGTCTTTTGTAGTCATATAAAATTCAGTATTCTTTGTTCTAGTTCTATAAAAAAATACTATTGGGTTTTTCATAGGAATTGCATTGAATATATAGATTGCATTTGTTAGTTTGGACATTTTAATTATGTTCATTCTTTCTAACCATGAGCACAATATATGCTTCCATTTATTTCTCTCTTCTTCAATTTCTTTAGTGTCTTATAATTTTCTGAGTATAGTTCCTCCACTACCTTGGTTACATTTATTCCTAGGTATTTTATTTTGGGACATAATTGTAGATGGGATTTTTTTTTTCTCTGACAATTCATTATCAGTATATACAAATGCAACCAATTACTGAATGCCACTTTATGGCATTAATTTATCAGTTCTGATAAGAGTTTTTTTTTGGGGGGGGTGGAATGTTTAGTGTTTTCTCTATATATACTATCATGACATATGCAAACAATGACAGTTGACTTTTTTCTCATATATATATTCTTCTTCATTTTATTCTTCTTGTCTGATTGCTGTGGCTAGCAATTACAGTATTATGTTGAATATAACTGTGAATGTGTACATTCTTGTCGTGTTCCTGATCTTAAGGGAAATGCTTTTAGGTTTTCCCTGTTGAGTATGTTAGCTTGGGCTTGTCATATATGACCTTTATTATGTTGAAGTGTGTTTCTTCTATTCCCACTTTACCAAGATTTTTTATCTTAACTGGGTACTGGATATTATCATATTCTTTTTCTGCATCAATTATATAATCATGACTTATATCCTTCATTTCATTTATATTGTTAAAACTTTAATTGATTTCTAGATATCGAAGCAATCTTGCATCTCATTATTAAATCCTGCTTGATCATGATGTATGGCTAAAATCAGTTGGCTAATATTTTATTTATGTTTTTCACATCTATGTCCATTGCAAGTATTATTCTATAATTATTTTTGTATAATGTTCTTAGTTTGGAATCAGTATTGCTGGCTTCATAAAATGAGCTTTGGAGCCTTTCTTCCTCTTAAGTTTTTTGGCATAGTTTGAAGGTAGGCGTTAATATTTCTTTGAATGTTTGGAAAATTCACTCGAAGCTATCCAGGACTAACTTTTAAACCTCCTTCAATTTTGCAACTTTCAAAATGTGCACTGTATCTGTGAATTTGTTTCTGTTTTGTTTATTAATTTTTTTTATTCTATAGATTCCACATAGATGTAAAATTATATGGTATTTGTTTTCTTTGACTTATTTTACTTAACATAATATTCTCTAGTGCCTTCCATGTTGTTGCAGGTGGCAAGATTTCATTCTTTTTAATGGCAGAGTCATATTCTATTATATATATATGTGTGTGTGTGTATATATATATATATATATATATCCATTGTATTCTTCAATTCAGAAATTGTATTCTTCATTTCCTCTTGGTTATTGTTGATAACTTCTTTGTTCTTTTTCATACTGATGTAGTTTACAGTAAGTTCCTGTAGTTCCCTGTAGTTCTTGGTAATTCTCACTGAGCTCAATGAGTTCATGCAGCTTCCTTATAACCATGATTTTGAACTCAATAACTGATAGTTTGCTTGCCTCTGTTTCATTTCATAGTCTTTCTGAGGATTCCTCCTTTCCTGTCGATTGGGGATGGTTACTTTGTCTTCCCATTATTTGTCTGCCGGAGCAAAACCACAAAGCCCAGGAAGCAAACCCACATCCAAAAAAGTAACTCCCCACTGCAATCCCACTGTCAACAGCAAATGAACCAGTGTTAAAAAGGCTATAAAGGGATTAAGACTATTATGATAAAGGAGAGAAATAAGCTATAGTATAAAAACTAGTGACTCAATATGCACCAACTTGATGGACAAAAAATCAATGTTAAAAAGCTATGTAGTAAGGAAAATATCACAAATCATGGAGAAGACCACAGTGGATTTCGTTTCAGTAGCCTCTTCTATTTTCTGCATTTTTTCTTCCTAAATCCACCTCTGGTGATGTCAGATGTTAGCCCGTCTGACCTTAGGCAGCTTTTTCCAGACTTCCAGGGATCTACTGTCTGTGGCTGTCTCCTTCAATTGTTAATCTAGTCACTGTGCCCTCAGCCTTCAGACTTAAGCACCATAGTATGGGGCAGAATCTCTCCTGGGGTCAGGGCTTATGTTTCCCCTCAGGCTGCTGCTTTGAGGGGAGTGGTCTTTGTGACCTTGATGGCTGCTATGTAATGGGGGATGACTCAACACAGGGATCCCTGCAGCTACTTTCTCATTTCACTCCCCAAAGCCTCTGTCCCCAGTCTCTCCTGAGGCATCTCTAGCCCACTCTGCCCCCTCCTTTGCTGGTACCTAGGGTAAGTGGCTGCAAATGTAAATTAATGCATTGACCCTTTAAGTGGCTCTTTCAGTTTCTAGACTCCCATCCCTGGCAGAGGGCATCCCTGCCACTTTTCAAAGCTGGCTTTGTTATCTGTACTTTTTGGGCTCTGATGCTGTAGGCTAGGGATCCCCACTTATGGTTTATACTCCATTCCTCTGAGGGGGAACCAACTGACTGCTTAACTATCCCTCTAGGCTCTGCCACCTGAGGGTGCCCAGCAAGTCTTCTGGAGTCTCTATAGCACTCCTTATCAGCCAGGTTGTGCTGAAACCGATTGTTCTGTTTTTCCCAGGGTATAAGGCTTGTCTCTCACTATTTATTGTTCAATTGTTTATTCTGGGTGATTTCTCCCCAGTTTAGTTGTAATTCCAGATTCATCCTGGGAGGATGTTTGTGTGCCTTCCATTCACTCCTCTGCCATCTTGCCCTCCCTCTGATCTGCTCTTTCTTTTGGGCCATGTTTCTCTGTCTTGGGACACCTGTTATGTTGTAAGAGGGTGGAATCTTAGGTATTCACCAAGGTGGGGCAACTCTCTGTGCTGTGTTGTGGTGCCATCTGTGGGGGAGGGGTCAGAGAGGGAACAAAGCCGCTCACTCGCTCAGCTCTAGCCTCACTTTCCAAAGACCTCTCCTGTAAGACTGGGAGTTTCTCCTGCATTCCTGACCCCCATAGTATTTTATAGCTAGAGGTTTTCAGTTCTTAGTTTTCCAGTCAGCCAGCCCCTCCTCATCTGTGGGTTCAGCTGCCTTGCTGCAGTTCCTCTCAGGCTGCCCGTCTCCTCCCTTCCTACTAGTCTGGAAGAATGTTTCTTTAACTCCTTGATTGTCAGAGTTCCATGCAGTTTGCTATTCTGGCAGTTCTGATTGTTTATTATTTTTAAATTGGTTGTTATCCTTCTTTTGGTTGTGCAAGCAAGTGAAGCATTTCTAATAACATCTCCATCTTGGCTGGAACTCTATTATTATTATTATTTTAAATTCAGAACCACATCAGAGGTTAGATAAGTTTTGTGCTTATTTATTTGCTATCGTGTTATTATTTTTAGCCTACCTTTCACTAGCGCTTAATGTGAGTCTTAGATTCAACATCATCAGTGAGCAAGAGTTCAAGGCTTGAATTCCTCTTCTTCAGGATGGTTCAGGTATTTTCCACTGATAAAATTATAATAGCTCAGTTCCTATGTTTCATGATCTCTCTCCCTAAAATCCCCCCAAAACTTAGGATCCCTCTTTGTTTCCTGAAGCTTAGCGAGGCCATAGAATATTTGTTGGTTTGAATGAAGATGGAGCAGAATTACTTTTTAGGGTATATAGTCTATTGCATGTCTGCTGCTACTGAAGTAGTATACTTTATCTTGGGAGGAGAGGTAATTAGATCTATATGACCACAACACCCAGGCTTTCTCATGGTATGTACCTCTTTGTGCAATAAAATCTATAAAACATCCTCTTCTTTAAAAATTTTCCTCCATTAATCTTGCCACTGTGTATGACTTTCCTGTAGCCTTTCTGTCTTTTGAGTTAAACCCCATAATACATGAGACCAAAAAGATAAAAATTTAAAATAAGATTCTAAATTATAAGGAGTATTTTGTCATTTTGTTTTTAATTATTTATGAAGAAAGATAGGAAGGACTTAATCAAGGCTGAGAAAAGTCCCCAATAAAATGTCTCCTTTGTGCTGAGGGTCAGAGACAACTACTTTCCTTTCCATCAAACTGCTGTTAGACTGACAGGAAGGTGTGGACTCACAACTAACTCAACACCTCTGATCTATGCATGGTCTCTAGCTGGAGGTGAGAAAAGGTAATATGAACATCAGCTTCATTTTTATGAAGGAGCACTAGTTCTGAGGAATCTTTGGAGTAAGTCTCATGCATCAAAATGAATGTGGACAGGGATGGAGGATAGGGGAAAAACTGATGCAGAGGTGGATAAATGTTATTAATGACAAATGCAGTGTTACTCCACAAACTTATAAAAATCTGCTACTCTGTTGGACATTTTCACTTTAAAGCAATAATTTGCAAGTTTTTTTTTAATAATAGATACCAAGGGCAAACAAGTGTGATGAATCTATTGCTCCAGTTTTCTTTAGTACCACTAATAACATTCTACTGTAAAACTATAAGTTATTCATTTTCTTTCTGTAAGAGGAAGGTCCAATCCACCATATTAGGTGACAGTAACTTATTACCAGTGATAGTGCTACATGGTATGTGCTACATACATACCAGGGTAAATAAAACAGTCTCTTTCTTGAGAACTCCTATGATGCAGAGGTGAGTCCATGAAAATAGTAGACATAATCTTTGATGTTGCGTTGTGTGTGTTCACTTATGGTAAGCTCTGAGATGCCACCAGGTTTATTTCTTTGTTTACTGGCATTCCTCAACTTTTAAAGAAGATTTCTTGGTTTGGTCTATTGCATCAGTGGGTTTAAATTAAACTAACATTAAAAACAAAGGGAGAGAATGTATATTTAGAGAAGTCAGCATTTAAGACAAGATCACCTGTTTCTGGAAAATTACTTAATTTTTTAGAAGATAGAGAACTGCATGTCTTACACGCAAACAGCGTGACTTATCTATGTGTTTCTAAGTCTCTGTCTGACTTGGCCCTGGCACAAGATCATAGACAATCAAATGAATTTAGAAATTTAAAATGCTTGAATCTTCTAAAAGAAACTATCTTTTTTGTTTTTCCATTTATTTTTTCTGGTTCTGGTTTTCCCTAATTTATTGTGCCAGAATAGATCATTAAATATAATTGTAAAATAAAAACCAAACAAAGAATTTTTGGTGCATCTTGGAATGAAATAATTTATTATTACTATTTTCTTCCTGAGAGGAGCCTTGTTACTGTACTGCAGATTTAGAAAGTAGTTACTTTTAAAATATAGAAACATGAGACCTTGGTGGGTATGACTCAGTTGGTTAGACTGTTATTCCATGCTCCAGGAGGTTGTGAGTTTGATTCACTGCCAGGGCACATACCTAAATTCTGGGTTCGATCCCTGGTTGGGGCATATACGGGAGGCAACCAATAAATGTTTCTCTCTTACATTGATGTTTCTCTCTCTCTCTCACTTTTTCCCTTCCTCTCTCTCTAAAAGCTATGAAAAAAAAATGCCCTCAGGTGAGGATAAAACATAAAATATATGAAAATATATAAAAATATGTTAAAGATTAGGTGGAAGAAATTGCAGTACTGCTTTTAAACTTTAGCTACCAGATTCTGAATAGATATTAAAACAAGAGTGCACTCATGGCATGCTTACAGAATTGTTTGTTTATGCAAACAGCATTGCTTAATTCCCTGCCTACTTGCCAGTTTGATAGGCTAAATCTCACACATAGCAGAGGCATTTTTCTTGTCTGGTGGTTCTTTCTGCTCTGATGTAGCTTCAAAGTTCTCTTGGCCCTAAGAAGCCATGTAAAAATTGGAGCACTTCCTTCCCAGCCTGCATAACACTAAGATAATCTGGAAATTGCAGGGCTAGCTGTGAGCACTTTCTCTTGGCCTGTTAAAATGCAGCGAGCTCTGATTGTCTCTATAGAACAGGGATCTTTAATTTTCCCAAATCCCTCAGTTTTGAACTTGAAGCCTACTGTGTATTCTGCTAAATCGGAAAATTGTTGAATGAATTCCCTGGTTGTTTTCATGTTAAATCATTTCCCAAACATCTTGAATAAGATGAAGTATGGCTGCTATTTTAACAAAGCACAGCAGAATTTATGCATGTAAATGAAAGGTGGGTACTTCAAAGTACTTATTTTGAAAGAATGTTACTCTAGTTGGGGTGGGGGGGTGTACACTGTTGGGCACTTATGATTCAAATGTGGTGCAGTTGATATTAAACTGGAAGCAAATTTATAGAGAGAAACATGAAGCTTTTCAGAGACAAACTGATTCACTCATATTTGGTTCTCTTCCCTGTATTTAGTGCTATGGGGCCAAGGGGAAATTTTCTAATCTGTACTACCTTGTTGGTAAAATGAGGAAAGTGATGTTTAATTCAGTTAGTTCACAGAGTTGTATAAGGATTCCATGAGATATTATATGCAAAGTATTTGGTATTTAACACACACCCAATAAATATTAGTTTAAACTCTTTTGGATTTTCAGAGGTTGTGGGAATATAACAGGAGGCTGTTGTTTTAATGGGTCTGGAAAGATGACCATGAGGTAACTGCCAAAGAGGCACTCAGGTGTACTCTCAGTGGGTAGTTCTGAACCCAGCAAGCCTTTAAGACTTAAGTGTGAGCCACTCTCAATTAGGGCTTTATCAAGAACGTATCAAGCTCATACCAGCTTAAACAGTGATGATGACAATAGAGAATATAATGGTTGGTGAAAATGGGCAGTTATGCTTCAGGCACAGCAGGGATCAGACATTAACAATGACTGTGATTCAGCATTTGTGAATGTCTGTCTATCTCCCATTCTACTTCGGACTTGTCTTACCTCTCTGTAGGAATTCATTCTCAGGCAGAATTTCAGTGATAACAGAGTGGAATCAGCAATTTCATGTTTAAATATTCCTATTTCAGCAACCCTGTGGCAAGTAAAGACTATCACTTCTAAACTTTTTAGAAAAAGTAATGGGAATGAGTCTTAAAGAACCAATCTGTGTCACATGATAATCCCCAGTGGTGACGGTGTCTAAGAGACTGGAATACACTGGCTATGACTGGATTATACACCCAGCTATGGCTCTGGACAGGTGAAAACAGTAGCGTTATATCAACCACATGTCTTTTGAAAATAGGGAAAATGTTATTTTTAAAAGGAAGCTGAGTGTTTATTTATTTATTTTTAAACCAGAGAATGAGATGGACAGTGAGGACAATCAACAATAATTCAAAAAACACCGCTGCTTTTTCACACTTATACTCTATCTTGTTTAAGCAGGAGAGAAGAGGATGCAGTTACTGGGGAGCAGACTAGGAATTGTGCATGGGTTTGGGACTGTGGTGCTTGCATACATCAACAGTCCAAGTGTGTTACAACTGAAAAGATAACAGTTGAAAGATGCTCTTTTAAGAAATGAATGTTACCTTCCTTGAAATAGGTATTTGGCTTCCCAAGAGACTCCTCTGAAGAATTATTTTATTTTGAATGAATAGATTTCTTAATGTCTCACCATGTTTATGATAATTTTTAGTTCTTTAGTAAATGATATTTCCAAATTACAGCCACTTCCTGACTCAAATTCTAATAATGTGGGTAATTTTCTCATATTAGCCCTGGAGTTTCTTAGTGAAACTATTTCTCTGAGTGGTAAAATGTTTTTTATTCATTAATGCAACCTGACCTCCTCTTGAAATGAATGATGTGTTTAAAGCACACTGAAATATTGGTCTCAGTAATCATCACGATTTTCTAAATGTACACATCTGTACTTTCAATTTTGAAGATAAGCAACATTGAATTGCAACTGAGTTATATGTGATCTACTACTGTTTTTTTTTTTGTTTGTTTGTTTCTTTTTTGTTTTTTTAAATAATTGACTTCATTCTTCCCCATGAAGGAATTCAATAGGTTGTTTAGTGCCATATCATGAACAGAAATGTGTGTTATCCTCTAATATAAAATGCAATTTTATTTGATCTTTTAAATGAATCATTACAGGATTGGACCCCAGGCCTACTCCATGCTCTGTTGTACTTAGTAAAAATCAAATCTGTTTTTGTGAAACCAAAGGCACCCTGACCAACATGCCCCTGAGGTATTCATTCAATATAGTCACTTCTCCACTCCTGCTCTTCCTATGCGAGTGGGTAATGAGTGAGTGAAGCAAAGGCAGCTATGATATGTTGTTTCCAAATGCAGACTGTCCTCAGTTGTGAGGAGCTGTTACTAATCTATTTCAAAGAGAGGTGGCCTTCAAAGAAAGTGCCTAGTTTTGTATGTCTTTGCCTCGCTGTGTTAGCCAAGGATGTTTTAGTGGTCTATCAGAGGCCACGCCATGACTGTTATTGATAAAAAAGTTCAAATTTGTTCTCATCACACAAAAATGATTGAGCATTACTGTGGACTATGCAGTGTGCTAGGCCATATGCATAATAAAACAAAGAAATGAACAAGCATGTTCCCGTTCTAAAGATCCTGCTTACTTGAAAATTTACTAATTTTTAATGAAAATTATCAGGGTGAGGTCTGGAGTATTAAAGTTTTTTAAGGTTTTGGAGTATCTCTTTCATGCCATGCTAAATACTAGGTTTTCCTCAGTAATCAAATAATAATACTAATAATAGCATGTTTATAGCATGTTAATATTATAGTATAATGATAAGTGGTACTTATTTTTACTATTATTATTTGGTAATATATGGCTCTGTGCTATTTCTCTTTTAAAGTAATATTTTTTTCATTTTTATTTTTTAAAATTTATTTTATTTATTAAAATCATTTTGACATTCCCTATATTATCTTATATTAGTTTTAGGTATACAGCATAATGGTCAGTTATATAATTTATAAAATGATCCCCATGATAAGTGTAGCAACCACTTGGCACCATGCATAATTATTAAAATATTATGGACTGTATCCCCTGTGCTGTACTGTACATCCCCATAACTATTTTGTAACTACCAATTTGTACTTCTTAAACTTTTCACTTTTTTCACCCAGCCCCCAGCTCTCTACCCAATCTGGCAACCCTCAATTTCTAAGTTCGTATGTTAACTCATTTTTTTCTTATGCCAACTGGAAAGGTAATTACTGTTATTATCCCTGTTTTATGGATGAGGAAACTAAACCACAGAATTAAGTGCCTTTTCCAATGTCACAAAACTAGTAATAGATTTAGTGTTTAGAATTAAACATTGTGTGTCTAGATTTCACCATCCCAGTAGTTTAGTTTTTAAGAAATAACATAACATATTCCAGATAATGTGCTCTCTTCTTCTGTTGAGGACTTCCAAATTAAAGCCTTGTGTTTTCAGCTGCAGTGTACTTAAAAGTAGAATGCAGAGCCAGACTTTAATGATGGATGATGAAGAGCATATTTATTATAACTCAGGCTTTGGAATCAATGACCTTGGGCTCAGATCATAACTCCAGCACTGGTTAATAGACCTGGACAAATCCCTTAATTCACTGAGCTTCACTTGCCTAAACTGGAATATAGATATATAGTATTATAATGCCTGTTATTACATAGACAACTATGGGATACTGAAAATAAAGTAGCTAGTGTGAAATCTGACTTTTAATAAAGGCCCAATACATGTTTGCAATATGCAATAATAATAACATAAGAAGCTACACCATCCAATCCAGCTTCTTTGCATTTGAGAATAACATTGGATTCTAACTGACTTCTAGCTATGAGGGATATGGCAAGAAACAGAAAAGACAGCTGCCCACCCTTTGTATAACAAAGCTTGAATTTAACTCTTCCTTTCTGCTGTGGGGACAGGGATGAATGGTAAGGCATTATGTAGCTTTGACTCCAGTTGTTGTTTGGTAAATAGTGAATGTATGGATGTAATCAATTCTTAGTTTCTGATGAAATCACCTTAAAAGAGATAAACCAGGCCAAACCTACCAGCCATTATTTAAAATTATGTTCTCAGAAGTAAAGCTGCCTCTGATGGATTGTATCCATGTAATACTTGGTGGATCAACTAAGCATAAAAGCATAGGATGTAGTCTGATTTTTAAAGATGTAGACTACCACCTCCATCACTTTCCCATTTTCAGCATGAGATATTCATGGGATTCTAAAGGCAGGAGCTGAGTCTTTTTTATGGCTTTGCCTCCTTTCTACCTAACCTACTGGCAGGCACATATGAGGTGTTCCATAATGTCTTTTGAAGAAGAATATGTATAATGTATAAATTTTACAGCTGTAGGAACTAAAAGGTAGTTCTACTACACATTAATGTGATTAATGTCATATAATTAGCTACAGCTAGATATTGGATGAGGGTCCCCAGGCTCCTGCACACTGGGCTGCATTTCTCGCAATGATGCCTGGCAATAAAGTGGAAAATAGATGGGTTAGGAGTCAGGCATTTTAGAACTCAAATTCTATAATGGTCACCAGCTGTGTCACTACCAATTTCAACTTTCTGAGCCCTGTTTTCCTCTTCTATAAAATAGGAGTAATAATAGTTGATTCAATTATTTATTCTGAACATATGAGATAATGTGTGTCACATAATGGTATTTGAAAATAGCAGCTGTTGTTAATATGATCACATAGCCATGCTACTTATGATTTCTTTTGGATGATATCTATTTTACTTGTCAATGGCATTGCTATTGATTTGCCTATCCTTGGCCTGGGGGGTCAAAGGCAGTGTTACAAATGTCAATGTTGACAAGGTAATGAAGGGAAGAGTATCCAAACTAGTAGATGAACTCTGCAGCAGCCTTTTAGCTACCTCTTCTAAGCTTGGAGGAAGTGGATGTACCCAATTGGTCAGAAGCTGAGAGGAACAAGTGGAACGAGCAGCTTGAAGTTCTACATGTTTTCCCATGGATAAGAGGAAGTCAAGGCACAGAAAGGGTCATGTGGCCACCACTTACTTTTTTATCTACTGGGATTTTATTTTTAGAGGTGTCATTATTGGTAATAAAATAAGCATTAAAACAGGTTAAATAGCATGAAACTAATTTGCACTTAAGAATGACTATGGGACCTCCACTTCTAGGAGAGATTTGATCTGAATACCTAGATTTTTCCATTTTATTTGTATAAAATTATTCCCAGTGATTAGTATCAGGACTTGACCTCTGTAGCTAATATACTGATATTCTCTACCTTTTGCTTGATAAAGAGTCACCTTGCCTTCCTTCCAGTAGAAAGGATAAATAATTTATCTACCTAGAATATTTCTGGTTTGAGTTCATCCCTTACAATGAATTACTGCCTATTCTAACCTACCCCAAAACTTGCATATACAAGTGCTTTATCGTTCCCATTTACTTTCTCACATGTCACAAACATTTTCTACATAATATAAGTTTTACATAGGCTATGCTTCCCTCAAAGGATTAATATTATGTAAATGTTAGCACTTAGGAATATTTTCTTAGCATTATTTGTGGAATATTCATTTAATGTATATCTTTTGAGTATCTATTATATATTGATACAAGGCAAGATATTAAGTGAAACAGAAAATTTTAAAGACGTATAGCCTAGGGTCATTGTTCAGAAACTGATAAAACAAATATCTATGGAAATAAGACATGCAATCATCACAATATGAATAATTTTGTTAAGTGTTATCCAGATCTAGTGTGCTTAGAATTTAATCGAGGGAGAGACCATTTCCAACTGAGATGATCCAAAGGAGTGTCATGAAGGAGGTCCCTGACTCCAGTCTTGAAGCACAGGCTTGATCTCAGTAGATGGAGCACACTCTGGGAAGGAATAATGGTCTGAACCAACTATGACAGTAGGAAAGCAAAGAGAGTTCTAGGAACAGTAAATAGTCCATCTTCAGCTGGAGTCATTCATGTAGGGTATTATAGGGGGCATCCAGTGTTCTGCAAAGGGGTTCAGACTTCACTATGAAGATGGGAGAAGACATTTGGTAATGCTCACAGTCATAGCTACTGTTGTCTCTTTTGTGGGTAACAGGTAGTATAGTGAGACTGGTGTAGAGGTTATGCTGATATCTATCCTTCAGGTAGGAAAAGACAAGAGTCTGGAGAGCAATGGGACGGGGGAACATATGCAGGTGAATGTTATGCAAGAGGAATTGAAAAGTGTGGGTAAATCACTGGTAATTGGATAGAAGTGTAAGGTGGACCGGGAAGGGGAGTCGAGGAGAATAGAAGAGCTGTAGTTCAGGGCTGTCATTGCAAAGAGAATCTACACAATTCTGGTTAGGCTTGAGCCCATGTTTAAGAATTGGATTATGAAGCTGATACCTTAGATTCCTTTAAACCACACTCCAGGGCTTCTCTGCTGTTTCTAGATTTGTGAAATCCCCATCATCAAGTACAGGTAAGAGAGCCACAGACCAGCTCATATTGAAGAGTTCAGTTTGGAACCTTCACAGAAGCGATTTCCACAGTAGTTACCACTGCATGGGATGGATCTCTCCCATCCCATGCTTACTCAAAATCCCCTCACTTGTATTTCTTATTTTGTTGTGTAGCTGTTTCCCTGGAGAACACTGTGGTCTTTGAAGGCAGGGACATTTTGTTATCCAAAGTTCTCATCACCTCATCTTGCAGCACATGCTTTTGTGCTCTGTCTTCTCCACAGCACTTACCACACAGTTGTTTTGATTAGTGCATTACAGATAGAGTGTCCATTTTCAGTTCAAAAGGAAAATGCCTGTGTTCATATTCCTAATTTTATTATCCATAGTAGGGTGAACAACTATTCTAGTCTGTCAAAGACTGAAGGATTCCCAAGGATGTGGGATTATCAGTGCTAAAACTGAAACAACACTGAGCAGTACTGGGTGGTCAGTCACCCTTTAGAGGGGTTGAATATTTAATGATACTTGACTGAGGGGTTGAGTGTCAGATGAGCAGTTGGGTCTCAAGTTATTCACAGTCACATCTAAGCCCATCTGCCAACTTCCCAGAAATGTGTGCTATAGATTGACTGAGGTGAGGCTTGTAAAAGAGAGAGAATGAACCAGTTAGTCTACCACTTAACATTTACTGAGCCCCTGCTAGGGTGCAGTTCACAGCAGTGTGATGTTGAGGCATAACTGGAGAAGGGTGTGAGGTTCTTCTGCTTTAAAAACCCAGTGGGCTGCATAGGGGACATAAAGTTGCACACAAGCAATAATTATAGGAAAATTAATCTCTAACTCATGGAAATTGGGTTCTAGGTGAGTTTTAGGTGAGAAAGAAGAAATCATAAGTAAAACCACCTATAACCAGGATACTGCCCCCATATAGGTCCTGAATGGGTGGCTAGGTCCCTATTTGTGAACATATCATTGCACCTATGCTTAGCAGTGGTGTCTCTCTGTTAGAGAGGCACTATGCAAACATGTGGGTGTCAAATGCCCATCACATCAGCTTCTCTGGGGCTCTGAACAGGAAGTCTCATGTATCTTCGATGCCAACCGTAGATCATAATTTCTTGGGACCTGTGGAGGTTACCTTGCCATGTTGTGGGAGACAGGGACTTGGCTATGTATGTTGACAGACTGATTCACCTTAAATGGCCATTTTTATACATGAAAACGAAAACAAGCTTAGCTTTTAGAGATTGATGTGGTGTTTCAAAGTTGAATTATCTTTTCTTATCATTCTGAGTATAGTGGTCTACATGTGTGTGTCCTTGTGTTTTACTCATCTCTGCATAGTTGCTTCCCTCAAGTTGTCTTTTCTCTGTTATGTTATTTGATCTTCCTCATTCCTATTAGGTGATTTCCTTAAACTGCTGATGATCCTGGGTTATCTCCCCACATATAGGAATGATGGCTAGGATGCATTTATGGGGAGTTACACAGGAGGATAAGGCTGGGCCTTTAATTAGAGAAGACCTCGCTTTATCTTTAGGTCATTCTCCTTGGAATAGGAACATTTTCCAGGAAAGACTTTTCTAATGTCCCCTTCGGAGGTGTGAGCTCCTAAAAGTCATGTTGGGAAAGAGAGTTGGTGGGTATCATTATTTGATGAAGAAACATAATTTAATTTAATTTTGTTTTGTTTTATTTTATTTTGTTTTACTGTATTTTATTTTTCTCAGCATCCTTGGTTCACCCTTGGGCATTTCTCCATCCAACCTGCTATAATCCTGCACTATCATCATATCTGTTTATCAATTTTTTCAAAGTTACACAGCATGAAGTGCAAGATTGCAACTATAAATCTCTAAGATTTCTATCTTTGTGAGGGGATTGGTGCAGAATTGGCGGGGAAAGGACAAAAGGCTTTTGGATGTCAAAGCTTCATGTCAGGCAGTGTTTAACCAATGAAGCCTAACCAGTAAGAGATAATAGATAAGACTTATTGCAAATAATTTGTTTAACTTATTATGGAGGCTGGGGAAAATATCTAAAATTTGTGTGGTAGCCGTCAGGAATTGAAGGCTGGAACTCCCAGACATGGGCTGTCCACAGGTGGAATTTCTTTTTCAGGGAAGTCTGAAGAGTCGCTTTTCTCCTAAATTCTGGCAGCTGATTGAGTCATACCCACTCAGGTTACCTAGGATAATCAGTTAACTGATTACAGATTTTAGTTGTAGCCACGAATTAACTTTGCAGTAACACCTGGATTAGTATTTAATTGACTAACAGGATACTTATAGACTTACCCATGTTGACACAGTAATAGACCGTAATGCTACTTTCTCTTTATTTTATATTTTATTGAACTGAAATTCACATAATGCAATAAAACCATTTTAATATGCAAAATTCGGTGATATTTAGTACATTCACAGTGTTGTGCAACCCTAACTCGTATCTAGTTCCAAATAACCACAAAGGATACTCTGTACCCAATAAGCAGTCACACCCCATTTCCCCTTCCTCCTTGCTTTTGGAAACCACCAATCTGCTTTCTTTTTCTATTGATTTGCCTATTCATGATATTTCATATATATTAAACACTGTATTGTGACCTTCTATGTCTGACTTTTTTCACTTAACATAATTTTGAGGCTCAGCAACGTTGTAGCATATATCAGTACTTTACTCCTTGTGATTCACAACTATTCCATTTGTATGGATATACCACATTTGTTTATCCAGTCATCCACTAATGTCATTTGGGCTATTTCTGCTTTTTGGTTATTGTGAGTAGTGCTCCTATGGACATGAATGTTCATGCATTCATTTATATACCTATTTTCAATTCTTTTAGGTATATATCTAGGAGAGAAATTGGGACCTGGAAAGTCATCACAACCAAGGCTTAGCCCGATGGGACATTAAGGAAATCTTGCATTGTAACTTGTGCTCCCCACACTGCCCTCTCCCTGTCATGCAAAGTGGTCTTTAGACAGTACTTGTGGGTGTGTTTATTTTTTTTAAGACCCACCCTATGAACATCCCTGAGCAGTCAGACACACTGTCATACTTTACCCTCCTAAGCCCCATATATCAAATAATTAGGATAAAAACAGTCACTGGGTACATTCCAAAGGTGTTTTTTTTTTTTTTGTTTTTGTTTTTTTTTTGTAATATGGGCTCAAGGAGATTTTTGTAGCAACCAGGCTTGGAACAAGAAGTAGGGTTGGAGGCAGAAGTTTCTGTATTCATAGAAGCTATGTGACTGAGCAGCTGCTTATAATCTCTGGCTGCAAATTCATTCTCTTTGAAATGTCAGAGTCTGTCATATGCTCTTTGAAGTTATTCTAATGTTGAACATTATATCATTTTGTGATATATAAAATTTTTATGAAGTTTGAGTTTGAAAATTCTAATTCCGAAGCATATCCTAAAGTTGGTTTTAATACTATTAACACAACAAAACAAGAGAAACTGAAAACCAGCCTTGCTGACCCAAATTGATAAGCTATAAGTAAAAATACTTTTCAATATCTGAAAAGAAACATATTTGAGCTTTATGATATTGTGAGGCAAAATACTAACATGTATTTAATAATTACATTAAAGCCAAAGTTTGGATATTTTATAATATTTTACATTTTAGCCTATGAAATTGCAGGCTTTCCCTCCCTACTCACTGGGCAGCATGGTTCTTACCTGTACACCTTGCAACTGCGAGTGTCATGCCAATGCTCCCTTCATTAACTCTGCCCACTTCATATATCTGCATACCCAATTAACTGTCATTGAGGGCTCCTTCAGGTGGAACAGCATATTTTCAGCACATTGCTACCCATTAGCATTTTTTCCTCTTTTTTATTCCCCTTACTTGAGGACTTGACCATCAATTTCAGAGAGACGAGAAGGGAAGGAGAGAGAGGGGGAGAGAAACATCGATGGGTTGCCTCTCATATGCTCTTCACCTGGGGACTAAACCCACAACCTAGGTATATGCCTTGACTGGGAATCGAACCTGCTACATTTTGGTTTATGGTGCAATGCTCCAACCAAGGGACCACACTGGCCAGGGCTTTTTTTCTTTATCTTGATAGAGTAGAAAGAATATGGGGTTTGGAATCCATTTTCACTGGATTCTTCAATATAATCACTTTGAGAATCCATATCCTAGGGACAAGTCACACAAAGCTTTTAGCTTCACATCAGGGGAAGTAGATTGAAGAAACCTCAGATGCAAGGTGTTAGATATGCCACAGGCTTTAAAAAGGGAAAGAAGAAGGATTTCTAGAGATCTGTGGTCACGATAAAGTTTTCTTTACCATAATCTTCTCTAATGCCACAATGATGTTTTCTTCACTTCCCAAATACATTGCCTGCACTCAAATGTCTGCCTTAGGGTCAGCTTCTAGGGAGACTGAAATGATGAGATTCATCTTTTTCTTTATTATTATTATTAATTGGTTGACCTGGTATACAAAGCCATATTTGCCTGACTCCAGAGAATACATTTATTTCAATATGTAATACAACTTTTAATAAAAGACATATATAGCATTTGACAGCTTGGAATCTTAGAGAGACAAAATATATATATATATGAAGAATGGAGGAATAATAAAATGGCTGAATCAAAGTAAGAGATTAACTTAAAGTCTAATTGGAATACTTAGCTCTGGGGTGGTGAGTGCATGTTAAAGACCTAAGTTTAATGGGGAGTCTTCTCCAATAAGCAGGTGTATGGGATCCTGGGAGATAATACATAAGCAAAATATTGTTGAGTACTTATCACATGCCGGGTCATAAGTTAAGAACTTTGCTTTCATTATTACATTTAATCCTCACAAGAAATATATAAGGTTGACTTTTAAGTATCTATTGCTGTATGTCAGACTACCCCTAACTCAGCCCAACTTCCTCATCAACA
Organism: Mormoops blainvillei; assembly: GCA_004026545.1. Taxonomy (NCBI): domain Eukaryota; kingdom Metazoa; phylum Chordata; class Mammalia; order Chiroptera; family Mormoopidae; genus Mormoops; species Mormoops blainvillei. The sequence continues at coordinate 80,011 of PVJD01001306.1, forward strand.
AATTGTAAATATTTTGAAATAGATATTGCGTTGAAATACTGAGTTTGCCTGGTTTGTTCTTCAGGTCCCTGTGGAGTTGACTAGAATCTTTTGTTAGCATAGAGCTGATCCTCTGGACTTAAGACAGATTTACTCACTTGCAAGGTACTTTGGCAGGGACATCTGTAAGGCTGAGTTCATCTTTGCTCGCTCTCTCTCTCCATTTAGTCTCAAGTTCTCTCCTTTTGGTCTATCAGAAAGGTAAGCCTTCTTACATGGTAACTTGGGACCTCAGACTCCCAAGGCAGAAGGTGCCAGCCCATTTGAAGGCTAGTTCTCAACTGACAGAATACCTTTTGCAATGCATTCCATTGATCAAAGCAGTCAGAAGCTAACTCATATTTAGAAGGAGGGGAAACAGGCCTCTCAATGGAAGAAATGTTAAAGACCATTGCCCTCCTTAACCTACCACTACACTCATTCCCATTACAGAAATGAGGGAGCTGTCCAAGAGATATCATGTAAGTTCCTATGGTTACAATATTAATAAGACGAAGTGTTGAATTTTGAACTGCAGACTTTGACTCATTGGTCATAATACCTGTATCTAGAGGGAAAGTTGCATAATGGATTAACTGAAAGAAAGCACAGAGGGAAAAAAAAAGAATTTTTCCAGAAAGAAGTTAAACCAGAGACTGTTAATAGCCAGCCTATTTAATATTCAATATTTATGGTTCTCTTCTTAACTGAACACAATGGTGTTTTTTTTTGTTTGTTTTTGTTTTTAGGAAGCAATCTTCCCAGTTAAAAACAGTATATGCTCAGCCTTCTTGAGTTAAGAATAGTCATATGCTATTGTCCTGGATAGTGGGTTCCAAAACCCACTGAGGGATTGCAAAAGGCCTAACATATCAAGTATGTGCTCTCTTGCCCTTCGCCTTCCTTACTTCCTTCTGCTTGGGATATAGGGGTGGTAGCTGAAGCTCCTAAAGTCATTTATGAGGAATAACAGCTGTTTGTGGAAAGGAAATTATTAGTCTAGAAAAAAAATTCAGTGTCCCTAATGATATCTGGAGCCAAAACACCAACCCTAGACTGGAAGGCAACAGCCTTCTTAATACTGAAAATAAACTATAGCTTCATTTGGGCTACTGTTTCTCTCTCTCTCTCTCTCTCTCTCTCTCTCTCTCTCTCTCTCTCTTTGTTGATACAAGCAGACAAATGCAAATTAAAACTAATAGCTATAATTTGTGATTTTACATTTTCTGAATGAAATGGAGAAATGAGGATGGGAATACTACTATTTCAGTCAAATCCTAAAGCTCTGATGGAAGAACAATGATTATAAATGACCAAGAACTGATGACTGGGGCTGGGCAGTTCCTATGGACCCCTGTTACCCTACAGAGAAGTCGTGAGATGTATATGTTTGCTCGTGTCTGGGTCATTGAAACCAGTTTGATCTCCATTATGCTGAAGGCTGCCTTATTGTCTATCAAAACAGCTCCAGAGATAAAACTAGAAAACAGATGGTTAAGTCTGAAGCAAAAGCTGTAGATGTGGAGTTCTGTAGTCTCCAGTGGAGGGAACACTCTTGAAACTGGAATGGTTGGTAGGCTGCCTGTAGGAGGAAGCTTCTGGGTTGGGGCCATTCCCCAGCTGGTAGGTCCTGAAATGTAATTGTGATGTGCCTATTGTAAAAGCTAAACAGACTCAGCCTTAATGTAGAGCACATGACCAATGCTTTGTAAACACTCCATCCTGAATTTTATATTTTTTGATTAAATTTGTGGTGTCATTTGAAGCCAACTGCAAAACACACGAGGTCCAAATTACCTCTTGCAATGAAATCCCAGGAGCGTTTTTTTCATGAAGTCATTCCAGATTCATTTTACAATAAAAATATTATCCTTAAGAAGAGCACGGGGCTCAGTCATCAAACATCCTTACCTCACTCAGGTGCCATCAGTTAACATGTTTCATCAGGAAGGAAGAGAGTTTGGCTCTCTGAGATAAACAGACATTACTGAAGACAGGCAATAAGTTCATGACAAAATTACTTACCAAGTTTGGGAAAGAAATTGTATAATAGAATTTAAAGGTTCAATCACTGAACACATTTATTCATAAGATATAATGAGTGGCCCCCATTGCCATACCTGGACTCTGTCTGAAGTCAGGCTACACTATTTACTCTGAGACCTTGGACAAGTTAACTTTAATTCCTAACCCTTAATTTATTTTGTCTGAGGCATGGTGATTAGCATAGTTCCTGTTTTACAAGTTTGTTGTGATGTGATCATCACAACCTGGCTACTCATTTCACTTGAGTAGCACAAAACCGGTCCATCACTTATGTTACAGGAAGTTGGTGATTATGAGAGGAAACCAGGCTAGCATCCTGAAGTCCAGGCTTGCACTTACACAAGAGTGTTCAAATCCTAACTCTGTCACTTAGTGTTACTTTGGGCATATATTTAACGTTCTTTGTCTCTATTTCCTTATGTTTAAAATTGACATCATAAGAGAAAAGATGTTGGTGTCATAAGGCGCTGCAAGCAACATGAGGCATGTATTAGGAGATCCTTTCCTGATGGATAGTGTGCAGGTAGACCTTGTTTTACACGGCAATGCAGGATCGTACAAATCAAAACACAGGCTAATAATGGGAAAGAACACCCTAATAATCTGTCAGAAAACATACTGTGGAGGTCTATGACCTTTAAAACATTTTGTCAAACAATTAAAAACTCTCTGAGGGGAATAAAAGTAATAAAACTAATATTTAGGAATATTAGAAACTGAGAATTAGTGTTTCGTTTGTAAAAAAGCCTATTAAGTATAGCTTTAATAGTGCCTGCGTTCTAGTTTGAGAAAATGCAGAGGGAGCATGTTTGCAATGTCTTGGTGAACTACCATAGTCCTTTAAAAATGTAGGGCAGCCTCTAACATTTTATCCTTTGTGTTTTCAATCTTGTGGAATGTCATTGAGACTTCCTATAATGCAAAGTTTCTGTTTTAATTCTTTGCTGGCATCACTTCCTCTGGGACAGTCATCCATTTTGTCATGAACCACTTACGTCCATTATATGAATTCATATCACCTTCACTAATTTCCTGTGGCTGTAGATCTAGTGTCTCTCAAAAAACATGAGAGTCAACATTTCCATCGTCAGTCATTTCTTCTATATATCTACTTACATTTGAATTTTTTCCTAGTGTTATCATTTTCTGTTTCTTTGCTGAAATTTTATCTTTGCCAACCAATTCCTTGTCTAGGTTCTCTACTTCTGTAAAATGTCACATGGGACTGTTCCTGAGGGACCGATATATGACACAGCTATATTAGTTGCTGTCTATGTGTGAAGTGAGTAAATGATAGTACAGTGAACGATCACCAACAGTCTTGGAAAGAAATGATGAGATTGGTCTCTAATTATGATGTACATCTGTAATTTACATATTAATTTGTAGAGTGAAGAGCTAGCAGTAGAGATAATAGTTTATTTAATTGCTTATGTTTATACCATGATTATTAAAACTTGAACCATTTCATTACAGGACTGGTACTATTTACATGGTGGTAACTGAAATCTCTGCTTACTGGAACCAAAAAAAATGGGAGATGTTCGCAACTTCCAACTTTACTGAATAGAAATATTTAAACAAGAAATTATCGTTGTCTTATAGCCAATAAGATATTACTATCTGGGCATGGTTCAAATGTAGAAACAGTGTCATTTTAGCATTCTCAGATTGGCCCCATTTGCACTATTTTTCCATTGCTGCTGTGGTAAACTACCCCCCCAAATTTGGCGATCCAAAATGTTCATCTAACATTAATATTGACTAAGTGTTTCATCACCGTATGGGTTTATTTGGGAAAAAGAAAAAGTTGCATCCCACTGTATGCAGACATGGCAAGCCATATGTATACTTTGCCTGGTAAGCAAAGGTGGAGATGATTTAACCGAGAGAAGAGAAGTTAAGGGAAAGGGAAGTGAGAACCACAGAGTGTATTATGAGCACAGAGTTCTTCCTGTGCAGTTCTTTCATACTCTTGTGATTGCATGTAATACTTCCATAAACCCTAGCTCCTCCCATAGGACTCCCTCCCAAATAGATTGTGTTTTCTTAAAGTTAAGGTTAGTCTTTATCAAAAACCCCCATAAATTTACCTTATAGTTCTGGAGGTCAGAAGTCTTAAGCAAGCCTTCTAAGGTTAAACTTAAGGCATACGCAGAGATGTATTCCTTTTGGACACTACATGGGAGAGTCTGTTTTCTTTCCTTTTTCAGCTTGTAATTTTGGGCGTGTAGCCCTTTCCTGGATTTCCTGGGACCTTTTGCTTCTGTCATCACATTTCCCACTTCTGCATTTGAACCCAGACATCTTGTACAGACACTTGTAATGATCAAGTTTACCTCCATAACCCAGGATAAGCTTTGCCTCTACAGACCCTTAATCACATGAACAGAGTCCCCTTTGCCATATAAAGTAATGTATTCACAGGTTGTGGGGATTAGGATGTGAATATCTTTGGGAGGAGAACATTATTCTTGGCTACACCATGCATCTTGAAAACCGAACCTCAAGGTATGTACTATGACCAGCTCAATTTTACCTATAATGGATCTGAGCCTTAAGGATGAAGTGTCTTCTTTATGGTCATTATATTAGAAATGTTATGTCAGTGATTGTTTCCATTTAATTAAAAAAAACAAATGCTAATCACATATTGGATGATAATTGAGAAATACAAAGACAAATATGTCTTACCTCACTCCCTCCCTCAGGCCCTGGAAATAGCATAAATACTATCAGTTTCTTAGAAAGGTCAGCTACCAAATCCTAGGGCTGTTCTCACCCAGTCACTCCTGGACGTGTGGCTATTGGACATAGCTTGCAGACCTTCACTGGCCTCTGCACCTAGTGTGCTTCAAACTCAGGCCTTGTCTCAGGAAACTTAAGAATGGTTCCTTCTTAAACAGATTTCCTATAGCCCCACCATGCTAACACACACACACACACACACGTTGATTGTCTAAAATTACAAGATGAGCTATTTGAAAAGCCAGACAAGCTGTTCTGGCAGCCTGATTGTTAAGCTGTGGTCTGTGGATTGAAAGGGATGGAAGGCATAAGAAGAAAAACATCATGGAAGAGCTGGGAATTCGAACTATGGTGTTTCTGAATCCCAATGAATTTATTTTCCTCACCTGCAGAGTGGGCATAATGCCCAACTACTCCATCTTTTCCAAGTCTTAATGCTAATGTGTGCCATTTGCATGATGCTTTATGACATTATTTGTTAGATGCTCAGTAATTAGTATCCTCTAGTATTATTATGGAGCAATACTTCAAAAGTCATCCCAAATGACACATAATAGCGACTAGTAATGTGAGGAAGGTAGATATAGATCAGCACCAGAACACACACACACACACACACACACACACACACACACGCAATGAAGCGGTCCTGAATATAATTATGACCCATGGGACTATTTCACTCTTGGATTGTATCCATTCAGTCCCTAAAGAGTAACACTACTTTTTCCTTATTTAGAGCAGACAAATTTAGGTCATTCAGCCTAGATATCAAGCTCTTTATAAAGATCAATGTATAACTCATCAAAAATAATTGTCTATTAAACTGAGTGTGTGTGTTTGTGCGTGTGTAATCTTTCTTGGCTTCCCCAAATTGATTTGCATGCAACTGACAGTGTTGGTTGACTTCTTTTCTCTTTCCTAACTGAATTCCAGTTTTATTTAAGCACTGATGCTCCCTCATGAAGCCATGTGCTCCTGTAAGGGCTTTCTCCATCTCCAATCTCTGAGGCTCCCTGCTAATTCATTGGAGTCTGTGGTTCTCAAAGTTCAGTGCAGGGGTCTTTGGAAGGGGGAGATTCTATATGTCAGAACTATCTTCATAATAGACATTATTTATCTCTATCACTCTTCTTCTGTTACACATGTAGATGGAGTTTTTCAGAGGCTACATGATGTGCCATGATAGCAGAACTTAGCTAAATAGAATGTGTTTTGTGGGCTCTAAAATTTCCCAGTTTTAATTTTGAATACAGTGGATACTGATAGATGTAAAATAGGCATCAATATCTAAAATCTCATCAGAAACTATAAGAGTGAAAATAGTTGATAAGAACTGCTATTCCATTGCTCATGATAGCAGGATAAACATGTGATACATGATAGTCCATTAGAGGAAGCCTGAAGTGTGACTGCATATTTGTGATTCCGAGGCAGGATTCCTCTTTCTTAAAAAGAAATGCAGGATGAAGCAGTCTTTCCTCCCCACCCCACCCTCTGGACATTGTTGCATGTGGGTGTGATGCCTGGAACTCCACCACATTACCCCTGGAGATGACACAGTCACAGAGGAGAAGCCCTGAAAGTTCACCCCCAGACCTCCCCTTGCCTCCAAACACCTTGTTATTTTTGATAAATCATCCCTGGGTCATTTAACTTTCTGCAAGGAGGATTATGTGTTACTTGCAGTAGAAAGCCTCGTAACAAAATTTGCATTATGCCTACCTCTCTAAACAAACCAAACCAAAAGAAAGAAAATAACATTGAACCACTGAAAGTGAGAGTATGACTTCTACCCTTTTTAATGCTTTTAAATTCATAGCTAGCAATTCCTCATCAAAGTAAAATATATTTCTACAGTCTATTTTTGGGTGCTGTTAAAAATTTCCCTGTTGGGACCTGAGGACACTAGTTCTCCTCATTTTCTTTAACAGTAAAAAAAAAAAAAAAAAGTTGCTATATATCAATTTGTATATTGTATGGTTCTGACCTCACATCAAATATTCAATAAATAATCAATACCCTAGAAGGAATAATCATGTATATACTTTTTTAGGGGAAAAATTAAGTTAAATCTTTATTTTACACAAAACACCAAAATAAATTTCAGGTATCTAATGATTTCATTATTAAAAATGGAACCATAAATGTACTAGGAAACTATACATTGTATGTGTGTGTATGCATACATGTATTCTTGAGGTAGAAGGCTGTTATAAAGTATGGCACTAATGATGAAAAGCAAAAAGAAAAAGAACAATAAATTTAACTATGCTAAAATAAAAATTAAAAATTTACTATATGACAAAGTCAATACAGTAAGTGATGTTGGAAAAAAAGTAAGTTGGATTTTAAGTCACGTTTTGCATGACAATGAACTCCAGATATACTAATCATTTAACATATTAAACAAATGAGAAAAGTATTAGAAGAAAATATAAATGAGTAGTTACCTGATCTTTGGTTAAGGAAAGATTTTCTAAGCATGATTTTTTAAAATAGCAAAAATTATAAAGTAAAATATTAATATAACTGCTTACCTAAAACTTTATAACTTCTCTTTTTTACTGTTTTTCAAGTATAGTAGTCTCCATTTTCCCACCCATCCCCACAACCCACCTTTAATCCTACCCCCACTTGGCTCTGTACCTAGGCCCTTTATACATGTTTCTTGACAACCCTTGAGTTTATATATAAATTTGAAAATCCTAGTCTTAAATTCAGGAAAGTGACTTTTTCTGTGAAAAATATGCAGAATTGGCATTGAGAGTAAGATACAGAGAATTTTAAAATTTGGAAACAATGCTAAGATTTTACTGAATACGTAGTAACTGCCCTTTATCCACAAACCCAATTAAAAATGAAAAAAAAATATCCTTCAGCCAGCGAATTCAGTAGAAATCATGAGTTCTAAAATGGTAAAACTTTTAAATTCATATTTATTTATATTTTTAATTAATTTTCCCATTACCATTTCCTCACCCTATACCCTCTTCCACCTCTAACCACCACCCTCCCATGTGCAATTACTACACTGCTGTCCATGTCCACGAGTTCCTTCTTTTTTTTCCTGTTTTGCTCAACCCCTCCACCCCTCAACACTCCCCAGAGATATATGCTTGCTCTCAATGAATCTGTCTCTATCTTGCTTGTTAGTTCAGTATGTTCATTAGAGTCCACATATGAGTGAAATCATGTGGTATTTGTTTGTCCCTCACTGCCTTATCTCACTTAGCATAAAGTTCCCCAGGTTCATCCATGCTACCACATGAGGTAATTTTTTTTCTCCCTTTTATGGTCAATTTTTAGTCTATTGTATATATGCCCCATAGCTATTTTATCTACTCACCTGCTGATGGGTACTTGGGCTGCTTCTAAATCTTGGCTATTATAAATAGCACTGCAATGAAAATAGAGGTGCATATATTCTTTCAAATTAGTATTTTAGATTTCTTCAAATAATTCCAAGAAGTGGAATCTCTGGGTCATAAAGCAGTTCCATTTTTAAATTTTTGTGGTAACTTCATACTGTTTTCCACAGTGGCTGCACCAATCTGCATTCCCACTAACAGTGCACGAGGGTTCCCCTTTCTCCACATCCACACCAATATTTGTTGTTTATTGATTATTGATGATAACCATTTTGACTGGTGTGAGGTGATATCTGATTGTGGTTTCAATTTACATTTCTCTGGTGATTATTGACGTTGAGCATCTTTTCATCTATCTATTGGCCATCTGTATGTACTCTTTGGAGGAATTTCTATACAGGCCCTTTGCTCATTTTTTAATTGAATTGATTTTTGTTGTTGTTGAGTTTTATAACTTCTCTATGAAATTTTTGGTTATTAACCACTTATTAGATGTTTCAGCACATATGTTCTCCCATCAGTAGGTTTTTTATGTTGCTGATTTTTTTTTTTTGCTATACAAAAACTTTTTTGTTTGATGTAGTCTTATATGATTATTTTTTTGTTTTGTTTCCCTTACCCAAGAAGATATATCAGAAAAGATATTACTATAAGAAATGTCCAAGATTTTACTGTGTATGTTTTCTTCTGGGATTTTTATGCTTCTGAGTCTAGCATTTACATCTTTAATCCATTTTGAGTTTGTCCTTGTGTATGGTGGAAGAAGGTCTAATTTAATTTGTTTCATGTGCATGTATCTGTTCAGTTTTCCCCACACAACTTACTGAATTGACTATCCTTACCCTATTGTATGTTTGTTTCCTTTGTCAAATATTAATTGATTGTAAGGTCATATGATTATTTTTGTGCTCTTGATTCTGTTCCATTGATTCACATCCGTTTAATGCCAACACCATGTCATTTTCAAATACTATGACCTCGTAGTATAGTTTGACATTAAGTAGTATGATTCCTCCAACTTTTTTTTCTTTTTACTCAAGATTGCTGTTGCTATTTGGCATCCTCTGTGGTTCCATATAAATTTTTGGAGTATTAGTTCTAATTCTCTGAAGTATACCATTGGTATCTTGATAGGAATTGCATTGACTATATAGATAGCTTTGGGTAGTATGAACATTTTTATGATGTTAATTCTCCCCATCCATGAATATGGTATATTTTACCCACTTATTTGTATCTTCTTCAATTTCTTTCTTCAGTATCATATAATTTTGCAAGTACAGGTCTTTTATATCCTTGGTTGAATTTATTCCTGGCTCTTTATTATTTTTGAAGTAGTTGAGAATGGGATTCTTTTCTTAGCTTCTTTTTCTGGTATTTTATTATTAGTGTATAAAAATTCAACTGATTTCTGAATATTTATTTTCTATCCCACTACTTTACTGAATTCATTTATCAGTTGTAGTTTCTTGGTGGAGTGTTTAGGGTTCTCTATATACAGTATCATGCCATCTGTAAATAATGACAGTTTTCCTTCTTCCTTCCCAATTTTGTTGTCTTTTTTTTCTTTCTTCTTGCCTGATTGTTATGGCTAGGACTTCCATTACTTTGTTAAATTAGAGTGGTGAAAGTGGATATCCCTGTCTTATTCCTGATTTTAAGTGGAACCCTTATAGATTTTTCCCATTGAGTATGATGTTGGCAGTGGTTTTGCCTTCATTACATTGAGGTATGTTCCCTCTATACCCAATTTGCTGAGAGTTTTTATCATAAATTGATGTTGGCTTTTTCTGCATCTATTGATATCATTATGTAGTTTTAACACTTCATTTTTTAATGTACTATATCATAGTTATTGATTTCTGGATATTATACCAACCTTACATCCCTGGAATAAATCCCACTTGATTATGATGTATGATCTTGTTAGTGTATCACTGGATTTGGCTTGCTGATTTTTATTTTATTTTATTTTATTTTTAGGATTTTAGCATCTATGCCATCAGGATATTGGCCTATAATTTTCTTTCTTCATATTGCCTTTATCTGGTTTGGGAATTAGGATAATTCTGGCTTCTCAAAATGAGTTGGGTAGTCTTCCCTTCTGTTGAGGTTTTTTGAATAGTTTGAGAAGGACAGGTGTTAGTTTTTCTCTGAATGTTGGAAAGTTAACCTATGAAGCCATCTAGTCCAGAGCTTTTGTTTGTTGGTAGTTTTTGTTTGTATGTTTATTTGTCTTATTAATGCTCCAGTTTTACTAGTTGTAACAAGTCTATTCAGATTCTCTTGTTCTTCCTGATTTAGTTTGGAAGATTGTATGTTTCTATGAATTTATCCATTTTGTTCAGATTGTCCAGTTTGTTGGCATATAGTTGTTCATAATCAAATGGTAGAACTTTTGTTTATACAATTTGACTTGTTTGTTTCTTAGGCTTCTTGTATTATATCATTAGTATCTGTCTTTTATCTGTCATATATCTACCAATTTACCTTTCTATCTATATGTATATATTTTTGCTTTAAAAGAGTTATGGAAGAACTACTATGTGCCAGACCTCATGGAATGCAGACTCATTCAATGATCAAAAATATGTAGTAACTTTTATGTCCAAGGTAGTATGTTAGAAAAGAGGCAGTTAGTGGTATGCAAATAGGCACACTTTCATCATGAAAGTGATGATGTTCTAGAGTGGTACACAAAAAGTAAATCAATAATTACAACAAACATAAGTACTCACACACAAATACAAAGTTTGAGGAAATGAGTTAGAAGAGAGAGCAACTTGTATCAGTGCTAGAGAATAATTAGACTGAGGAGAGGAGGGGGACACCCTCCACAGTAAGGTGTCTAAGGAGATCCTCACCAAAGAAGGATTTTAATCCTGAGATCCAAAGAAAAGGAGCCTACCATGTAGCATTGAGAGGCAGGGACCTCCTGTGCAGTGGTGAAGGTTCTGGCTCGTAAAGCCTATAGGTTATTACCAATGTAATAGACACTGTAACATAGAACCAAAAACCCTGTGTGGTCACTCAGATTCCATCTAAACAGTTTACAAGCTTTAGGTAACAAAATACTGAGAATGATATAAGGGAATTAAATTTTAAAAAATTAAAAAGTAAAAAAAAAAAAAAAAAGATAAATATTCCAGAGTACTCTCAGCAGAGCTGTAAGAAATAGTAAACAATAATTTTATCAGGATTTGTCATCATCAAAGAGAGTTCCACATAACATGCCATGAGTATAAATATAGAAGTGAAAAATGTGTGCTTATAAATGGCCAGAATGAAGATGTTTGAGATGTACCTAATATTCCTGGTTAGACTGCATTACCAATGCTATTGAGAAACATTATTTTTTTCATTCATTAATTATTTTTACTATCTACTAAACACTTACTTTGTACTGAGCATTGTGTCCCAGTTAATGTGGCTGGAAATCTGAAAGGGACAGATTTCCTAAGAGCAACAAACTTCCAACCTAGTGTTTGGACAGACTTGTAAACATTGCAGTGAGATAAAGGGAGAGTGATGAAAGTCAGTGCGCAGAGCGCACTGGGGGCGTGGAGAGTTGTCCTTCATGCTCCCTGGCTTCTGGCTCTCTTTTCAACACCATCTTTTGCCTTATTTTAAGGAAGAGTTATTTTGATTTTTCTGTGTTTTGAAATGTGATGGACTTTCTTGCTCTCAACCTTATACATGCTTTGCTTTTTGTCTGGAACATTCTTTTCACCCTCTTATGCATGATTGTTATTTATTCATCACTTAAGCATATACTTAAATATATTTATTCCAAGCCATCTTTCCTACATCAGTGTTTTTTCAAGTATAGTTTATAAATCACCCATATCATAATTGCTTAAGAATGTGTTTTAAAAATGAATATTCTTGGGTGCTTCCATGCTAGATGAGTAAAAATCCAGAAATAGTCATGTTCAGACATTTCTCTGGAAATTTTTGGCATATCCAATTTGATCACTACTTTCCTAGATTGTGTCAAGTGTGCTCCCATAGCCACAATTATCCACCTCAATTGTAAGACTTATTACCTAGAATCATTGCTGGTCTATTAAAATGGTCATCTTTTAATAAGGGAAATATATGCTTGCTAGCAATTGTCAGTTTACTGTCTCATACAGAGCATGGTTGTCATAGAAAGCCGATAAATAAATGTAGATTTTGCAGAGAAAGGAACAAGTTACCCAGGTGGATAAGGGATGGAAAGACCTTCCAGGCAGAGAGAGCAGTGTGTACCTATTCTTGGCAGAGGGAGCAGTCAGGTTGTATGTAGCACAAATTGGGCTGCATGGGCAGGTGGAGTTAGCTAGTGATTGGCTGTAAGTCATGCTATGGAGGTGAAGTTTCTTCTCACCCTATGAATAATCAGGTCCAATGCTGGACCTGGTGGGCATTAATCTAAGTGAAATAAGTCAGACAGAGAAAGACCAATGCCGTAGGATTTAACTTATATATGAAAACTAAAGAGCAAAACAAATGGACAAAAAAATAGAAACAGACTCATAGATACAGAGATCAAACCTGTCATTGTCAGAGGGTATAGAGGTTAAGGGATTAAGGTGAAGGGATTAAGAAATACAAATTGGTATTTCCAAAACAATCATGGAGATATAAAGTACAGTATAAGGGATATAGTCAATAGTATTGTAATAACTATTATGGGGCCTGGTGGGTGCCTGAAATATCAGGGGTAATACTTTGTAAAGTATATATGATTGTCTAACCACTATACTGTATACCTAAAAATACAAAATAATATTGAATATAAACTGTAATTGGAAAATAAAACTTTTAAAAAATGGTAATAATACAAAACAACATTAAGCTTTGAATAATAATAATAATAATAATAATAATAATAATAATAGAGGATAAGGTTAAGAGACCTAATCTTTAGGCCTGGATGGTCCATGGACCAGTTACTTGCTTTAGATAAGTACTTGATCTTATGTCTTAGTTTCCATAACTGGTAATTGAGAATAATTACCTCACCCTTTCTCATGTCACAAAGATGGTTGTTTACATAGGATAGACAAATAAGCATATCATGAAAGGCATAAATGCATTCAGTAAATGCCAGTATTTTTTTTTTAATTTTTAAACTATTTTATTTTATTTATTTATTGTCAGAGAGGGGAAGGGAGGGAGAAAGAGAGGAAGAGAAACATGAATGTGTGGTTGCCTCTCAAACACCTCCTACTGGGGACCTTGCCCACAACCCAGGCATGTACCCTAACTGGGAATGATACTGGCAACCCTTCGGTTCACAGTCAGGCGCTCAATCCACAATGCAAGTGTTTTTTAATACAGTTGACATTCTCCTTTCAGGATTAAAAGCTGTACCTGAGGGACATGGTTCTTGGACTGTGTATTCTCCTGGTATTTAAATCTTTACACTACTGTTCTCTTACCTGAAAATAACAATGGACTTGAGGGAAAAACTCGTTACTTATATGTACTTCTCAAACCTTCCATTAACTTTGGTTTCCTTTATTTATAATTTGTGTTTGTAAAATGTTTTACTCTTAAAATTCAGGTTGTTTAGATTTGTATGGCTTGTGGTTTGACATTTTAATATTTGAATGTCACAAATGGCTTTTGATATATAATAAATGTTCTACATCCTAGATCAATGTCTGTTTTTAGCAAATTGTTTATATTTTCTTGTTCTATTTTTAATACCCAGAAAACACTGCCCTTATGGGCTCCATTACTTTTTAGCATAAAAATTTGTGAGCATGGGAAATGTTGCACATTCTGGACCTAAAATTGATCCTGAGCTCTTTTTGATGGTGTCACAGAATCCACTTGGTTTAATAGAGAGGTATAGCTTTGCTTTGAAGAAATGAACATTTGCAAATTAATGTAGAAAGTCAAATTTCAAAACACTTACTAAAAAAAGTAGTCTATAAAAACTTAACCAACTGAGTCATTCAAAGTTTTAGTACTAAGTTCATTCAGCTATGAGGTCTTATCAAGTGGAAAGTTAGTGGAAAGACTTCACAGGAAGCACATCAACATTTACATCTTAGGTCTCCCATATAAATGTAATATGGTCATATGGTCACGTTGAGGGCTGTTGAATCTTGGTAAAGGAATTTGGAACTCTTTGGATGAGTTTTAGGGAGAGTAATAATAATAATAATAAATGTATGTATGTACACTAAGCTAAGAATCATACTTCTATTATTACCAGTATTTATACCACAATTCATGTGGTTAGTACAATTAATCATTATTTTATAGAGGACACAACTGAAACTCAGAAGTGAGAAAATACAAGTCATATGTATAAGGGCCTGCTTCATCAACTCAGGTCTATTTAACATCAAATGTGCTTTTGTAGCACACCATTCTATCCATCAGTATTTGAGGGAGAGGGAAAGACTAATGCAAATCAGAAACCATATATCAATAATTTTTAAAAATATTTTTATTGACTTCTTTGGGGTTGCATTGATTTCAAGTGTACAATTCTATGATATATCATCTGCATACTTCACTGTGTGTTCGACACCCAAAGTAGTCTCCTTCCATCACCATTTATCCCCACTTTACCCTCTTCTACCTGTCCCGATCCCTTTTTCCCTCTGGTAGTCACCAGGCTGCTGTCTCTATGTGTTTTTTTTTCCCCTCTGTGTGTGTGTGTGTGTTTTGTTTAATAAATGATTTTTAAATTTACTTATTGATTTTAGAGAGAGAAAAAGGAAGGGAGAGAGAGAGAGTAATTTGTTGTTCCACTTATTTATGTACTTATTTTTCTTACATGTGCCCTGACCTGAGATCAAGCCTGCAACCTTGGTGTATTGGATGTTTTGGGATGATGTTCCAAACAACTGAGCTACCCAGTGAGGGAAAATCAATTATTTTAAATATATATAATCTTCATTATATTTTTACATTACAATTCAGTCCCCTTGCTCCCCACAACCCACAGCAATCACCACTTTCTGTCCATGTCCATGAGTCCTTTTCCTTTTGTGCTCGATCCCTCCACCCCTCATATCACCCCTCCCCACTAGCTGTCATCATGCTCTCCATCTATGAATCTGTCTCTGTTTTGTTTGTTAGTTCAGTTTGTTCTTTAGATTCCACATATGAGCGAAATCATACAGTATTTGTCTTTCTCTGACTGGTTTATTTCACTTAGCATAATGTTCTCCAGGTACACCCATACTGTTGCAAAAGGCAAAATTTTCTTCTTTTTTATGCCTGAGTAGAATTCCATTGTGTAAATACTCCATCATTGTTTTATCCACTCATCTATTGATGGACACTTCGGCTGCTTCCATATCTTGGTGACTGTAAATGATACTTCTTCAATGAACATATGAGTGTTATGTTCTTTCAAATCAGTGTTTTAGATTCCTTTGGATATATTTCCAGAGGTGGGGTTGCTAGGTCAAAAGGAAGATCCATTTTAAATTTTTTGTATCTCCATACTGCCTTCTACAGTGGCTGTATCAGTCTGCATTCCAAACAACAGTACAAAAAGTTCCCCTTTCTCCACATCTTTGCTAACACTTGCTGTTTTTTGATTTATTGGTGATAACCATTCTTACAGATGTGAGATGGTGTCTCATTGTGTTTTTTTATTTGCATTTCTTTGATGATTAGTGATGCTGAGCATCTTTTCATATGTCTATTGACCATCTTCATGTCCTCCTTAGAAAACTGTCTATTCAGGGCCTTTACCCATTTTTTAATTGGGCTGGATTTTTTTTTTTTTTTTTTTTTGGTGTTGAGTTTTGTGAAGTAGTTTATAAATACTGGATATTAACCTCTTATCAGATGTATTGGAGAATATGTTCTCCCATTCTGTGGTTGTTTTTTATTTTGTTGATGATTTCCTTTACTGTGTAAAAGCTTTTTAGTTTTATGAAGTCCATTTGTTTATTTTTTTATTTTGTTCCCCTTGCCTGGTGAGATACACCTGATAAAACATTTCTATGAGCAATGTCTGACATTTTACTGCCTATGTTTTCTTCTGTGATTTTTATGGTTTGAGGCCTAACATTTAAGTCTTTGATCCATTTTGAATTTATTCCTATGTGTGGTGTAAAAGGTGGTATAGTTTCATTTTTCTGCACATATCTGTACAATTTTCCCAACACCATTTATTGAATAAACTATCTTTAGCCCAATATATGTGCTTGCTTCCTCTGTCAAATATTAATTGACTATAAAGCTGAGAGTTTATTTCTGGGCTATCTATCCTGTTCCATTGATCTATGTGTTTTTTTGTTGTTGTTGTTTTTTGTGTTTTTGTTTTTTTTATGCCAGTACCAGGCTGCTTTGATTACTATTGCCTTGTATTATAGTTCGATATTAGGTAGCATGATTCCTCCAACTTTGTTCTTCTTTTTCAGGATTGCTGTTGCTGTGCAGAGCCTTTTGTGGTTCCATATAAAGTTTTAAAATATTCATTCTAGTTCTATGAAAGTCATCATTGGAATTTTGATAGGAATTGCATGAATCAATAGATTGCTTTGAGTAATATGGGCATTTTAATTATGTTAATTCCTCCTATCCATGAACACGGTGTGTGCTTCCACTTATTTGTATCTTCTTCAGTTTCTTTCTTTAGTGTCTTAAAATTTTCTGAGTACAGGTCTTTTATGTCATTGGTTAGGTTTATTCCTAGGTATTTTATTCTTTTTGAAGCAGTTGTGAATGGGATTGCTTTCTTAATTTCTCTTTCTCTTAGTTTGTTATTGGCATATAAAAATGCAACTGATTTCTGGATATTAATTTTATATCCTCACTTATCAGTTCTAGTAGTTTCACTTATCAGTTCTAGTAGTTTCTTGGTGGAATTCACTTATCAGTTCTAGTAGTTTCTTGGTGGAATCTTAGCATTTCTCTATGTACAGCATCATGTCATCTGCAAATAAAGACAGTTTTACTTACTCCTTTCCAATTTGGATGCCTTTTATTTCTTTCTCTTGTCTGATTGCTATGTCCAGGACTTCCAGTACTACATTGAATGAGAAAGGTGAAAGAAGATATCTCTGTCTTGTTCACAATCTTAAGGGGAAAACTTGCAGTTTTTGGCCATTGAGTACGATACTGTCAGGACAAAACAATCCAACATCTGTGAAACACTAGTAAAACAATCCTAAGATGGAAATTCATAGCATTATGAGCCTGTCTCAAAACAAACAAACAAAAAACAAAAAGCCCAAATAAACAACCTAACTTCACACTTAAAGGAACTTGAAAAGAACAACAGGCAAAGCCCAATCTGAGTAGAAGAAAGGAAATAATTAAGATAAGAGTAGAAATAAATGATATAGAGCCTTAAAAATGATACAAAAATCAGTGAATTCAAGAGCTGTTTCTTTGAAATGATAAACAAGATTTAAAAACCTTAACCAGACTCATCAAGAAAAAAAGAGAAAGGCCCCAAATAAATGAAATCAGAAATGAAAGAGGAGAAACAACAACTGACACCAAAGAAATACAAAGGATTGTAAGAAAATATTATGAACAATTATATGCCAACAAACTGGACAAACTGGATGAAATGGATAAACTCCCAGAAATATATAATCTTACAAAAATAAATCAGGGATTAACAGAGAATCTGAATATTCAGGTTGTAACTAATGAAATTGAAGCAGGAATCAAAAAACTTCCAACAAATAAAAGCCCTTGACCTGATGGCTTCACAGGTGAATTTTACCAAACATTCTGATGTTCTAATACCTCTCCTTCTCACAGTATTTCACAAAATTCCAGGTAAAGGAAGGCTGCCAAACTCATTTTATGAGGCCAGCATTATCCTAATTCCAAAGCCAGATAGAGACATTACAAAGAAAAAATATATATATCACTGATGAATATGATGTTAAAATCCTCAACAAAATATTAACAAACCAAATACAGCAATGTATCAAAAAGACCATACACCATGATGAAGTGGGATTTATTCTGGAAATACAAGGATGGTACAACATTTGCAAATCAATAAATATGATTCACCACATAAATAAAATGAAAGAAAAAAAACTGCATGATCATATCAATAGATGCAGAAAAAGCATGTTATAAAATCCAGCACCCATTTATGATAAAAAGTCTCAGCAAAATGTCATAGAAGAAACATACTTAAACATAATGAAGGCCATATATGACAAACCCACTGTCTTTTTATTTTTTTAAGCATGTCAACAGAGATAAATTATATCAATTTCAACTAAGAATCTCTGTAGCTTTTCTTTGTAAGATACTTGCAGTTTCTCACAGTGATGGTATATATGTGGTGAAACATAGTAATTCTCTTTGATTGGTTGGGATTTTTATATGATAGCAAAAAATCTTGGGAAGAGTGAGAAACAAAATAGTGGTGTTTTCCAGTTGTGGGGCCTTATTTACATCCTCATCCCACCACTTCTCAGTGACCATATTCATTGTCAAGTTTGTCTTCCATGTTCACTCTTTAGCTCAGCACATATGATAGTTTCCTCATGTAGTTTATTATGAACCTAATGCATTTGTAACCTGAAAACTGTATAAAATTAATTCAGAAATGCATTATGTCTTTAATATAATACAAAGTTCTGTGAGAACTTTTCAAGTAATGATATCAAGAATTCAACAGAGATGAGAACATTCTACAGTGGTGGTGCATATTTGTTACTTACTAATGGCAGAATTGCATGTTATTTCTTATTAGGAGCTTAAAAATACTTTATCTCAAAAGAGACTTACTCAATACTGTTATGCAACAGCCTTTCACACCAAAAACCTTTAACATTGGTTGGTATTTACTGAATAGCACCAGAATTCAATGTAACAAGCATTACTACTTCACAATGCCCATTAGCTACTGATTAACAGTTATCAAGGGGTAGAGTTACAGATCTGAACTATTTTGAGGAAGAGGCCAAGGACAAGAAAGGGAAGTATAAACTGACATGAGGTTTTTGCATTGTAGGATTTGGAAGCAGTGGAAATGACATGTCATTGTAGCTATACCTTGAGGGTATAAGTTAAAAGTGCCAGATCTCATTTCCAGAGCTTAGTGAGAAAGAAGCCCATACTGTTGCCAAGGTTTTTGGAGGTCATCACTATAGTGACTCCCACAAATACAAGCTCCAAGTACAAGAACAGGTACATGAATAAATCAGGGGAAATGCCAGAATATGACATTCTCTCCTTAGAGAAAGAACTGTTTTTAATAAAGTCTTATGTCTAAGGAAGTGTATTTATTCTGGATGTATAATAAGGATGAAATCTTTGAGATGTTCCTGAACAGAAATGAAGAGAACATGAAATTCTGATAAGGGAAAATATTCTCAGTATGAGGCTTGATATAATATATATATTTTTTATTCTTACATAGTTATAAAGGAAAAAACGTTAGGATGGTTGCAAATTATTTTTGAATTTTATAATCTTGTTAACTAATGTGGTAGGGAGAAATAGTTTGATATTGTCAATAGCTGTAAGTTTGTTGTCATTTTACTGTTCATCTTTTTGATCATCTTTTTCCTAGAAAAGTCTCTTTAACATTTCATGTAATAAGAGGTTGGTGATGATGAACTCCTTTAATTTACTTGATCTGGGAATCACTTTATTTGCCCTTGCATTCTAAATGATAACTTTGCCAGATAGGATAACCTTGGATGTAGGTCCTTGTCTTTCATGGCTTCAAATACTTCTTTGCAGCCCCTTCATGCCTGTAAGGTTTCTTTGGAGAAAGCAGCTGATAGTCTAATGGGCCCTCCTTTGTAGGTAACTGTCTCCTTTTCTCTTGCTGCTTCTAACATTCTCTCCTTATCTTTAATCTTAGGTAATGTAATCATGATATGCCTTAGTGTGTGCTTCCTTGGGTCCAACTTCTTTGAGACTCTCTGAGCTTACTGGGCTTCCTGGAAGTCTATTTCCTTTACCAGATTTGACAGTTCTCCATTATTTTTTCAAATAAGTTTTCAATGTTTTGCTCTTCCTCTTCTCCTTCTGATACCCCTATGATTCAGTTGTTGGAGTGTTTAAAATTGTCCCAGAGATTTCTAAGCCTCTTCTCATTTTTTTGAATTCTTGTTTCTTCATTCTGCTCTGGTTGAATGTTTACTTCTTCTTTCTGCTTTGAATTGTTGATTTGTGTCCCAGTTTCCTTCCCTTCCCTGTTGGTTGCCTGTGTATTTTTCTTTACTTCACTTTGCATAACCTTCACTTTTTCCTCCATTTTGTGACCATACTCCACCATTTCTGTAAGTATCTAGATTACCAATATTTTGAATCCTGCATCTGTTATTTTGGCTATCTCTTCATTGCTTAGTTATATTTTTGGAGCTTTTATCTGTTCTTTCTTTTGGGCCTTTTTTTTTTCCCCACTGTCTTGGAGCGCCTATTACATGGTAGGGGGGCAGAGCTTTAGGTGTTCACCAGGGTGGGGTGACCCACATCACTGTTTTATGGTGCTGAATGCGGGGGAGGGGTCTGAGAGGGAACGATGCTGCTTGCTTGGCTCTTGGCCAGTTGTCAGTCATTTCCCCTGCTACCCATAAGCAAATTTGACCCTTCAGGTGCTGATTCCTGGGTGGGTGGGTGGTTTGTGTACGTTCTTGGACCCTGTGGGTCCCTCAAATGAACTCTCCTATTAGATTGGAAGTTTCTCCCATTGCCACAAACCCCACAGATTTTTACCAGAAGTGGTTTTGAGGCTTTCTTTTCCTGCGCTGGGACCCTGGGTTGTGCAGTCGCTCTCACTCCCCAGTTGTTCCTCCTGGTTTATTAAATTTGGAACCACTCAGTCCACCAGCCACTGCCTTGCTGCACATCCTCTCTGCCCTGGCTGCCTGTCTCTGCCCCTTCAACCAGTCCGAATGAATGTTTCTTCCTCAAATCCTTGGTCATCAGACTTCCATACAGTTCAATTTTCTGGTAGTTCTGATTATTTTTTGTTTTTAAAATTGTAGTTTTCCTTCCTTTGGTTGTGTGAGGAGACAAAGTATATCTACCTATGCTTCCACCTTGGTGGGATATCTGGAACTGCCTTTTGACCCAGCAATTCCACTGCTGGGATTACACCCTAAAAATCCATAAATATCATTCAAAAGAACCTACACACCCCCATATTCATAGCAGCACAATTTACAATAGACAAGTGTTGGAAGCCACCTAAGTGTCCATCAGTAAATGAATGAATCAGAAAACTATGGCACATTTACACAATGGAATACTATGCAGCAGAAAGAAAGAAGGAGCTCCTACCCTTCTTGACAGCATGGATGGATCTGGAGAGCATTATGCTAAGTGAAATAAGCCAGGTGGTGAAAGACAAATACCATATGATCTCACCTATAAGGGGAACATAACCAACAGAACAAACAAGCAGGCAAAATAGAACCAGCAACACTGAAATAAAGAACAAACTGACAGTAACCAGAGGAGAGGCAGAGAAGATAACGGGGAAACAGGGGAAGGGTAATCAAGGAACATGTATAAAGGACACATGGACAAAGCCAAAAGGGGGTAAGATTGATGGTGGGAGGTGGTGATGGGAGGGGTAGGGAGATTGGTTGGGAGAAAATGGACAAAAGTGTATTTGAACAACAATATTTTTTTAAATGAAAAAATAAGTCATGATTTATACCACAATTTTCTAGTGCCATCATAACAAGAAAATTCTCTACTAAATACATTTTAAATGGTCTGTGGGAAAGAATAGCAATGTTGTAATTTGGTGATAGCACATGACTCATGCTTGTTCAATGTGCTGGTTACAGTAGAAAATAAAATTTCATCTAGGTATCAGAATATGGACAAACATTCTTGAATGTAAAAATATTTTTAATAACACAACAGATAGGTTTTCTCTTCCAACCTAAATTATTTTTCTTACCTGGCTGACAACCATTAATGATGGAAATCCTAAATTCTGCATAAAAATCAGAACAAAATCCGCCAAATATATTCATGATGTCAGGAAAATCTCTAGGATATAGAGGTTTTCAGTGCAGAAGCAAAGTAATATCAGAGAGTGATAGATTCAAAGTAACTGTTCTTCAGAATAATCTGTAGAAGTTGAAAGGATTTTAATTTTTAGGTATGTATGTTTTTTCTGTATGGATTCAGAGCAATCACAAGAGTGCAACCAGTTCAATATAATGGGTTTCTCATCTGATTGTGAAACTGAAATCTTTATAAAAGCAGAGTCTGAAGCCTTGTTAACCACTTAAAAAAATAAAAGAGAATATGAAACATAGTTTAAAAAAATTGGTGATTGTCTTTCATGTTGCAGAGAATCTTGGAATAGATTCTGAAGTTGCTAAGGCAAATACCCTAGGTTTTGTTGGGTGCCTGTCTTCAGTCCAGTACAACCACGTATCACCACTGAAGGCAGCTCTGCGCCATGCAACCATCGCACCTGTGATAATCCAAGGGACCTTGACAGAATCCAACTGTGGCTCTATGATGGATTCAGATGTGAATGCAGTGACCACAGTGCATTCTTCATCAGGTACACAAGAATACCCAGTGGAACTTACTTCAATAGCACTATTTTTGATGTCTTCAAGAATCTTCCAGGTTAAAAGCTAATATTACTCAAATCCTTACTGTGTGTGATTACAGGTGGTTAAGAATTGTGACTGATTTCTCATAGGTGATTATCATATGTGTATATATATATATTTAATATAGTCACACTTTTGACATAATGAGTAGTTAGAACTAAGTACATATTTTCATATATTACTGTATAGATAAACGTAGTCACTACTGTTTGAGTGGCTACTTCTCTAAGGATTGATGAGTTTAGGGCTCAGAAAAGCATGCTGTTTTATGACTAATATAAGTCATGTGATTAAAATGTATCTCTCTTAATATTATAAAAATCCCACAGCACTTTCATCCCTGTATCTTCTGTTTTACCACTCCATAAAATAGGTTTTTTATCTTTTCTTCATCATGGTCAACCTGGGTGTCTTGACATGTCCCCAGCATTTGTTTTAACTTAGTGCCAAATAAGTTATTAATTATGAACAAAGAAAGGGGATTGAGTTCTGTTGTCTGCTCATCTCTAATCTTGGTGTTTTCTTGCAGTAATGAGGTACAATGGAAAGAATCTGAGCATCACAGTAGGCTAACCTTCATTTAATTCTGAATCTGTCATAAATGAAATATAGAACTTTGAATAAGTTATTTAAGGGCTTCAATCTAATATCCTTATGTGTGAAACAGGAAAAATAATATTCTTGCTATAGTCTTTTCCTGAGGATTAAATGATAAAACAATAATAATGATAGGTGCTATGTGTCCTGAAAATTTCATGTGCACTACATGCATATGTATGGGTATTCTTACCACCCATTAATGAATTTTCAGATCACTTAAAAATGTATCTAGCTCAATGTCACTGGAGAAAGTGGCAGAGCAATGACTTAAACCTATATCTGTATGATTTTAAATGAGACACACATTTCCTTATGCTGTGTATGCTAATATATGTAAAGTAAACCCCCCTCTCTAAAAATTCTAGGGAGAATTTTTGGGAGTATTAATTCTTCAGCAATTTATCCTTCCTTGTCAATGAACTCAATGCCCTCATGCAGCAGAAGCAGAGGAGCATGTGTGCTTAAGATCAGAAGCCTTTGTCATGCCTAGGGACTGCCCAGCAAAGCACAAAGGGTAGGCCAAGGGGTAAGCTGTAAGCCACAGCAGACATGGGCAGGGTACCACCATCCTCTGTTTCAATCCCTGACCTTACAAGTCACATAGAAACTAACATGGGGTATAAATAGTGTATTTCAAATGTTTTTTTTGTGTGTGTGTATGAGTGTTTGTGAATGAAAGTTGTTGTTTTTTTTTTCAAAATCCCAATTTACAAACATTTGAGAGTACCTGGTCTAATCCTCACATGTGTCATCTCAGCTCCTCATGGTAGCGCTCCTCCCAGGACTTTGATTTAGGAGTGAAGTCTCCTGTCTCTTATTTCTTTCAGATCCTTTTGGGAAGACAGATGAGCGAGAACCACTCACCAATGCAGTTCGAAGTGACTCAGCCGTCATTGGAGGTAAACCATTCTTTGTTGATGAAAGTAAAAAGGACATAAATAACTTGGTACTCTGGAAAAGTTTATCTGAATCCTTCCTTAATTATGGCCACCTAGCACCCAGGGCTCCACATTATCTGCAAGACCACGAGCCTTTTCATGAATAGTTATGTATACTGTATGATCAAAAAAACCTCCCCCACCAGCACCAGCAGCTCCATGGATGAACCCCACCCCGATCTACCGGGTAGCTGAATAATGAATCAACAGCTGAAAAATTTATTTAGAGACAGGCAGTGTGCATTGTGTTCATCTCTTCCAATTGTTTATTTTTCTAAAGTACAAGAAAAGTAAACCAATAAAAGTACTTATGGGAAAGGACGGTATCTGGTGCAAACAGATGAGTGAAGCTGCCTCCTTTTGGGTTTTCTCCATAAGTGAGTGGGGTTGGATTTAAGGAGCTAGGTGAAACTCCCAGACTGTAGTTTTGAGTCCAGCAGCACATGTGGTACCGATACCGATCTCATCCACCCTGCTGTCCCTGCCCCCCTCATTCTGTCATTTCCTCACTGCCTGCTGGCCTTACCACACCTTTGACTGTGTCTCAGTGTACTGGAGCTTCCCGCAGCCTTGATTTTTCTGTCTGGGTCTTGTACCACAGAATGTCTCCCAAACCTTGTTTAATGTAAGATGCCCATGAGAGACTAAATTCATTTCCATTTGAAGACCACAGTCTGAGCAGTTGCCCCCATCTCTGCCTTCTGGCAGTTAAATGGAGTTCTTTAAAAGTCAGCAGTATCCATTTATTTAACTTCTGTTTAATGAGCCCCAACTTTGGGTCAGGACATGTGCACAGTATAAAAATATGAAGATGAGAGATATGGGCGCTGCTTTCGAAGAACCCATGGTCTGGCCAGAGTCTGGCTGGGTAAACAGGCAATTGAACAAGTGAGTAGTGTTTTGAAGGGGGGGAAATACACATAGCTGTGGGAGCACAAAGATGCACCATCTTAATAAGATTGTAAGGAAAGAAAACCCTACATTTCCTTAAAGAAGTTCTTGAAATGCCTGACCTGAATTTATGCTTCAGGAAAAAAGAGTCCAACTTGATTTTAGTATGGCATCAAGAAATATAGGAAGGAATTTGGTGCCTGTTTCTCTTATAATTAATTTCTCACTTGACAAGTGGAGAAAAGTATTTTGTGACTGCTGATTTTTTCCCACCTATGTACACACTTTTGTAAGAATCTTTAAGAGCAGGAATGTCATCCCAACCCCAGGGTAAAATTCCGAGATGTTAGCACAGCCTCCAACTCTGAACAGTTCACATGCTGAAGGAAGAGAAACCAGTTCTGTATCTCATCTCTTAAGGCTACATAGAGCCCATTCCTGGGAGTTATTCACGACCACCCACTTTATTCATAGGTTTATTAACTTAGAAGGTTTTACTCTGCCTTGTTCTAAAATAGTTGCAGAAAACACGACACAATGTTTTATTTTAAAAGGTAAGCAAACTTAATCAGGACCTCAGCTCTGATAAAAACCCATAGGAAATATATATTTACTCTATTTGAGTTTCTAAAGTTCATGATTATATAAATCACACTGCATGGTGTTCAAAAGTAACTTTGTAAAATAAACATATTTTCTGAATATCCATTATACGGTAGAATATATACTAATATTCTTATAATATTAATAATAATAATATTAATGCAATACTAATAATAAACTTAACTTTGAATATAATAAATAGATTTCAGGTATTTTAGTGTTGAGAACCCTACATTCCTGTGTAGATGCATTCACCCTTTTAAAAGTGGCTATATCCACATTTTGAATACCCTTTGCTGACTTTGCTTTTCATATCCCAAGAGCCTTCCTGGCAAATGTAGAAATAAGACCTTAGGGGTTAGCAAGGGTGACTTGCCAAAGAAGGTCCAGTAAAGTCACATACAATCAAAGTAGAAGAGCCTGACAGAGTTGGGCAGAAACTTTCATTTCAGCTGGCTTTGCATTTCTGGGGGACAGAGGCACACTACCTCTGAGCTACTCTGTGTCTAGCGGTGTGCAGAGCAGTATAGGAATGCCCTAAATGTTTGGGAAACATTTCACTGTTAATAAAACACTTAGGCAAAGCAAACATACACCATAAACACCTTTACTTCAGGAGAGCATTATTGCAATGTGAGATAATTAAATACTATTTTCTAGGACACTAAAGTAGTTCTAAAATGCCTGCTTGCAAAGTTCAAAAATAGTATGCAAATTACAAATGATTCTGGCACAATCTCTAAAGCAGGTTTTAGAAAAATTTCATAAATCTTTGCTTGTCTGATTACACATTTATTTGATGGCATTCTTAATCCATTAAATACAACCTCTGACTTAAATTGGGTTTCTCTTTATTCTGGAAGAGGAAGCTTTTTGTAATTGAAGACTGAAGGTGTTTCAGCTGGTTTTTATTTCTGTTGTTTGTTTTGTTCTGTTTTTGTTGTTGTTGTTTTGTTTTGTTTTCTTTTCTTTTGTTCTGTTTTATTTTTTTCCTCCTAAGTGGCTTCCTTGCCTAGACTGAATCATCTCTCTGCAGTGGACAATCTGTGATAATGCCTTTCTCTCATTTACCCTCTTTCTAAACAGGAGTAATTGCAGTGGTGATATTCATCATCTTCTCCATCGTCGGCATCATGACCCGGTTCCTTTACCAGCATAAGCAGTCACATCGTAATAACCCGATAAAGGAGAAGGAATACCCAGCGAACTTGGACAGTTCCTTTAGAAATGACATTGACTTGCAAAACACAGTGAGCGAGTGTAAGCGGGAATATTTCATTTGAAAATCTGCAGGGTCAACTAATATTCTTTTGTTGTTAAGTTTTTTCTCCTCTTTCTCCTGTCTCTTAATTCTGGTCATTTTCTTTCTCACATGTGTTCTTTATTTATTTTTGGAACATTGACCATAGCATTTACCCTCTTGACCCAGCCTGGAAGACCAGGCTGCTGTGGCCACTGTCTTCCTTTTTGACAAGCCTATTTTGTTGATAATGATCACTCAAAAAACTGATTTTACTACTCTAGATGAGGAAGAGACACATGTGTGCACAGATGCATATTCAGATCTGTATTCCATTTTCTAAGATGCACTCTTCAGTTCTATTGTTGTTCAGTCTCATAGATTTACTTTGAACATGAGGTCAGTGACCTAGGCATTATCAGTCATTTTTGACATCCTCCCGCATCTCAAGTCCATTCCTACCATGGAACTCAGGATAGGAAAGAAGATGGTAGGGGCCTGATTTACATTAGTGGCACTTTAAATGATCAAGAGAGATCTGTTTTGTATTAATTTTCCTTACCATAAGAAAACCATTGACCAATCTCATAACTTTTTCATTCTGACTCTTATCCCTTGAGTATTTTCAAATATAGCCTTCCTGATTTTAGTGAGTTATTCCTGTGCTCCTGTCTTACTACTTTCTCAAGGGCCAACACTTTAGAATAATATACTCCAGCCTAACTTTGAGGAAGTATGAAAATAGCAGCTTAAAACTAGGAGGAAAAAGAGTGCTGCTAGGAAGTAGGTGATCTATAACTTCAAAAATGCCCCTGCCAATTTCATAAGATACATTAGCTAGGTTATTCCTGGGATTATTATATATTGATATATATCGGAAGCATTAAAAATTCAAGTAACAGCCTAAAATAGTACCTGGTTCCATGAAAGAGCTTAAGCCATCTTGATTCAACTTAAAAAAAAAAAAAAAGACTGCATGAAAGAAGAGAAATACAAAGCAGAATTATTTCCTTCCATCCATTCACTAAAGATCTGGTGAAGAAAATGAATGCAGGTTTAATATTTCTGAGTAAACATAATGATCCATCTCTGTCCATCAAGCAATTTCCTAGGAGGTTTAGGATGTGCTGACAAACAGGGCATGGTTATCTACAATGAACTCTCACTACTTAACTCTGGAGGAATTTGTAGGCCCTAGAGCACATCACATTTTCAAATCTGTTGCATCCTATGTATATAAAAGCATGTGTGTGCACATGTACACACGTCTTCTTGTAGGCATAAACTGCCAGATGAGGTGGTGACAGAGTTCCTAATCTTTGCCTCTTTGTTAGCAAAGCATTGAAGGAACACAATCATTCCTTCAAGAAGACAACTTGAGCTCATCCACGAGATAGTGGTGAGAATCTTGATGTTTTTGCTGTATAGCAATATGCCTCACCCTTTTCCTTTGGGCTGCCTTGGAGAAGAAGATAAGGGTAAACAAAATAAATGCTTCAGTATACTGGGAATGCCAATATAATGATCCACAGGAACGGAAAGTACTTGCTGATTCTCTTTGAAAGACAAATTTGATTTGGGAAACAATTACCATGTCTCTGTCCCTCTGTTCACTGGCCCTGACAGTTAGCATTCTACCTTTTCCCCAGTGTGTCTGTCCCCTCTTAGCGTTTAATGCTGTCCTGCATGAGGGGACTGCCCATGAGGAATGCATTAGCTTCATGCGATTTCAGGTCCATTTCAGGCTCTGCTTTCGGAAAAAAAGGGTGTAAGTATTTAGTTTGTAATCATATTTCTCAACTTTAAGATGTTCTAATTATATGTGCCCTCCTTGAAATATCTTCTGAATTGTTACTTAATCATTCTATCATTTACTTTTGCTAGTAAATTTATTGTAATGTGACTCTAACAAAGGCACCATTTTTTTCCTTCTAGCTTTAATAAGATGAATGATCTATTAATAGGAGGAAAGGCCTATTAATACTGGTTCCCCTGCCCTGTCCACCCCCATTTCCACTTTTACTTTTGAATTTTCTATTTCTATCAAAGTCTGTAAATCAGCCATTTGCTTGGCTACATAGTCCTTTGTCCCCTGAAATAAAAGACTCTATGAAGTTTAGTGGGTTTAACCTGAAGCCTCTCTAATAATGAAATGGGAAGCAAATGGAAGGTGTGAATAATAAAGCTGCAAAAAACAAGGACTATATTTTGCCAATACGGAGCTGACAGAAGAAATGGAGAACTAGAAAGACCAACTTAGAATATTTATTTTCTCATCTACATATGTATACTCATAAATAGTTCTGTAGGTTAAGAATCTGTGATGTTCCATCCTTACCACATATGCGCTAGAGAACCAGCCAGCATACCTCCCTGCGTATGTAGACTATATATATACTACACACTACGTATCATAGAACTAAAGACAAATGACAAGAAAGTACCACCTGCATGCCACTCTTATAAGAGAGTCTCAGGGGCACATTAGAATTATTTTTACAGGGTTGGATTATTTCATAAACTCAGCAAACACTCTTTTACTAGATGTATATGAAAGCAAGTGAACTGCTCCCTCCAAAGAGAACACAATTTTCAGTTAGATTATAAGTGCTAACTCTGCCTGTCTTTCCCTCAGTGGCACCACAATCCATGTAGTTCTGTGCAATTTTTTTTAATTGCATGAGTGTTTCAATCCTCAAACCATTATTCTCTAAAAAAAGTTTTTGAAAGCCTTCTAATCCCTCCTTAACCAGTGTTCCTGCATTAGTTACCATGTTTCCTGGATGCATGCTCGGGCCAACTGGATTGACGTAATTCTCAACATTAACCTTCAGTCTTTGTTAACTGTTGTTTACACAAAGATTTAATCAAATGCGGTCACTTTACAGGAAAACCAAAAATAACTGGCAATTTTACATTCTAAGGGGGCTATTTCATTAATATCCTTCCACCAAACAAATCTATTTATGCAAGCAATAGTGCATCCATTTACTATAAAATACATTTAACACCCACTGCATCATTCAATGTATCAATCAGTTAGATTGCCATGGTTTCTATGACAGTTCATCTGGAGAATTAGAGATTTGTCACTTCTCTAAATATATTTTTATGAATAACTTAGCCTCTTTTATTTACTCTCAACTGCCTATGAGAGATTTATCTTAAGGATCCAGAGGCTGACTTTTAAAACAAGTTTTATTCTCTTTAGTAATAACAGAGATGGTACTAACCCAACTTCCACTGTTTGTCAGACTCATGCCCACCACAAGGTAATAAGAGCAAGACCAGAATAAAAGAAATAGATTGTTCTCTTCTTTCTTTATTCATTCATGAAATATTTTTTGACATCCTTGACCTCAGGGGCTATGGTAGATGTGAGTTCTCAAATGTAAAGTACACCTTGTTCTTGCCCTTGGGGACCCAAAGTCTAGCATGTTTTGTTGTAATAGGCATATATTGTTATAATAGGGTGTGCAAAAAGTGCTATAGAATATAGAACAAAAGTCCTGCACAATTATTTTTATAAAGCCCATACTGGAGACTTAAAAAATATAAATTTTGGGAAAA
Source organism: Mormoops blainvillei (assembly GCA_004026545.1). Classification (NCBI taxonomy): domain Eukaryota; kingdom Metazoa; phylum Chordata; class Mammalia; order Chiroptera; family Mormoopidae; genus Mormoops; species Mormoops blainvillei. The sequence continues at coordinate 110,576 of PVJD01001306.1, forward strand.
TGCTTGTAATTTTTTTGTTTATTACTTTCACCCTCAATAAGCTGTTTTTTCTCCTCTTCAAAGCAAATACATATTGGTACAGGTATGTTTCTGCAGAGAGAAATAGATTGAATCTTTAGGGACAGTAAGATTAAATGTCTGTCTCTAAAATATATTTGGGAGGCTGAATTCCCCCTATTTTTGTTTCACTCCTGGTTGGGGGGCTCTGAAAACTCCTTTTCCATCAATCAGTCCTAAATGACAATTTAGGGACCCTCTTTGCTGTAGGAAACAAAAATCTCCACTTCTGCTCCCTTCCTCCTCTTTTCTCGGTTCTTTCCTACCATCCTGTTGCATGCCATTGCTCTTCCAGACGTTCTTAAGGGGTATTTCTTGTGCTCCAGCACTTCCTCACACCTTCTTTTGTCCTAATGAGCCATTTGACTCTACTTAGGAAGCTCTTCAAAAACTAGATGAAGTATAACTTTGAGTAAATAACTGAGAACAGTTGTTGTCCATCTTAATGAGGTTGCACCTCTGTGCTCTGGCTGAATGTTTTCAATCCTGAAAGTCATACATGTCTCTTCTCTGCACAAATTCAACTCTCATTCAATTACAGGAGCAGCACTGAGAGGCGATAAGCAGAAAGTCTTCCCCAAGGTGTGCAGGGAAACAGGAATCAGGCCATTTAAATTATTTCTTATAAAAAGTCTTAATAGTTTGTTCACCAAAACCTTGGCTTCCTTTGAATTCTCCCATAGCTATAATCCAGCAAAACCACCTTACAATACTAACCTACACAGGGAAATTTGAGACATTGTGTATAGGTCTGCCACTTAATTTTCCTTAACTTAAATGACTGGATGCACTTAGTCTTCAGTTGTCCTAGAGGTTACAAATAGACTCAACAAGTAAAGAGGCTCCCTTGTTCCTGAAGATTCAAAGGTGATTAATGGAAGAAGTTGCAGGCAAACTCAAAACTTTCAGAATTCTTCAAGCATAACTGAGTGTTATTTCATATCTCTCATGCAGTTTGAAAATACTTTCTCCGAAAGACGCAAAGTGGAATTGAATTACTTCCATATATTGTTCTTGGGTTGTTCTTAACTACTGCTCCCATACCCTCACCCAAACACCTGTTAAGCCATCTAGTTTGCAGATTTTGGTTGTCCTTAGTTTTTATTAGCTTAGCTTTCAAAAATTCCATATAATTGAACCTCCTAGAAATAATAAAAAGTGCAAATATACACAAATACAAACACTTTGTAAAAATAGGGCTGCTTTTCAAGCTTTCTTCAGGACATTCTATACACATAACTGTTTAGTAGGGAGAAACACATTCCTTTTAAGTTGACATTATTTGAAACCATCATATAAGGTTTTAATATTTAACTCTTTTGCTATTCTAAGTATTTTTTCTCTTTTTTGCACTAAGGTACTCTGAGAAAAAACAAAAAAGCACATTTTTTAGTGAAATATTGTACTTTGTAAACTAGTTGTCTGTCTTTTGTAGTATTTATAGTCTACAAAGTGGATAAGTAGACATGAGTAAGGATTAAGACAAAAACTTTTTTTGGTGTTATGACCACACCTGCTGGGAACATGTTGAAGAGGAATGTGTGGCAAAAACTGGTAGCTGTTTCAGGTGAGGAGGGCCACTGATTCCACCATAGATCAGTGAGAACAGCTCTTCCCACTATCCTGGCTCCTAACTCAGGAGTCTCTTCTGCGCATTTTGATCATTATTTTAAACATTAGGGAAAGAGGCAACATCATGGTCTTCACATGAAGGATTTTTTAATCTGCTTTACATGACATTTTTGACCCTTCCCAGCCCTATTCCAATCACATCTTTTTTTTTTTTCAAGATTGTTTTTCATCAGTATTTCTCCCAGATCTTTAGAGCTATCAGCATAATGACCTAATGTGTCCAGACTGAGCACCCAGATACAACTTTAAAGAAGATAAGTGGCCTGAAACCCCCCTATCCTGAATTGGAAGCCCCATTGATGGAAGCTCTGAGGTTCTGAAATTCATAAGCATGTTATAATGACAAAAAAGCATGACGCTCTCCATTCCTGAAAATGACTACTTCTAGGGACCCACATTCCAATATGATCTGGGAATACTGTTTTCCTCAATCCTCCCTGGTGACACAGGGAAACTTTTGCAAATAGCAGTACAAATTAGGAGAGTAGTCCTAGACCATGACCAAATTTGAAGCTAATTATTTTAGAGTTTAAATATGATCTTATTTTGATTAGCATCATATTCTTCCATGTCTGAGATGCGAGGATAGTCTCAGAGCATATGATAAAGGTTCTGTGTATGCAAAATAAATACTGTATTTCCCTGTGAACTCTTTGGAAGACCCATAAGAAGAAACTTTCAGTGAAACTTTAAGAGACAATGTTAATGGGCATCTACCTAGTCATACTTTTCCATTATGGTTAACCCCATCTCAAGGTTTTACATAAAATATTAACATCATTTCTTCTCTTTGAATAACAGTACCAACCTGTATAATCTTATCTTGCCTTATATACTCACAAAAAAATACCAAACCTTGCTTAAAACAGTATAGTTATGTTATGAGAAGGATTTTGTGTTTAACGAAGCCCAACACCAAGAATTGTTTCCTTCTGAATATGATAGTGTCATGGCCTCCTGATACTCTGTGCAGTCTTAGACCATCACTTTCATCAGTCAACCAGAAGGGATGAAAAGGATGCATAGTTGTCACAGGGAACAGGTGTGCTGGCTGAGGGGCATCAAGGCTCTGCCTCCATTATTTGATAGATAAGAAGCCACCAAAATTTTTCTATAGAGAGCCAGTTAGTCAATATTTTAGGCTTTATAGAACAGAAAATCTCTGTGGCAACTACTCACCTCTGCTGCTGTAGCAGAAAGGTGGCCATATTTAGACAAATGGACATGGATATGCTTCAGTAAAACTTTATTTATAAAAAGTAGGCAATGAGTCAGATTTAATCTACAGTATAGTTTGCTACTCTCTTTGATAGACAAGATGGTGTCCATTTCAGATGGGAGATCCATGTTACCCTGGCCTATAGTCCTTTTTGAGGAATGAGGAAGAATAGGGAGATTAACATTAAGAATTAAACAAATGCAAAATACCTCCCCCGCAAAAACATATATATCTGTTGCTTTATTACAACAAAGCACACAATAGGTCATCTCCCTTCGTAGATCTGCCTGAGTCTGGCTTTTCCTTTTGACCTCTTTATTTTTGTTTTCAAAACAGAAATCCAAGTGATGTTGCCTCATTCCAACAGGTTTGTAGACCATGTAACATGTCTTAATACATTGTATGAGGAAAAATAAAAGTTAGCCTTAGATTTCCTTGTTTTCTATGGTTACTGTTGTACAGAAGAAAGATTTAAACTGTAAATAATGTATATTTAATAAAGAGAGAATTTTGTATGATTTTGTGTGGAAGAAAAAATATGCCTTGCTGTGTTTCCTTGGGCTAATAAGGAGTCAAACAATTACTCCCTTAGCTCTCGTCTTCTCCCTTAGACCATTCACTCCCAGAAAACATGACCTGTGGGGTTGCTGGAGAAACATAGAACTCTCACGCCCTGGGTTTATTGATTTCAGCAAGCCTGTAAGTGCTGTCATGAGCTTTCTTGTTGTTCAGCTAAATTATCTTGGCCTGCATGCCTGGCTCAAATGTGTAAAAGCTTAATGACTTGCTAAAAAGTCATATTGAGGGCTCTGTAGTCATCCAGTATTAGCTTTCCACATGAAATGAAAAGCCAGTTCTTAACCCTCATCAATGCCCACTCATAGCAGCCACATTTCTTATCTCACCTCGCCATCCTGTTCTCTTAGAGGGCCTTAACCCTGTTCAGAGCTTGATGTGTTTGGGATGCTAAGCTTGTATTATCATGAAACAGAACTTGCTCAATATGGTATTATTAAGACTTCTGTGTATGTCAGCATGCAGAAATTAAAAACTTAAGTGAGTTTTAAACAGAAAGGTGACAGTATCAGTTATACCTTTAAAAAAAAAATCTAACTACTTGATAGAAAATGGACCACAAGAAAATAAAGGGAAGGGGAGACAAAAGTTAACCTGAGGGAGGTGATATGGCTTTGATGAGGGTGGTTGTACGAGAGATTATAACAGTAGCTAGGTCCAGACAGACCAGAGAGGGCTCTCTAATGAAGAGAGAGGAGATCATGAGGGTCAGAAAAAAGATTAAGAAAGAATACATTTTTTCGACTGAAGCAACTGATTGAGTGCAAACAAATAGCTTTATTGTGAGAAGTGATGCCTGTGAAGTATGGAGGGTGGCTCATGAGTTCAATTTGAGATTTTATTAAGTTTGAGATTTCAACTAGGCAATAAGTGTAGATGTTGATCAGGTATCTGGTATATACCTTCAGTTCAGGAATGCCATGCCATTTAATCTGCAGAGACCCTCTCTTGGGGATATATGTACATGTATATGTAAGCATGGATATAGACATATGTGTGTATGAGAGAGAGAGAGGTGAGGAAAGAGAGAGAGGTAGTGAGAGAGAGAGAGAGAGGGAAACAGAGGCTGGTTGAGATTATCTAGAGGGGTGTCCAACCTTTTGGCATCTCTGGGCCACACTAGAAGAAGAAGAGTTGTCTTAAGCCACACATTAAATATACAAACACTAACAAAAACTGATGAGCCAAAAAATGTTTTTAAGTAAATTTACGATTTTGTGTTGGACCGCATTCATAGCCATCCTGGGCTATATGCAGCCTGCAGGTTGTGGTTTGGACACCCCTGTTAGAAGAAAGGAGCCAAACATTGAGGAAAACTAGGTAAGTGGGAGCCCAGAAAATAAGGTGCTTAATTAGAAGGGAGTGGGCAGTCCTTCAAGGCCCCTGAGAAACTAAGATGAGAATAGGTAAATATCATGGTCTTCAGCAAAATATGCACCAGTGACTGTTTTTAGAGCCCCTTAATGAAGAACTCAAGAGGAAATCTCATTTCACATCAACCGAAGGGATGGAGAAGCCAGGCAAGCAGGGAGTAAGGCTCACGGCTGTTCCCTATGGTCCAGATATGTGGACATTGGAGCCAGGAAAACGGGCTCAAATATAATAGAATTCCATTCTCTAGGTTTTTGGCTTAAAGTAAATTGACCACCATAATTCTTAGTTTTTGTAGATGTAAATTTAGAAGTAAAAAACAAAAGCTAAAAGCTTCAGAAATCCTAAGTACTTACTGAAGCAATATATGCAAACCGGTTAGGTGAGTACATGGTCAGTGGAACCTGTCATAAAGAAAAGCAACTCATCATTATTCCCTTACAATTTACTGGTGTACAGAAGGCAAATGACACTCACTATATAGAATGAACTATGTATGACATAAGAGGCAGACATGCTTTTTTTGGCAATGGACCTCCGTGGTTGGTTCTCTGTTAAGTGAATTGGACTAGGAAGAGGTCATAAGTTCTAGTTCTGGTTCTACCATACATGATATTTTGAGATGTCCACCCTCCTCTCCCCCAAAAGGGCACATGATACTAAGTAATGAAACAAATCAATTATCTTGGGAGAAACTTTTGCAGTAATTTGTGATATCAGAGAACCTGATCTCTCAGGCTTGTACCACTCAGTGTGTCAAATTTCAACTCTTCTGATTAACTGAGGGACAACAAGTGCCATATTTAAATAAGTGAGTAAATAAATCCTTTCTCATCTACTGTTGTGCCTCTTCACTCAATAGATTAAAAAAAAAAAACTCATGTACTAAACAAATATTAGTTTTTCTACCCTCTTTTTCATTAATTGTTTTTTTACTCACAAATATAATCAGAAAATAAAATGAGAAGCTAATGAAAGACTATGTAAATCTTATCCTCCATTTCATGTCTATATTTGGTTTAAATCTATGAAATAAAAGTAGAGAAAAGAGGGCTCTTAGTCCATTACCCCCCGGGAACTTATAATAAGCTCTAAAAGATATGTGCAAGACCACTTAGGAGCAAATACACCAGAAATATCAAAGCATTAAGGAGTTTACCTAAATTGCATATTTATGCAGCAACAATATACAAGTACAGAATGAAGATAAGATGTATTTAAAAAAATTAGGGAATACTTTTGCAAAATACTTATGTGTGCTTGCAGTAAAACTTGCTGTTTCTCTCCTTGGTATGTAGGTTAAAGAAGAGAGGAATAATTGTTTTTCCTTTACAATCTTCTATTAAAAAAACAGTTACTTAATCAGAAATGGATTAAAATAACCCTGTATCTGTAACTTTCTCTTAAATGAAAATTCTCAATGGCAAAATCAGCTTTTATATATATTTAAATCTTTAGAAACTGTCATAATTTGTGGACATAGTAGGCATTTAATAAATATACATTAAGTATCTGAAAAAAAAAAGTTGGCTCTTAGTCCAAACAAATATATAACATGTGGAGAAAAAATCGTGATTTTTTAATAATACAATTTAAACCATATATTAATTGATTTTATTTTTAATGGTGGTTGAAAAAGAGCAAATTTCCAATAGCTTAAACTTGATTGGGTAAATGATCTCACAGAATCTGCACATCTGAGTCAAGCTGCAAAACACTTTGAATGCAGGTGATTTGTGGCTGAACACAACTTTGACACCAACACACAAGCTTCTGAAAGCTGAGTCTAAAATGTGAAATCCATCCTTGGGGAGGAAGCATGAGCATTAATGACCACACTGACTAGTCAAAAAGGCAAATCCAGTACACCCGAGTCCTCTGAGGCACTCCAACTGTTCAATGGACCTTAGAGAATTAAAGCCTGTTTTAGAACATATCTTTCACTGACTGGAAGAGAACTGCCATCAGTAGAGGGTGTAGGAGGACACTCCTTGAAAGAACAAATGTGGCAGCTCTAACTTCTCTGACACTTGTGTTTGGAGTGTGTGACAACTTGTCCTGGCTTCAGAGGGTCTTCTGTTGTGTGGAAATCTCTTAATAAAGATATATTGGTGTTATGAAGAGAACTGACATATGTCCAATATTCTCATATAATAATAATGTAATAATAAAGTAATTGCCAATTGTTGTAGACCTATTGTATGCCAAGTACTTTATACAATACATATCACCTCTTATGATCACAATAAAACTGTCTAAGAGGTTTTGCTTTTCTCATTTTGCAGATAAGGATATCTTGCATAAGATAATTACTTTGCTAACAGAACTGCAAAGTCTTTGATGCCATATACACTTTTATATAATATCCATTCTGTAGCTTTAGGAAAGGCTCTTCCCCTATCTGGGACTCAGTTTCTTGCCTGAAAAATAAGACTACTAACACCTGTTTTCCAATAAAGATTTAACCTATTTCAGCCTTAAACCACATCCAGCTCTACCTGGGGATGTGATGCAATTTTTGCTGTCCCTGATTTCTACTCAACATAACTAGAAGAAAAACTCCAGGTAAAAAAAGTAAAAAGCACTAAAAAGATCTGTTAAAGGCCACAGATACAAAAATAGGGCTTTCTCAAGCTCTAACCAGTTATATTCAACCAACATTAAAACTGAAATACTGGTAGAGTATAACTTGGGACTGTAGGAGTCACTTCACATCTGCAGGAGATCCTAACTGCTTTCAGGGTCAGTCTTTGTCGATGGGGAGTGTAGCTACAATTTTCATGGTAGATGTCCAAAGGGGCAGAGTTTCTCCTTGAAAAACAGAACATTATTCAATGCTCACTTAAAACTGGACCCATAGGAAACATTTTTAGTATGTAAATGAAAAACCAAGTAAAAGTCACATGCTCCCTTCCAGTAAGTAGGTAGGGCTCTTTCATGCCAGGGCTCCATCTTGGAATATTGGTTACATACTTCTTAGTGGTATATTCCAGTTCCTGTGGATTTTCCCTCTGGTGAGCTTTATGATGCAGCATTCATTGAGAACCTGTCATGTGCTGGATTTGAATTTCCCATTTATGCTTTCGCTATTTAAATTTTAAAAGGGAAGCAAACTTACAAATCAAACTACCAGAAACCAAACAGACAGGGATCAACTTAATGTGTGTGTGTATATGGGTTCTTTAACATTTTATCCTACATAAAAACACATCTTTTTAATTTCACCCTTAAAGTTTTGTGAGATAACTTTATAGTGATAATATTATAGCATATGATACCGCCTCTACTGCATATTACTTGAGAATACTATTAATTTATCACTCATTCATTCATTTAACAAACATCAGTCAGCTCTTTTGATCTGTATTTAGCTGAGATGATGGGAACAATCACATAATAAGACATGACATCTGCTGGCAAAGGACCTGCAGTCAGCTGGGGAGGTGAGCAGGTAAACAACGAGCTTATGTAGCAGGTATTATAGGGAATTGACCCAAGTTTTAATTAGCACATGCAAGCAAGAGAGAAAGTATTGAATAAAAGAGGTGTTGTTCCTGTTGTATCATGAAGGTCTAGAGAATGATGATAAGTTAGGTTAAAAATGGCACGTAAGAGAAAAGAAACAACTTTTGCCAAAAGGCTGAGCCAAAAATGAGTGTGCCAGTTCAGGAAACTGTACATAGCTCAATATGACAGCGTAAGATTCGAAAGTTGTTATTTGTAGGGATTACCTCTTACATTAAAGTCTCTGCATTGCAAAAAGATGAACAAAGATGACAAAAAGGGGATGTGTGAAAAAATTGGATGATATTTGGGTTACATTATGTCCAACACGCATTAGGTGGGATTTGCTGTCAGAAGATGTCTATTCTATCCTGGTCTTCTACTTCATGTGACCAAGAGTCACTGTTTTGAGCTGTGGGTATCTAATTTTAACATGAGTTTGAAAATATTTTCTTTAAAAAGTTCTTATGAGTAATTAATAAAATAAGAAATATGAGATTTTTAAAACTATATAGTGAAATGCAAATATGTGTTACTATTTTTACACTTGCAAACCTAGAGTGGAAGAAAATATTTATCAATTACAGTAGGGCTGGTTACTAAACATTTCAGGCTCTAAGGGCTAGTCCGCTGCAACATCTCAACTCTGCCCTTGCAACATGAAAGCAGAGATGGACACGTCAAAAGCAAATGAGCGCATTGTGCTCCAGCAGATGTTTATAGAATTTCATATCATTTTCACATGTCATAAAGTATTATTCTTCTTTTGATTTTTTCAACCATTTAAAATATTTTAAAAATCATGCTAAGTTTGCAGCTGGCATAAAAACAGGCAGCTGGCCATGTTTGACTCACAGGCTATAGTTGCTAACCCCATCACTGGAGAAATATTTATTGAATTTGAAGTCTAGCCTTTCTCAGTGTGAGAGTAGAGATATAAAATATATGGTATTTCTTTTGTGGAGAATGATACTATTAAAATGTACAGACAAATATAGAAAATAAGGCTGATAATACTAAGCACTCTCTAAAAAGTTTAGAATTAAAAAGAGATCAAGACAATACTGTTCAGGTCCCTTGGCCTTTTTTTCTTTTCTTTGTAAATACTCTTAATTCATCAACCCTTCTTTCCTTCTGTAGCACCAAACAGGCTAAGTCCCAACCTGATAAAAAACATTGTTATCATTTACTCTCCATTTACCCATTTTTTAAATTGGGTTGTTCATTTTATTGGTGTTGAGCATTGTAAGTTTTTTTATAAATTTTGGATATTAACCCCATATCAGATGTATTAGCAAATACACTCTCCCATTCTGTGGGTTGCCTTTTTTATTTTGTTGATGATTTCCTTTGCTGTGTAAAAACTATTTAGTTTGCTGTAGTCCCATTTGTTTAATGTTTCTTTTGTTTCCCTTGCTGGGGAGATATATCTGATAAAATGTTGCTATGGGCTATGTCTGAAATTTTGCTGCCTATGTTTTCTTCAATTATTTTTATGGCTTCAGGTGTAACATTTAAATCTTTGATCCATTTTGAATTTATTCTTATGTGTGGTGTAAAATGTGGTCTAGCTTCATTTTTCTTCACCTATCTGTCCAATTTTCCCAACACCATTTACTGAATAAAATATTTGTAGCCCATCGTATGTGCTTGCTTCCCCTGTCAAATATTAATTGACTATAAAGGTGTGGGTTTATTTCATGGCTCCCTATTCTGTTCCATTGATCTATGTGTATGTTTTTATACCAGTGCCATACTGTTTTGCTTACTATACCCTTGTCGTATAGTTTGATATTAGGCAGCATGATTCTTCCAAATTTGTTCTTCTTTCTTAGGATCTCTGTTTCTCTGTGAGGCCTTTTATGGTTCCATATAAGTTTTTGAAATATTTGTTCTGGTTTTGTGAAATACGTCATTGGAATCTTGATAAGAATTGCATTAAATCTATAGATTTCTTTGGGTAATATGGGCATTTTGATTATGTTAATTCTTCCTATCGATTTATTTGCCTCTACTTATTTGTATCTTTTTCAATTTAAGTTCTTCTTCAGTGTCTTATAACTTTCTGAGTATAGTTCTTTTATATCCTTGGTTAGGTTTATTCCCAAGTATTTTATTATTTTGTAGCAATTGTGAATGGGACTGTTTTCTTAATTTCCCTTTCTGTTTGTTATTGGCATATAAAAATGCAACTGATTTCTGGATATAAATTTTGTATCCTGATACTTTGCTGAATTCACTTATCAGGGCTAGTAGTTTCTGGGTGGAATCTTTGGGGTTCTCTATGTATAGCTTCATTTCACCTGCAAATAAAGACTGTTTTACTACCTGAATAGACACATCCAAAAAGGACATACTGGTGGCCAATAGACATATGAAAAGATGCTCAACATCACTAATCATCAGAGAAATGCAAATTGAAAACACAGTGAGATATCATCTCACATCTGTCGGAATGGCTACATCAGTAAATCATCAAAAATCAACTGCTGGTGAGGATGTGAAGAAAGGGGAATCTTTTTGCACTGCTGGTGGGAATACAGATTGGTGCAGCCACTATGGAAAGCAGTATGGGGTTCAAAAAATTAAAAACAGATTTGCTTTTTGACCCAGCTGTCCCACTTCTGGGAATATATCCAAAGAAATCCTAAACACTAATTTGAAAGAATGTAAGCATCTCTTTTTTCAGTGAAGCATTCTTTACAATTGCCAAGATATAGAAGCAGTCCATCAGTAGATGAGTGGATAACACAACTATGGGACATTTATACAATGGAATACTACTTGGCTGTAGAAAAGAAGGGAATGTGACCATTTATGGCAGTATGAATGGACTGGGTGAACACTATGCTGAATGAGATAAGCCAGTCAGAGAAAGAAAAGTGCCATATGATTTCACTCATATATGGAATCTAATGAAAAAACTGAACTAACAAGGACAATTAAGACAGTCTCATAGATGGAGAGAAGGATGACAGCTGGGGTGGGACGGTTAGGGGGTAGAGGGATTCAGCAAAAGGGAAAAAGGACTCGTGGACATGGACAACTGTGTAGTGATTGCAGATGGTAAGAGGGTATAAGGGGACCAAATGGTAATGGAAAAAAATACAATAAAGATTATTAAAAATAAACTGCTCTAAAGTTAAATGATAGAGAAATATATAAATCTAAGCAGTTTCTTGGACCACAATTTCCACAGGCATGAGCTGGATGACCTCAGTGTCTTGCTCACCTCAAAGAGTTGTCATGGCAATAAAAATCACAAGAGATAGTGAATATAAAATTACTTATTACCTACAGAGCATGTATAAGTATGAGTTCTACTAGATGTAAACTCTTTTTTATTGTATTCTTGCTTATTTTGCCTGAGATACTTAATGGAAGTTAGAAAGTTTGTGGAAGCCACAGATATAATTCTATTGTACATTGGTGTTGTCAAGTTAATTAGACTGAGTCACTTTAAAGAAAAATATTATTATAGAAGAAGGAAGTTTTGTTTCTCAGAATAGGTGATGTTAACATATAGGAAGATCAATAGACTGATTCTAAGCTCCCAAACCTATGTGCTGTGCATGGGTAATGATTATGCAGTGAGATATTGCTCACTAAGCTGTTAGTGAGGACTGGCAGGGATTTAGGTAGATGGAACACTTGAGCTGATGAACCTGTCCAAAGCTCTTAAAATTATGGCTAATTTAAAAGGAATATAGCAGGAATAGTGTATCAAAATCTGTAATCTCTGATCTTCATTTTGGTGTTGGAATAGACAATGCAAACTAAGCTACTAAGTAGAAAGCAAAAATACTATTTAAATAAATTTAAGAAGAATACATCTAGCAAGACAATGATAAGTAAAGGAAATAAAAAAGAAAACAATAAAAATTTACATAAGACAGTTGCTCAAAAATCTTTCTGTTCTAGAAAAAAAATGCTCTTAACAGAAAGCCATACATATGCTGAGAACTTGTATGTCTTCTTCACTTCTCCCTTTTTAAAAAGTTGAATAAGAATTTTGGAATTCAGTAACAGTCAGTTTGTAGCAAGGTCAAACCTAAATGTTGTAAGGTAAAGAAGAGCAGCAGCAGTGTATATTTAAATGAGAAGACTAGAATGCTATTCCCTATAGGCATTCAATGGGCTTGGCCATGATTCCTGGCATTGACCCTAGGTGCCTGCTCTTAAGAGGAGAAAGACAACACTCTGAAAATTTATAGGCAGTGAGGACACAAAAGAAAGATCTAAAAAGCCATCAAATAAGCTAGCTAGAGTAACCTAAAATAGCATTATATGGTATGGTATTAGAACACAAGATTCTGAGAAGACTAAATCATTTATACCAAATTAAGTTATTTCAAAATAAAGTACAAAAATATAGAGACAATAAAAATCATCTATTTTTAAGAAGGTTTTGATCAAATCTATCTCAAAAGACATTTTTTCTTAATAAAGAAAAAACTTTTCTTAATAAAGATGAAGACTTCAGTATAATATTTTGGTACAAAATAGCTGACTATAGAGTGATAATTTCTTAGTCTCAACTAGGACCACAAATATTATTTAACAATAATTAGTCCTAAAATATGTTATATTTTACAACTTAAGATAACTCTTGTTAAAAACATTAAGTATACCTCAAATTTATATATAACTTCACTAACAGAACTATAGTCCTATAAAAGAAATAAATGTATTTAAGATGACATTATACACTGGATAAAGTATACAATTGGGAAAAAGATGACAATATTTGATAAAAATAAAACAGAAGATTCATACAGTCAGAAAACGAAATGATTTGTACAGAAGGCAATAAACTAAGGTCAAAGAAGATAATACTTTTAATATAAATAAAGGTGAAAGTGAAAGGTTTTCTCCATTGTGGGATATTCATTCATGCCATGGAACTCTCACCCTCAGATTTCTCCTCGTGCAGCACATGTATGCTCCTGTTGTCAAGGCTTCACTGCAAATTGCCTGTTTCCACGCTTGCCTCTTCATCTCTGTTCTTCTTGAGGATAATGACTTTTGAATGGATCACTGGTTAAATGTGAAACTAAACTACCATAATAACTTTAATAATAAATGTGGAACAGAGAAGCCTGTGATGATTGTTTAGAAAATATGAAGTTTTGAAAAGATGTATATCTCACAAAATATTTAAGATTTGATGAAGACAAAAATGAAGGAGGACGTAAATTCCTGAAAAATCTTAAATAAAAGTGTAAAATTTATTTATTTATCTATTTTCCCTAGTTTCTTGTCATCAAATTTTCTTGAATTTTCTTATACTGAGTCTTATAAATGTCCTTTAGATATTAACCTCAAGTTCAGAAAAGTGTTTAAAAAGTTTCAGCTTGTTATTTCTCACTGATATAAAAGACTTTCAGCCAATTTATTATAACACATGCTAATAGTAGCATATAGGTATTACAGGAATATCAACTTTTATTTAGTTTCAGTTATTAGGCTAACTTCTCTTTGGCACTATTTTTATTATGCTGAAAAAAAAAAAGCAATAATATCCTAAACACTCGTTACACTCACTAAAAGCCAGGTCATTAATGAGCTCAGAGATCCAGGATGATTGATGCTGGTCCTATGATTGAGTACATAAGATCAGGCTGAGTTAATTAAGGTCATGGGTAGTCAATGCAGCACCATTTAAACTATGCTTTACAAAAGAGCTCCAACAGCTGTGCAGATGTACTCCATGGAAAACTGAAATACTATAAACATGAAAAGGTGCATGATTAAATATTTGATGAGTAAGCATCTCCTCCTAATCTGGCATTCCAATGTATGTGGGAAAATTGCAAGAATCTCTTCAGTAAAGAAACATGATGAACTTTGCTTATCCCACATATAGCAATGTTTTTGATCATGGAACATTTTTCCCAGCCCAATTACTTAATTTCTATTTATGAAAGTAGATAGTGTACTGGCATAAGAGTCAAAAACCTGACTGATTCCCAGCCCCAAATATATTCCTAAGACATTGTTTGACCTTGGGCAAGACACATCAACTCTCAGAAATGCAGTTTCTTTCAATGTAAAATGAAAAAGCTGATCCAGATATATCTCAGAGCCTTTATTGATTTCAAACATGATGACTTTAACAAGGGTTTCAGGAAAGAGGGCCCTGCTTCTTCCATTTAATTTTTCACCATTAGCCTAAACCAAGCCTAAAAACACATAATAATATTTATGGGGTATGAGAGAGAGGTTGGAAAACTTAGTTACCTCCTTGGAAAAAAAATAACACAGGCAAAAAAAGAAATGTTAAGAATTTTAAAATTGTACCATGGGTATGTTCAAGAATTTGAAACTGGATGCATCTGAAGTGGTGAGCAAGAAAATGCAAGAGCAACTGATGGAAGAGGACAAGAGGTGCTGGAGCATCACTAGCCTTCCTCAGCTTTGTCTTCCTTCTTTCTTATACCTTGAGGAAAGAAATTACCTGAGTGGCCAAAATTGTGTTTGAACTATGGAATTACATTGCTTCATGTTTTTTTGTCTTGCTCCATCATCACAAATATATTCTAAAGACACCTAACTGTCTTAGCCTGTCTCATATTCTTTTGTCATAAAGAATTTCCCCAATGAGTCCATTCAAATATATTAAATGCCCTTATACTTTGAGAACCTTGCCCTGGGGTGATAAAAGAGGAAAAGTTGAAGGGGTAAAGGGCCAGTAAAGTGGACCCCAAAAGAGAAATTAGGAGAATTAGTAGTATGCAGATGAAAATTGAGAAAGGCTGAGCAAATGTCAGGATGGGTTCCAGTTTCAAAAATTAAAATATAAAAGTGTCCACCTGATGAGAGCTAGACTGTTCATTTTAAGGAACACTTTTCTTAAAAGCTCTCTGGATTCTGGAATAAGCTACCAGACACAATCACTGCCCCTGAAACTCGGCTTTAAAAAATCAAAGGTATTAATTGAAAAGATCAGGATGCATTTCTGCACAGATAAGGTAAGCCAGGTACTGCTCTAACAGTGGAGAGAGTGAAGCAAGAGGCAAGAAGGATGACAGTGCTGTGTGGTTTGTCAGTTTTTACTTTACAAGTATATTTCAATAATCTCAAATGGTGGAGAGACTTCTGAAGGCATAATATGATATTACACTTCTGCAGAGAACAGATGATGAACACTGCTCTATAAATGTGAAATCCCTTTGGGTAAAATTCTCCTAATGAGCTATGTGGGTCTAGGCCCAGCATTTACCATTCCGGGCCTCAGGTTTTTCCCTTTAAAATGAATGGTATACGCAAAATGTGTTCTGAGGTTCCCTCCCACTAAATGTATAGTTTCATAATTATATTATGAGAAATATAAAAGTTTTTTGAGAGTTCAAAAATATTTTCAGACTTGAGGGACAGTCACAGAATAATAATTTAATCATCTGCCTCATAAGAGAAGACATGGAAAGAAATCTTGGCTTTTATCATTATTGTAAGATTAAAGGGGTCCATTTGCCATTACCTATCACAGCCCAATAAGACACAAACAGAAGTTTGCAGCAAAAGAATATGGGTTTATTTTTAGGAAGTGGACCATACCTGGAGACAGGTGAGTTAATGCTCAAAGACCTGACTTCCCAACAGCTTCCAGGGGATGGGTTATACAGGGGAAAAATTGTAAATCATGGTGACTAAGGGAGTTAAATTTGTGGTCAGGGGTGCAACATCCACTGGTAGGTCAGTGGTAGGGTAAGAGGTGCTTGAGCAGTATATCTGGTCCTGATGTCCGCCAAAGCTTTTCTTGGCCTAGAGCTGAAACACAGCTGAGGCCTAGATTTTACCTCTAGTTTGACTGAAACTCTGTTTTTGTTGTTAATAGACCCAAGGCTTTGTTCCTAAAATTATTTTATGTGGATCGGAACCTCATTGTCCTGAGGGCTTACTTAGGCAGGTGAGCCAGGCTGCTGGATGAGGCCAGTTTGAATCAAATGGAAGGAAGGATAACGGCTATGTTAAAGAAGTGATGTCTCCATGTGGTTACACCATGATCAAATTTTGAAATGAAAATAATGATGATTCAACATTTTCTCCCAGCTGGTACCATAATAGTGAGGGCTTCTACAAGGCTCATTTTCCATGCACTGCATATTACACATCTTCCCTAGTTCTCATAGCGTCTCCAAGAGTCAGTTCTGGCATTCCCAGTTTGCTGAGTAGAAATTTTAGTCTCCAAAAGATCACATAACTGCTTCAATTACCCTTCAATTAACTCTTTTCTAGGCAGTGTTGGCAAAGAAACAAACCGGATATGGGATAATTTGGTCTCAAATGCCTTGTTTGCCAGCTTAATCAAATCAACACCTCTATATTCACAAGCTTGAGCTATCTCAAAAGGAGTATCCTAAAAGAAGAAAAGGACTGAATCCAGAGATGTCACTTTGGGATATGGTGAAAAGTAGTTGGTTAATATGTTATCTGGTCATCAATTCTGAAGTTAGACCTTCCAAGAGTGGTCCTAAAATAACCAGTGAGTTGGTTGGGAGTTAGATGGAAATACACATTATGTCGCTTGAAAAAGAGAAAAACAATTAAAACCAAGCCAAATAGAAAACAATATTTGACTTTTGTTGAAATCTTAAAATGTTAGGTATTGTGCTAAAAACATGATGCTTTGATTTCCATTAATACAATAGCTCTATGAAATAAGCACTGTTGTATTTTCTTTCTTTCATGTTTTTTCAGATAAGAAAACAATCTTAGAGAGTTGAAGCACCACTGTCTTACAGCAAGGACTCAAGGATAGGTCTTGAATCCAAACCCCATTATCTCAGCCACTGTGTCCTACACATATGCAGGAGCCCATAAAATGTGCACAGTGAGAAAGCCTGGGCTGAGACCTGGGGATATCAGGCTAAGTTTCTAATACTAGGTGAGCACATGTAGCGGGACTAAGAAGCTTGTATCATATTAATCCCTCCATGATTACATGATGACTACTTATTTACACTATGCAAAATATTTCAATACTTTCCATTGGTAATTGTTCTGAAATCCCTTAATTTTAGAACTTGGTGTGAAGTGCTTTTCCATTCACTGTGCTGTGCTCACAGCAAGCCCCTCTGGGGTTAAGTTTGAAAAGCTCAAGCATTCTTTGATAAATTCCCCCATTCTCATTTCTTTGTCTTTGAGGAACAAAATGATCTTGGCCATCTGGGTCTGGCTCTCTCACTTCTCTTTTTCTTTTTCTTCATGATTTTACTTTTCTTTCTGTGTATTTTCTCTAGAGTTATCAACTCTGTTCTTAAACTTTGAATTTTTACTATCATAATTTTGTTTTCCAAGAGTTCTCATTTATTGTCTTAATGTTCCTTTATTATTACATCCTATACTTCTGTTTGATTTCTTTTTTTTTACCTTTTTTATCAAAATTAACTACAAATATGAGTTTGAGCAAATCTACAGGTTGGAGCAAATGTATCAGTCTTGTTCAACTTCACTTGTAATATAATTTTGATAAAATAATCATGAGTGAAACTTGCTTTCAGATAGACTGCACCAGTTAAAGTTAATTTGTTCAGCATACATTTATGATACAGGTGTGAGGAAATGCTCCTCCCCAGAAGTGTTAGTCAGATAACATTAGAACTGTGGGGAGAGTGAACTAACCGCTTGTCTTCCCTTTCTGGGCCTATTTCACTGCTCTATCCTCTCAAAGAGCTTTTAACCATGCATCATCTCATCTCATCAGCTTACACTCTTCTGTCACATGCTATGAAAATGAATGCAGCACTGAAGAATACTTGCCAATTTGTCTTTTCTCTACCAAGATTATTTTTCTGAACTCAATTGTGTCACCTCCACTCCAGATTCATGTGTTGAAGCCTATCATTCAATGTGACTTCATTTAGAGATAGGGTCTTTAGAGAAATAATTCAAGTTAAATAAGACCATAAAGGTAAGTTCCCTAATGCAACAGGACCAAGACAGGTGTCCTTACAAAAAGAGGAGACACAAGGGTCAAACTCACTCTCTCTCTCCTATGTGTGTGTGCGTTTGTGTATGAGTGTAAGCACAAAGAGGTGATATGAGGACTCAGGGAGGAAGCAGAGGCCGCCTGCAAACCAGGAAGAAGCTCTCACCTGGAATTTCAGGCTCCAGAACTATGAGAAAATAAATGTTTGGGTTTTGGGGAGTTTTTCTTGGTTTTTTTTTTTTTTAAGATTTTATTTATTATTTATTTTTAGAGAGAGAGGAAGGGAGGGAGAAAGGGAGGAAGAGAAGTGTCAGTGTGTGATTGCTTCTTATATGCCCCCAACTGCGGACCTGATGCTCAACCTAGACATGTGCCCTGACTGGGAATCAAACTGGTGACCCTTTATTTTGCAGGCCTGCACTCAATCCACTGAGCCACACCATCTCAGTTAAATGTCTGTTTTTTAAGCTACCAAATTTGTGGTATTTGATTATGGCAACCCTAGAGGTTTAATACAGTTATCTAAAATCAAGTCAAATTTTTACTAATTATTTCATGACTATTATTTACTGGGTCCTCTGGGGAAAACTGAATAACTAATTTCTGGAAAGAACACCCATTCTCTACTCCTGGTATAAAATTTAGTCTGTATAACTTTCTGGTGCTCCTAGGAAACTGAAATTCTAGAGATACTTTAGATCCCAGAGAGAGTCACATTTGAATAATTTTTAATATCAGAATCAGTAATTAACCAAAACTTCACTATATATAAACATAAAATTCCTCTCCTTCCCAAGCAGTTACTGCTGCTATTGTCTACAGGGCTGTTTACAGTGAGGGGTAGGAAGATAATCATATTCTGGCTCAAGTACCCCATACCCCACCCTTGAAATATAAGCTAGTGTTTCCAATTCCCCTAGAAAAAAGCAGAAGACGTAAGGGACCAGCATGTGTTGCTGGACCCACTGCACAAATTCACTTGAAGAATAAGTTAGTAAGGGGTTGGAATGGTTCAAGCTTGCTTTTGGTGCTGTGTCTCGAATGCCTGTACTACAGATTTCTGTAGGAAAAAACACGGTGATAAAAACATGAAGAAATGCAACTTCAGTGACTTCAATGAAACCGATTGGAATTTTTATTTAATTAAACATCTCAGTTTTATTGAGATATTATTGAGAAATAAAAATTGTGTATATTTTGGGTAGATAACATGATTATTTAATATATACATATATTGTGAAATGATTTCCACAATCAAATTAATTAACAGATCTATCAAAAAGTAGGAAATGTAAGGTATAAAACTTAATTCATACATGAAATATCATTTGTATGTGAATATATTTAAAATAGAAATTTATCCCTGTAATTAACTTGTTTTTTTTTGTATTGT
Source organism: Mormoops blainvillei (assembly GCA_004026545.1). Taxonomy (NCBI): domain Eukaryota; kingdom Metazoa; phylum Chordata; class Mammalia; order Chiroptera; family Mormoopidae; genus Mormoops; species Mormoops blainvillei. Next base: position 130,259 of record PVJD01001306.1, read on the forward strand.
AATGTTCACTTAATTTTACTTTTTTAAAGTATATTTTATTGATTATGCTATTACAGTTGTCCCAATTATTTCTCCCCTTTTTCCCCTCCACCCTGTACCTCCTCACCCTGCAACATTCTCCCCCATTAGTTCATGTCCATGGGTCGTACATATAAATTATTTGGCTTCTTCATTCCCTATACTATTTTAACATCCCCCTGTCTGTTTTATACTGACCAGTTATGTTTCTTATTTCCTGTACCTTTCCCCCCATTCTCCCCATCCTCCTCCCCATTGATAACCCTCCCTGTGATCTCCATTTCTGTGATTCTGTTCCTGTTCTAGTTGTTTACCTAGTTTTTGTTTTTGTTTTTGAGGTTCAGTTGTTGATAGTTGTGAGTTTGTTGTCATTTTCTTGTTCATAGTTTTTGATCTTCTTTCTTTCTTTGATAAGCCCCTTTAACATTTCATATAATAAGGGCTTGGTGATGATGAACTCTTTTAACATTACCTTACCTGGGAAGCACTTTATCTGCCCTTCCATTCTAAATGATGGCTTTGCTGGATAGAGTAATCATGGGTGTAGGTCTTTGCCTTTCATGACTTTGAATATTCCTTTCCAGCCCCTTCTGGCCTGCAAGGTTTCTTTTGAGAAATCAGCTGATAGTCTTATGGGATCATCCTTTGTAGGTAATTGTCTTCTTTCCTCTTGCTGCTTTTAAAATTATCTCCTTATCTTTAATCTAGGGTAATTGAATTATGATGTGTCTTGGTGTGTTTCTTTTTGGATACAACTTCTTTGGAACTCTCTGAGCCTTCTGAACTTCCTGGAAGTCTAGTTCATTCACCAGATTGGACAAATAATGAAGGAAAGCTTCATTTGAATGCTTTCCTTCATTATTTTTTCAAGTAAGTTCTCAATTTCTTGTTCTCCCTCTTCTCTAACTGGCACCCCCATGATACAGATGTTGGAATATTTAAAGTTGTCCAGGGGCCTCAGCCTCTCCTCATTTTTTTAAATTCTTGTTTCTTAGTCTGTTCCCGTTGGATATTTGTTTAACCCTTTTGTTCCAAATCATTGATTTGAGTCCTGGTTTCCTTCCATTCATTGCTGGTTCTCAGTATATATTCCTTTATTTCAGTTTGTATAGCCTTCATTTCTTCCTTTATTTTGTGACCAAACTATCATTTCTATAAGCATCCTGATTACCAGTGTTTTGAACTCTGCATCTGATTTGTTGTCTATCTCCTTGTTGCTTAGTTCTTTTTCTAGAGTTTTGATCTATTCTTTCAATGGGCCATATTTCTTTGCCTTGGCACACCTGTTACGTTGTAAGAGGCAGAACCTTTAGGTATTCATCAGTTCAGGGCAACCTACTCTGCTGCTGTTGTGGCACTGTCTGTGGGGGAGGGATTAGAGAGGGAACAATACCACTTACTCGGCTCTTGTCCCACTTTCCATCACTTCCCTCACTTTCCATAAGTGTACTGTGCCCTTCTAGGTGCTGGTTCCCAGGTGGGTGGGCTTGTGCATGTTCCAGAATCCCATAGCCCTCTCCAACAGACTCTCCTATGAAACTGGGAGTTTCTCCTGTCACCACAATCCCCACAGATTTTTATAGCCAGAGGTTTTGAAGCTTTATTTGCCTGCACTGGAACTCTGGGTTGCAAAGTCTGCCTCACTCCCCAGTTGTTCCTCCCCTCTAATCCACATGCAAATGTGAGAAATCCTGTCAACCAGCTGCTACCTCGCCCTCCCCAGGTGGCCAACTGCCACCTTGCAGCACATCCTTTCCACTGCAGCTTCCCGTCTCCACTCCTCCAACCAGTCTGGATGAATGTTTATTCTTTAAGTCGTTGGTTGTTGGGCTTCCATACATTTTGATTTTCTAGCAGTTCTGGTTGTTTTTTGTTTTTAAATTGACTGTTACCCTTCCTTTGGTTGTGCAAGAAAGCAAAGTGATTCTACCTGTACCTCCATCTTGGCTGGACTTAATTGTACTTTTGATTTATTTTCTGTTCTAATTGACCTTGGTTTAGTTATATCAGCAAAGTTTATTAAAAGAATATTTTCGCTTTCCATATTTCCTTTCTTTGCTATTGATTGATATTATTAATTTTATTGATTATTATTATTGAAAATAATTTTGTAATATAAAGGAGGTAACTGATAAAAAAGACTTGCTGGGGTTATAAAATAATAGTTGTGCCATCAGGGGACAGTACAGCATTGTCCTGGACTGAGAATCTGGACCTGATGTATCACCACAGGCAAGCTCATGAATGCATCCTGCCTTCCATCCTCTTTGAGGACCCACCTTGCTCCTCCTGGGCTGTGTCTCCACCAGACACTTGTTATAGCTGTGGCATTTCCACAGCAAGTCCTTGCATATCTCCTTACCAGTGGTCATACACTTTCTTCTAACTAGAATTCTGTCCCCAATGTGCAACTCACATGAACCCATGCAAGGCATGAAATATTAGATGAATTTTTATTTTCTTCATGACCCCTCTCTTGTCACTGTTCCAGGAATATTGTTCAGTCTCTTATCTGGGCTTCACTGCACTCCATAAGCACTTCTCCACTGGCACATACATTACTTGTTCTCTTTTTCTGAAATATTTCAAATATAAATTATTGAGGACATAAATTATAACTCATACTACCAAAGACATTTATCTTCTCATTCCCATTCCTGCCCATCCATTGGTGAAGGTAACTGATATTGTGAAGGTGATACATATTTTTCTGAATTATTGTCTATATGTACTTTATATGTGTGTAGCCATCAAACTATACCATCTACATAAGCAATTATAAAACATATATGTATTAGATAAATGTGCAGTATTTATATACGTTTTTGAATTTCTTTTCTATTTTTTAAAATTTCTAAATTAAAATACATGGTATCATAGTACTCATCCTTCTACCTGTTTATTTCCACCCACCATTTGGATTCAATTTATTACTGAGAGCCATTGTATAAAACATTCTAGTATATGCCACTAATTATTCACTCATCTAATGATGAAAACCTCTAAAACCAATCTATTCACAGAGCTTCAAAGTACAAGATGATCTATTTCTCAACATTTTTGTCAACTCCTAGAATCTGTGGCCTCTTAAATACCTAAGACTCAATGGGTGTGAAATATGTCAGTATCTTAATATGCTTTTTTTTTCTACTTACTGGTAAGGTTAAGGGGTTGAACATCTGCTATATGCCCATTACTGTTCTCACTTCCTGGAATACCACAGTGAACAAATTATAGAAAATGCTTACTCCTTTAAAGCTGATAATTGGTGATAGCTGGTGACACAGCGGATATGCAATATCAATAATACATAAGTAAATTAATAGGTACATATAACCTTACAAGTACATTACACACCTATTACATTTACGAAATTTTAAATATACTAATCAGTAATTAGAGTAAGAAAGACTTAATGATAAGTGTACTTGTTAATTACTACCCAGAAAAAATTGAGATACAGTTTTCTTTACTTATTCAATTGCTTTCATAGCAGGTGTAACAACCCATACAAATGCAAAAAAAAAAAATCATATAACTTTGATTGGTCTTAATAACTTGGGATTATAACTTTAGATTAACTCCAAAAGATATTCTTTTTCTGATTTCATCTACTTATTGCTGCATAGTAATTCACACCAAATCAGTAGCCTAAATGATTAGCTATGATCTATTTTACTCACTAATTTAGGGGTTGACAGGGCTCAGCCAAGCAGTTCCTATTTGGGATTTCTCATGCCATTGTAGTCAGTTAGTGGCTGAGGCTAGGGTCATCTTGGAGTCTTCTCTTACATGCCTCACTCTTAGGCTAGGGAGACTCAAATAGCTGGAGTTGGAAGAGCTAGAGCCTCCAAGGCATCCCTATGTCTATGACCTCTCCACTTTGTCTATCCTTATCATAGCCTCAAGGTAGTGGAGCATCTCACAGGTTGGCTCAGGGCTCCTAAATGAGTGTCTCAAGAGAAACTAGTATGCTCCCTTTTTAAACTAGCTGTGGGAATGAGGCCATGTCATTTTTGCAACTTTCTATACATTACAGTAGTCCCAAAGACCCATTCAGATTCATGAAAAAGAATGTAAACTGTATTTTGATGGGAAAAGTGTTAAATAACTTGCAAATATTGTTTTTTTTTAAACTGCAAGAGCAAATCATCATCACATGTCAAAACAAACCATATCTCTGCTTAAGCCTACTCATTTTTAAAATACCTAAAAAATCAAGCTGAGAAGATCTACCAAGCATATATACAATGAAGGCAAATAATTTTGTTGAAAATCATTTTCTAAGAATGTTCTCAAAAAGAGAATGTGTCCATCCTAAAATAACCCTTTATGGAGAGTATTTTTTTCCCTAGCTGAATTATTTTACGGTCAGAGTTTTATCTCAATGGAAAAGAAAATAAAAGGAAAAGAAAGAGCTCAGTGTTACACAGACTGTTACAGTTTTCATACCTAGACTTCTATCGACAAAAGCCCTTGGCAAATGTGCCAGGGACAAAACAATTTTATAAAAGACAAGAAATCCAACACATAAATGATGAATATTTTACTAAAGAGATAACATCTCTATCAGCATATAGTATCATATGCTTGAAAGTTTCCACTGTACAAATTTCCCATAGCAGATAATAGCAACTGGGAATATTAAATCAAAATTGATTTAATGATTTTGATTTTTCAAGGTATTTTGAAAGATGCTAAGAATTTAAAAAAAAAACTTTGGTGCAGATTTTCTATCCTCTAGAATTTACAGTTTTGTGAAGTATAAATGTATATGCTTAAAAAGAACCAACAGTAATAATTAAATAGTAACAATTGAAGCTACAACTTCTGGAATGTTTAATGTATGCACAATCATTTCTGAACACACTGCTTATGACAATTTTTCATTCTTGGTTAGATTTATGATGAGTTAATTTTCTACTCATTTTTTAGATAAGAAAAATTAAGGATGAAAGACATCATTAACCAAATTTATAGAGAACACTTTTAGTCACTGTACTAAACTAAGGACCATACCACAACTAATGTGTACATTATATTTCTACCTTGTAAATATACCTAGCACAATATGTACAATCCCTGGTGAGGGCCCTAAAAATTATGTCTCAGTTTAGAGATGGGGAGCATGACCTTCTTCTTTGGGATATTTAGAAAGTACTTAAAGCTCTCGAACGATAATAAGGTGGAACTCAGATAATTAATACAGGTATAAGAAACAAATAGCTTTAGAAACATAAACTGTTTTTAGGTTTTTAAGACAAGATGGAGAAAAATATTTAAAAAAGTGATTTTCTATCTAATATATCACCTAGCTTAAAGATAAACTGGAGAAAAAATGTAATAAAAATTTGTCTAGTGGTGTATATAAAGAATACTGAGGGGGAAAAAAGTCTACATATATGTCATTCAAACAAGAGTTTGTAGATCTTTCATGAATTCTATATGGATTTTTGAACTTATCCATTGTGTATTAAATGGAAATTGATAGTTTGTGTGAAGTAAAATTTTTGACACACAAGAATGGGAAATATTCAAGTTAAAACAATCAGTGTAACTCTCAGACTTATGCCCATGCATACAGGGAAAAGAATTCTTGCCTTTCTTCCACTTGAATAGAACCTGGAATGATGTTCCTTGAGAGCTGCAGGCAGTCACTCTGGGATCTCAAAGGGGAGTCTGACAGCAACTAACACAGAAATGTGGAGAATAGCAGAAGGGAGAAGAACAGAGAGATGGGGGAAAACTAATTTACATTAGTTTCAGAATATGTACAACTAAATCTGGTATAACACTGAAATTTTCACTACATGAATCTTTTGCTTAAGCCATCTTGGGCTGTTTTTTTCTTTTTATTGGAAACTAAAAGATTCCTAAGAAATATACCATTTTAAGATGTAGTATCAGATAACACACAGGATCAAACTATAAACACAAACAAATTAAACAAAAAAGATCCATTTTTGTTTATCAGTTACTTATCAAGTAGTTAATTTTTTCTATCTTTTAAATATTTCTAGTACCTAGCTGAAATACAGAGATAAATCTTTGTTGGCTTTATCTTACAGGGTTCATAGTCTAGTAAGAAGTTCTCTATATAAATAGTGTGATAAATGTTATGATGCAATAAAGAAAAAGTTAAGAGAAATGTTACTTAGACCTGGAATATCTAGATTTGTCTTTTTTTTAAAGGAAGGTTTCATATAGGAAAAATTGTCTACAATGAGATTTAAAGCATGTCTACTACATAATTCTTATTCTCTATTTTGAAATATTTGCATCATAGGGCATTAATTTTTTAGAACATTTTATACTTGTGTTTTTTCTTTCCAAGTATTTTTCAGAAGAGTAGAGTTTGAATCATCCTCAGTGAAACAGCTAGTTCGAAAACCTTTGGTAGTAATAAAACACCAAAACTCCAGGTATCAAGTTCAAAGTATTGACCTAACCACAGGAAGTGTGGCTGTCGATGAACAATTTCACAAGGCAGGAAGTGGGCCAGCTTTGCTGGAGGTCAGTAGCTTGTGCCCTGTGGTGTTGGCACTGGGTCACATCTTCTACATATAAATGAAACTTTCTTGGAAAACAACCCCCTCCCTTTTCTTTTTTTTTTTTTTTTTTGGTATCTCTCAAAGACAAGGGAAAGACTAATGTGCTTGTTTTTCGGTCAAATTATCTCTGAGCTAAAGTGGCATTTTGAGAGCAAGGTAAGTCTATGTGGTGTCATATTCCGATGGTGGCATGGCTATCAAATAGAGACAAAGGAGACTCTATAATTCTGCACACCTGTTCTTTCCCCTTGGCTTTTTGAAAACTCAAAGCTTGAAAGTGCAACTAGAGCAACAAACACATCTTAGATGCCTGAAAATCTATAATCTCTTTGATCCTTTTTTATTCTTATTTGTTTTTTTCCAAAGTGTTATTATGAAAATTCTCCAACATAAAGTAATATTGAATGGATTTTACAGCAAGGATGTTCTACAGTTTACAATTAACATTTTATAGTATGCTTCTTTAATTGTCTATATTTCCATCCACCTCTATTTCCATCTATTAACCTTTCATTTCCTTTGCATTTCAAGGTATGTTAAATAAATGTGCAAAGTGAATAAGGGATTTAATAAAGTGAAATCTACTTTTGTTAATAGTGTTCACCACCCCCTCATAAAGTAACATTTACAATGACCTGCATATATTTTATTTTACTAAGTTTTGACAAACCAAACCTTTATCTATATTTTTAAATGTACCACTGCCCCAGAACATTTTTAATGACCTCTTGTCATTTCCAACTACCACCACCACTGACAATCACAAGTCTGACTTTTTTTCCTGCCAACCATAGATTACATATGTGTATTTTAGGAATTCACATAAACAGAATCATACAGAATAGAGTTTCCATGTAAAGCTTCTTTTACTTAGCATAATGTTTTTGAGATCACCCATGTTGTGCATAATTCTTTCTTTTTTATTACTGACAAATATTTGTTGTCTGGCTATACCTCCATATATATATCTATTCCGATATACTAGTTTGCTTCCATATCTATTTTTCCATTGAATTTATTGGGGTGACACTGGTTAATAAAATTATACAGGTTTCATGTATATGATTCTATAATATGTCATCTGTATTCCATTTTATTTTATTTTTATTTTATTTTATTATTTGTGTGTGTGTGTGTGTCTTAAAGAAAAGGAATTTATTTCTCAGGAATTTTGTTCTGAAGGTTGAGAGTCAATGATCAAGGTGCTTGTCAATTCAGTTCCTAATAAGGGTCTTTGTCCTGGCTTGCTGACTGCCACTCCTTGTGTCCTCATGTGACAGAATGAGCTCTCTGGTTTCTCTTTCCATAAGGACACTAATCCTGTTGGATCAAAGCCCCACCCTTATGACCCATTTAACCTTAATTACTTCCTTAAAGACCCTATCTCCAAAAATAATTATATCAGGAATTAAAACTTTACTATAAACTGAATGTCTGTGTCCCCCCACATCCACCTCCCCCAAATTCATGTGTTGAATCCTGATCCCAGTGTGATAGTATTAGATGGGGTCTTTTGGGAAGTGGTTTTAAAACTCAACAATAAGAAAAGAAACAACCAGATTTTTAAAACGGGCAAAAGTTCTGATAAACAGGTGGGAAATAAATATCTGAAAAAATTCTGACATACTTCAGTAGGTAATGGCAAATTAAAAGACAATGAGATAACAATATATACCTATTGGAATGACAACATTCCCAAACATTAATACATCAAATGCTGGTGAGGATGTGAAACAACAAAAACTTTCATCCATTTTTTTATGGGAGTGCAAAATGGTACATCCACTTTAAAATACATTTTGTCAGTTTCTTACAAAACTGAATACATCCTTGGCTTACCATACAGCAATCACATACCTTGATATTTATTCAAATAAGATGAAAATGTATGTCCTCACAAAAATATATATAAATGCTCCTGAATATTTGCAATACCTTAACTTAAAATTGCCAGAACTTAGACACAGCCAAGGTGATCTTCAGTAGGGGAATAAATAAATAATCTGTGGTACATTTATACAATGAACTTCTCTAGTTACCTCAGTAAGGGAATCATAAAGTATGTTTTATGTGCGTGGCTGCCTTATTTCACTTAGCATAGTGTGTTTAACATTTATTCATGTTGAAGCCTGTTTCAAAATGTATTTCTTTTTAAAGTTAATACCATTCCTTTGTATGTATATACCACATTTTTATACTCATTTTTCAGTTAACGGATACTTAGCTGCTAACTTTTGCTGTTGTGATTAATGCAGCTATGAACATGGGTGTAAAAAAAAAAAAGCTCAGGTTTCTTCTTTCAATTATTTGGAGTATATTCACAGAAGTAGAATACCTTGATCGCATAGTAGAGATATTTTTGACTTTTTGAGGAGCTACAAGATGGCTATTCACAGTGGCTGCACCATTTTACATTCCCACAAAAGTGCACAAGTTTCCTATCTCTCCGCATTGTCATCGATGTATTTTGTTTCCTTTTTTAGCCAATTCATTTTTGACAAAGTTGCCAAATATATTTCATGGAGGAAAGAACAGTCTCTCCAGCAAACAGTTCTGTGACAACTGGATTTCCACATGCAAAGAAATGAAGTTAGACACCTTCTTCACACCATATACAAACATTAACTCAAAGAGAGATCAACAATCTAACTATAGGAGTTAAAATCATAAAGTTTCTAGAAGAAAACCTAGGGGTAAATATACATGACCTTGGTATTACTAATGGATTCTTAGGTATGAAACAAAAACTGTGAGGGGAGGGGAACAGAAAAAAATAGGTAAATTGAACTTCTTCCAAATTAAAGTATTTTATGCATCAAATGACATTATCATGGAAGTTAAAAGATAAGCTTTATGAAAATTAAATTTTAAAGATTTTATTTCATTTTTAGAGAGAAGGGAAAGGAGCGAGAAAGAGTGGGAAGAAAACATCAATGTGTAAGAGGAACATTGATTGGATGCCTCTTGTACAGTCCCAACCAGGGACCCACTTGTAACCCAGCATGTGCCCTGACTGGAGATCGAACTGGTGACCTTTCAGTTCGCAGGCTAGCGCTGAACCCACTGAGCCACATCAACCAGGGCTAAAAGATAATCTACAGAAATAGAGAAAATATCTGCAAAATGTATCCCCTAAAGCCTTAAAATCCAGAATATATAAAGATTAAAAATTTAAAAAAAAAAAGTTTTCTCTATGGAAGTTTCTGTTAAGAGAACAAAAATAAGCTTCTGACTGGGAGAAAATATTTGCAAACACATATCTGAAAAAGGACTAAGTATAAAATATATAAACAATTTAAAAAACTCAATACTAAACTAATAAAGATCCAAATACAATATGGGCAAAAGACACGGAAGATGTAAAAATGTAAAAAAGTACATGGTAAGATGTTGTACATAATTAACCATTAAAGAAATGTAAACTAAAATCATGATAAGTCATCTTGTACATCTACCAAAATTGCTAGAATAATACAATAGTCTGAATAATAGCCTAGCATGTGTGTGTGTGCATATGTAACAATTTCTTTATCTATTCATCTATTGATGAACACTTAAGTTGTTCCCATACCTTGACTAGTATAAACAATGCTTTACTGAACATGGGAATGCATATATCTTTCTGAGTTAGTGGGTTTTTTTTTTCTAATAAATATTCAGAAGTGTAATTGTTAGATCATATGATAATTTTGTTTTTAATTTTTTGAGGATCCTTCATATTTTCTATAGAGGCTGCATCGATTTACATTCCCACCAACAGTGTTTAAGTGTTCCTTTTTCTTTACATTCTTTCAACTGTTGTTACTTCTTGTCTTCTTTGATAATTATTTTGATAGGTATGAGGTGATATCACCTTATGATTTTGATTTGCATTTTCCTGATGATTAATTATGTTGAACATATTTCCATGTACCTGTTAGATACTTGTATGTCTTTTTTTGGAAAAAATCTATTCAGAAATTTTTCTCATTTTTATTCAGATTGTTTGTTTTGCTTTTGTGTTGTATGAGTTCTTTACCTATTCTGCATATTAACCCTTTATCAGATAAATGATTTGCATTTTTCTCTCATTTGGTAGGTTGCCTTTTTATGTTGTTGATGGTTTCTTTTATGGTGCACAGCTTTTTAATTTGATGTTATCCCTCTTGTTTATTTTTGCTTCTGTTGTTTTAACTTTCAGTGTCAGAGTTTTAAAAATTATTGTCAAGGTCAGTGTCTAGGAGCTTATTATCTATGCTTTCTTCTAGGAGTTTTAAGGTTCCAGTTCTTATATTGAAGTCATTAATCCATTTTTAGATAATTTTTGTGTATGGTGCAAAAATGAAACAAAATCTTGCCATTTGTAATAGCATGAATGAAACCCGAAGGCATTATGCAAATACCATATGTTTTCTCTTACTTGTGGAACCTAACCAACAATAAAAATTTAACAACTTCATAGATAGAGAAATCAGTTTGGTGGTTGCCAGAAGTATGGGGTGGAGAGGATGGGAGAAATGGGTAAAGAGGGTCAAAGGATAAAAATATGTTAAAAAATAAAATTAAATAAATAAAAAATAAAATAAAAAATAAAAAAAAGTATGGTTCACAGATATTTGAAAAATATTTTTAAAATCTGAAATGTTCTTTGGAAATGACAGGTTGGAATGTCACAAAACCACATGTTGGGGGAGGTGGGAGAAAAAGCACTCCCCATACCAGATCCATAAATTGGTACATAATTTAGATTAAGACTAAGAATGATGTCTTTGTTCAGAGATCCAGCCTATAGTTTGTCCATCAAAATTATTTTCATAATTAGAATCTTTGATAAGTTTAACTTTTGTGGTAAATTAAAAAAAGAGAGAAGATAATAATGCTTCCAATATGATGAGAAGCTAGATCTCTCATAGACTGTGGTAAGAATGTGAAAAGATACAGCCCAGTTCAGTCACTCTGGAAAACAAACTAAACGACTTTGCCCTCAAAACAATCAAACAAAACAATAGAAATGCAGCTATCATATGATCCAGTGATCGTGTTCTTGGGCTTCAATCCCAAAGAAATTGATTTATATTCACATAATAACCTTTATATAAATGCTTATAGTGACTTTATTTGTAATACCCCAAAACTAAAAATTTAAAAATTGAAGCATCTTTAATGGAATGTATTATTGATATCAGCACAAACTTGGGTGAATCTCCTAAAGATAATGCTGATTGAAAGATCCAATCCCCAAAAATTACATGCTCTGTTAATTCATTTATATAACTTTCTTTAAATACCAATATTGTAGCAATGAAGAAGAAATCAGTAGTTGCTGAGGGTTATTAAAGGGGTGAAAGTGGAATGGAGGTGGGTATAGTTTTAAAAGTGCAACATGAGAATCTTTGTGGTGATGGATTCATGTAGTGACTATGTCAACAGTAGCACCCTGGCCATCATATTGTATTATAGTTTTTATGTTACTATTGTGGTAAATCTGTATAAAATATATAAGAACTCTCTGTATTATTTATTAAAAGTGTGTGTGAACTTTTAGTTATCTAAAAAATATTTAACTAAAATAAAATAGTTCCATATCTATGAATACTTGATGATAAAGCACAGATCATAATGATAAAATAAAAAGTATTAAAATTAGGACATAAACACTAAAGAATTCACAGTAAAGAGAGTAATGGTGAATATTAAATCAGTTTAACTTTATGGGTCATTATCTAAAGATGCTTATTTAATAAACAATAAACCAATAATTTAAAGTTAAAAAATAGTATGCTTTACTCAGATTATGAGTTTATATTATTAAAAACTTAAATATAGGAGAAAGCCAAAGGAGCATAAGATTAAGGGTGGGAGGTGGGGGTGGGTGGGGCAGGGGAAAGTGGTGGTGGGAAAATGGAGACAATTGTACTTGAAAACAATAATAAAAAATAAATAAAATAATATAAAAAGTCAAATATATTAATAATCTATTATAAATATTGATAAACTGGACTTTTCCTTATATCATTTTGTTTTATATTTGTTACTTTATTTTCTTAAAATTAGTTTTTCATTTTTTCAAAGTTTATTTTATTTATTTCTTCTTTCCTTTCCCTCAGCTTGGAAGTCTTTCTTTCATTGGCATTATTTGTATGGTTTTCCTTAAAATATAACATGCATCATGAAAACTTTAAAGTTAATACCACCACCCTCCTCACTAACAGAGGAAACGTAATGTTTTACTTCTCTACTGTGTTCTAAAATATTATTTCTGCCTTGTTTTAAAATTCAAAACTATTCATTATTTTTATTTTGCTTTTTAATAAATGTCTTACTAGTTTTCATTTATGTTTATATATTTTATGTTTATTATTGCATCTTGTGATCCCTTCTTTTTGTTTTAATATCCATTTTTCCTGAATTTGTTTTTTATGAGAATCTGTGAACTATAAACCCCTTTGACTGAAAATACCTTGAATGTATTCACTTTCTTTAATGACAATTTGCTATGCAGAAAATTCTAGATTGACAGTTATTTTTCATCAGCACGGTGAAAATAATATTATTCCATTTTTTTTACTCTTATTCCCAACATTTGGCATTGTATTATTTCACTACAAATTCCTAAGTAAGAATTTAATTTTATTTATCTTGCTTGGAGCCTGGTAATCTTCTATAATCTAAAGAGTCATGTCTTTCATTGAACCTGGAGAATTCTTAGCCATATTTCTTTATTTTACATTCTTTCTCTTTCTTGTTCTCTCGGTTCAATTTTGGACCTCATCTGGTATTTGATGGATATTATTATTTCATCTCCATCTATCAGTCCTGCATTTCAAACAGTGCACCGGTATCTTTCAGGTCAGCTGTCAGTCTAGTGCCAAACTTTCCTGTTAAGATTTTATTTAAACTTTTAGTTACATTTTGAAAGCTTTGCTACTTTATTTTTGTATTCTATTTTTTTAATTTTGATTTCTATTCTTATTTTTATACCTTTAATAATTAAAAAAATTATTATTAATTTCTTGGCATTATTAATTTTTCTGATTATTTTATTTGCTTCTCCCTTATGACCTTCATGTTTGCAAGTTTTCTTTGTGGACCCAACCAATAAACTTAAGGATTATTTCTCTGAAATATTGCTTTATTCTTGATTTATATAGATATCTTAAGTGAGCTAAATGGTTTGCTCACTGACCTGTTTTTGCATTAAATTCTCAGTTTGTAGGTACATATGTAGTCTGTGGCATGTAATTTCTACCTCTGCATAATGTGGGTCTCATTATCTCACAAAAACTCTTAATTTTTTTATCCTCACCTGAAGACATATTTCACTGTTTTTAGAGAGAAAAGGAGAGGAGGAGGAAGGGAGAGAGACACAGAGACATCGATGTGAGAGAGAAACAATCGATTTGTTGCCGTCTCATACATGCCTCAACTGGGGATTGAACCCTGAACCTGAGCAAGTGCCCTGACTTGGAATCAAACCTGCAACCTTTAGGGCTACAGGATGATCCCCCAACAAACTGAGCCACAGCAGCCAGGACAAGAAGTGCTCATTATTTACTTGACTTCCGCAAGTCTTTGTTTTGCTTTGTTTTTTACCTCGTTTATTTTTTTTTAAGAGGGGACAGGAGGGAGAAAGAGAGAAATATCAATGCATGGCTGCCTCTCATGCGTTCCCTCCTGGGACCTGGCAGGCAACCAAGGCATGTGCCCTGGGCATCAAACCGGCGGTCCTTTGGTTCACAGGCCAACACTCAATCCGCTGAGCCACACCAGCAGGGGCTACACCACAGGTCTTCGAATGAGGGATTTTTAGCCCTCTTTGCATCAAAAAAGGCATCTATTACAGACTTTCCTTTATTCAGAGTCCTTAGTTCCAACCTCCTCTTTATATAGATCATGTCTCTTCCCCAAAATGTCGTCACGAATTCATCTCCTATTAAAGCCCATATGCTCATGTGGTACCATTCTGGCTGTAGCAGCATCAGCATAATGTATTAGGGAACTCAGGCACCTCAAAACAACGTCAGGACTGCAAGCTTTCCATCTGCAGTTGGTGTGGGATGCAAAAAGACTGGTCAGCCTTGATACCCATGTAACAGACTTCTGAATAATATGTTCTTACCTGTCAATCAGGTTTTTTTGCCTCATCATTAACATCAATATTATAAAGAATATCCATTGCAAAATCTTTAATTTTTTTGACTAATGGACACTGACTTCTGTCTAGTTGTGTTTAAAATTCACATTTACTTTTAACATTTTTAAATTATGTGCACCCAGATTTTTAACAACAGGTTCTGTTTAGTTTGTATGCTTCTCTTTAGCTCATTTATGATTCATTTACAGTCGCTCACTTTTTTAAGTAAAAGAAAAATAGTCAATATTGGAAATTTTCTATTTTAATCTCTACTTGCTTTCCCTATGATTTTAAAGTGGTATCCACCATTTATAATTTTTAAAACAGATCAACAGTTTATATAGCTTGGAGATAAGTAGAATAAACTTTAACATTAAAATCATGGCATCAAAACTTTGAGGCTTATTTCAATGATCCTGGAATTATTAATCATGTAAGTGGATTATTATGCAGGTAATTTTAGATAAGGCATTCGATCTTCTTAGTTTATTGATAAAATTATTAGTAGTATATGTTTCATAATAAGATAATAATCTGACAATCATCAAGGGACCTAACCAAGGAAAAAGATAAGAACTATTTCCTAGTGACATTAGGAAAATAGGATATTTTCTCATTTTTCTTTGGATAAAAAGAAAGTTGCTACATTATAGCTCTGATGAATAATACTAATCTGCATAGAACCTTTTCTCCAAAACCTATAATTCATTTTATAATGCGTTATGTTCAATTATTAGATGAAGATATGGACACTAAAGTCTCCTTCTATGGCATTTGAATGGACTGCAGCCAGAAACACTTGAGACCCTCAAAGTCTCACCCTGGCTGGTAGAAGAGGTGAGGCTGAAGAAGACAGGTGACAGGTGCCCAGCAAAACAGGTGACAAGATTGCTGCGCAGACAGGAGTAATACTTTCCCTAGCAGCGTTGGAGGAAAAAACACAGCCAATTGATCATTCATCTTCTGTGGTAAATCAGATTTCCAGATAATAGCTAAGAGTTACAAGACCAGAAATGAAAGGAAAGCTTTATACTCAGGGCACTGGCTTTTTTAGCACTTAAGTTTCCTTCCTGTTTCAGAGATACTATGATTCACTGAGAATAGTAACAAGACAAAACTGGTAGTGAGGTAGATGACAGAATTTACTTAATCTTTCTAGCAACTCCACAAGGTCTGTAATAACACTCATTTAATGCAGAGAAACAGAGAGGCTTACTGGTTAAATAACTTTCCCAAGATCATAAGGTGGGAAGTGGACACAAATTCATCCCTACACTTCAAGAACACTTTGATCAATTATCTGTCCTGGTATGGACATTAAATAATTAGAATATGTTTCCTGAAATTTAAAATAAACAAACAAAAAACAAAACAGATAACATAAGCATTAGAAAACGCATTGCAGAGACATGGCACGTTACACATACTGTGATAGAAATTCAACTTGCTAAAGTGGAATTGTGTCAACATGACTGATGGCTCAGTTTATGCACTCTGGAAAGCACGGTATTTACTCTGGCAGTCAGAGGTGACCTACTAGGCACAAGCACCTATGTCTAGCAGTGTCAGAAAACTCGGCATCTTGAAAAGATTGAAAGCTTTTATTAGGAATAACTTCAGTGCATACTTCTTAAATAACAGAAAAGAGCAAGTAATTCCACATAAATACTCTGGGTTCTGGTCCTTCTCATTGCCTTTTTCAAATTCATTTTTCTTCAGTTTAGTCTCACAATTATTAGAAATACATTTTTTTTTTACTCTCAACTTAAGTCTCTTGTGATTGGTTGACCATTCTTCTTTTTTTTGAGTGAATTTCTAAGAGAAGTTGTTTCTACCAGTAAGATACCCTATAAATTTGATTTAGCCCAGTGTCAGTGTTCCTTCTGCATGTCTTTCCGGTGGATTGTAACAAAAGAGGAGATTTTTCCATTTACATTTGCAGGTGCTTCCTACTCAGACCAGTTTCAAAAACAAATTTTTATATGGGAAGATAGATGAGCCCACAGCCCCTGTGTTATCCCCACACATCCCTGCAGCCCACACTTTCAGCTGCAGTTCTGCAAGGGGCACTGCTGTTACAGGTTCAGTATCACTTTCAGTTTACTACAGTTCCAAAGAAAGAATATTGGTCTCCAAAATTATATTATGGATGGAAGCCTAATATTTAAATGATTAAATGGGGCTTAACAGTCATTTATAAGCAGTATGTAAAGACTTTACCCTTAGTTCTTCTGGAATGAAAGAGGAAAGGACCTTGGAGTAACCTGTTGTGCTGAAACGATGTGGGATTACTGCTTCATGTTTTGTATCACGGTAGCATATGTTGGGTTGCAGTGCTGTGTGTGTGTTTGCAAGCACAAATTCTCTGTGACAGTGTGTGTGCTCATGCACTTGTGATTCTCTCTCACTGGAAGTTGGGTTTGGTAATGACAACAACTAAAGGAATGTTGGTGGCAGAATTGTATTGCTCATTATGATACCTAAATTTTTATGAACTATAGTATATAAGTCCCTATATTTCAGCTCTGCTTATATCTACTGCAATGTCATTGAACCGGTCTTTTAATTGTGCTGAAACTGGAAAGAAATAAGCATAAAAAACTAATAAGTTATCCCCCATCCATGGGCTAATTCAAGATAGCTATTTTATGTCACCTTAATTATAAAATATTACACTTGGCATTTTACGTATGAAAATATAAGTGTACTAATATTTTTTTGGCATAAAACAAATGTGTTTTGAGGAAAATATATATTTCCCATGTGCTCATTTGTAGATATATGCTTTCTCTTAGGAGCTAAAAATATTACATTTTTTTCTCTCAGATCTCCTTAGAGTTCATTATTTTGCTTGTGGTTTTAATTTTCCTTCATAACAAAATAGAAGTTTTAATTATATTTTTAAAACAAAATGTAATTCAGGTCACTAAATCAATTGAGGACATTTGTTTACTTTTTTAACAAAACCAAAGCTACTAACTCAGTCACTAACAAGTCACTAACTCAGTTAACTGAGTTAAGGTTTCCCAACTAGAATCTCTTGTTTCTAGTAAGTCAGGTTTCCAGGCTTTACTTTTTATATTCTGATAAAACAGCATCTCAGAGTAAAATTCCAGTTTCTTTTATATATCAGAATTGAAACTCTGTGCCTGTTTTAATCATAGATACATGCAATCATTAATACATGTGCTATAAGATAAATTATATGCATATATTAAAATAGATGGAAATTTCTTCTTTTACCTGAAAAGTGCCCCATGATTTTATTTTTAAATATGTGATCCTTGTATGGATTTTTGTATGTGATTTTAAATTCCTCAATATCTTTAAGGATATAAGGATATATATAATGTATGATATTTCAACGTGATTTAGGTTTTTATGTTGACAAACTTGGAGAAGCTTGGTTATCTCTCCAGTCCAAATTGGTAAAGGCAGGGAAATAAAAAGGGGTGTGTGTGTATAAATCAATGCATTCATTTTTATGTTTGGAATGTCATGATCCCTGTTTGATTAGATAGAGTGTTGTGATCTGTCAGAATGTACACACAACAGGTTCTTTTCTCCCACCCTACTCAAGTCCTCACTTACTTCCAGCTGTTTGTTCCAAGGTCAATCTTGCTTGAGAATCAGTTTCTGCCTGCAGATAAGTACCTGGAGGCACCTCTGGTGGGACAGAGAGCTGTCCCTGCACTTACTCACCCTTGTTACTAAGTGCCTTAAATTTCTGACTGAGATAGAACTAAGATTTTCCATTTATAATATCAGGTTGCCCAAGCTCCTTGCTGGCTTTCTTACCTCCTTACTTCCCTTTACTTTCTCTATTCTTTCTCTTTCTTTTTCTCTCCTCCCTCCCAAAAATATGTGTTTCACAGAAAACCAACGAGACATAACACTGCCCCTCAGACTCTTTTCCTCCCCAGTCACTTTAGACCTCCAAAGATATAGAGCAAAGACTTCAATCATAGGGAAACAATATATATTCTTTTGTAATTTCAGAATTCAGTAGCTTTTAACCCTTCTGAGAGAGAAGGGTTACTATTCTCAGACTCCCTGTGGGAAGAAACTTTAAATCAGGTGAGGGAAATCTGGTGTATAGACTTAAAACACTGCGGGGAAAATGGGATTGCATTTCTTTTGCCTTCCATTCTTTATCTTTAAAAAAAAATTATTTTATTCTACAGAAATCTTTAGAAATGTCAGTTCTACCTAGACCTGAATTACCAAAAAGCTGGCATTCTATGGAGACAGATCCTAAATAGTATGCTTTGGGAAATCACTATTCATTCTTGTTTATATACCTACCTTCCCCACAGGACACTTGACCTCCTGTTTGCATTCAGCTTAGGCAGAAGACAAAAGGCTTCATTTCTTTTTGGTGGTTGGTCTGTGGAAAATGGTACCTTATTGTTTTAAGGGGTGATCCGCAGGCAATGACTACAGCATTTGAGTCCAAGGGAGTGGGACAAAACCTACTTTTTGTAAGATACCTAAGGCAAGTTTTCCATGGCCTACAGAAACCTACGCACCCAAGGAAGAGCACAGATGCTACAATTCCTGTCAATTTTAGGTGTATGGGACTGTCCCTTACTGAGTGGCCCTGGATGTGAAAAAACCATCAGTCCTCAGTCTGCCTGCTGCAGCTCAACTCAGCTTTTGAGTGGAAATGAGGCACTTACTTGCTCTCTTCGTTCCATAGAAACTCCTTTCATGTGAATCATGCACATACATGTTGTACCATTTTAGATTCTTTTTGTCAGTCCCACTCTATCTATATCCAAAAGAATATTTACAGACTGAGACACCTGGTGCAGGATGGTGGGGATAAAGTTCGAGAATGTACATCAACTCAGTACTAGATTTTGAGACAGATTATCTTCACTGATGACAACAAACGACTAAAAGGTAAATAGTCTCTTGCTCAAGCATTCATCCACTCAAGAACTTAAATTTTGAATTAAATCATATTTCTGCATGGGCAAATTGAAGGCCTACTTCAGGTAATAGTCCGAAGTTGCAGCAATTTTGCCTACCATCCTTTGAGTGGTTTAAAAACTCCATTGCCCAGCAATTACATCAGTGTCTCTAAGAATTAAAATCAGGTATAAATATTTTTAAATCTCCCTAGGTGACTCCATTGTGCAGGCATATTTGAGAAATATTCATTGTGCAGACAAATTTTAGTGTTATTATGTTAAAATTTTCAGGCCTTTGTAATTTTGAGGGAATGTGGAACGTTTACTGAAGCGGTTAAACTTATATTTTAACAAGTGTTTACTCCATTTATAACAAAATCAATATCTCTGCCATGACAGAAGCTAGCACCTTGTTAAACTCTCCACAATTTATATTTTGCCCTTTTCCTTGTTAGACTGGAAACAGGGCTTTATAAGTATCCAGTGAAAATAGAACTGATATAACAGTTTATTGATATATCATTGGTGTGTCAGTTGTTTTTTTTTTAATTGACAAGGATCTTGTATTCTATGCTAAGGCTTGTTAAATATGAAATTACACCATAGATAAGGAGACAATTTTCTCAGAACTTCCATACAAGAGATAGTGAGGCTTAATAATCCAGTATTATCTTATGTAGAAGAAAGTCTCTTATAAAGTAAAAGTTGCTTATGACAGCTGATCTGTCTCTTTCTTTTGAGATGTCAAAATAAACCTTGTCAGTTTTGCCTATGGGAGGCAGGATAATTGTTACCTTGTTGTTCACATAATTATGCATGGACTCTTCCTCACACAGTCTCCCTAGAGGGAAGTTTATTCACTATCACAGCTTCATGGACTTGAGTGGTGAGCTGACCATAGAGGAGCTAATCAGCTAATCAGACTATATTGCTAGGGATCTGGAATTTGGACAGTGAATGATATATAGTCGTGAGATCATATACTAGTATATATGCAGAAAAAACATATGGAAGCAGAGAAATCTGGCCTGCAGTGAAAAGTGATTGAGTGAACTCACTGTACCCAGAGAAACAGATGTGTGATGACATATACCTCAGTAAATGATGAGGAATACATCTAGGTCCTTGGGTTTCCATTACATGATTTTCCATTTCTGTTGGTGGAATCCATAAAATTATGTACTGTCACTTTTTAACCATGTCCCTATATGTGTCAGGGGTATTCTGTTTTCTGAAATCAAAAAAGTATCGATAAAAGACCACCCTCAATGCCTAATGTTTATGTACCACCCACCTTCATCCCACAGATGACTATTAGCTTTTTGTGGCTGTCTTAACAAAGTACCACAAACTTTGTGGTTTTCAACTATAGAAATGTATTTTCTCACAACTCTGTAGCCTAGAAGTCCAAAAGTCATAGTGTCAGCTAAGCCATGCTTTATATGTAGGCTCTGGAAAAGAATTCTTCCACGTCTCCTCTAGCTTCTTCTGGTTGCCAGAATCCTTGGCATTCCTTATCTTGTAGACACATTACTCCAACTCTGTCTTCATCTTCTTATGGTGTTCTCCCTTAAGTTTTTGTAGGTCCTTTTTTCCCATCTTATAAGTAACTGTATTAGGGCCCATCCTAATTCAGTATGACCTCATTTTAACTTAATTAATCTTCAAAGAGTATGTTCAAATAAGTTACATTCTGAGGTTCCCATTACAAGTAAATTTTGCGGGAAACTATTCAACCAGTATAATAATGTAGTTTATAAAATTGCTTTACATAGAACCTTGGTCACATTCTGTTTCAAGGAACCTTCACACTGGGTGTCCACATTGAAGAATTAAGTGAATTCAAGGTATGTTTATTAACATCACTGTTGTAAGTAGGAAAGAGGTAATTGAGGATGAAGAAAACATAGTGGTTAGTTTCTCTTGTGGCCAAGAATATAGATCTACTAGATCTTGGATTTTACAAATAAAAATAAATAAATAAATAAATAAATAAAATAAAATAAATAAACTTGGAAAGATCTTATCAGAGTTTATAAAATCATAAAATAATAGTCTAAATATAGAAAACTACAATTAATTTTCTTTGACAGGATTTAATCAGATAGTGATATATTGTGCAGAAATACCCTTCACCTCATTGCCTTTTTCTTTCAATATTTAACATCTTTCACCTGGATGTATCACCGTTTATAGACTGTTCTGACAATAGAGGGTAGTGGGTAAACTTCTACACTCAGTATTTAGACAAGGCATTTGTACTGTCACAGACATGATGATATATCCCATTGTAGGTGGCCTCCAGCCATTTCTGTGTGAATCCCCTACCATTTTCCTATTACCTAAATTTAAAATATCAGACAGACAACAATTAGAAAATCTAAGCAGAACCAAATATCCTTTTGGGTCTCATTCTTCAATATAATACCTGCACCCTTAACCTATATTGGTATTTGTGTCACAGTTTAATAGTGACATGTTCGTTTTTGAAAATGATTCTTTTATATGACCAACTAAGCCATTTATCTTTTCAATGTCTTTCGGCTTCTTGTCAAACTCTGAGAATTCAAACTTTCATTGACTTGCTGATTGACCAGTAAGAAAAAAAGACCCTAGATGTCACTAAACACAGAAAACTTGAAAAAATCATTGAATATCCCCAAATCCTTTCTCTGTGCAGTATAAAATACACAAAACAAAAACAAAAACAAACAACCACACACACAGCACTGGAAGTGATCCCTATGCCTTTTCTACTGGATCATGTTACTTAGAGCAAATAAATTAACACCTTGACTTCAATTTCTTTATTTGTAATGCACAAATAGAACATGATGAAACATAAAAATTCAATAACTTATTTACTAAAGAATAATAAAAGCTACCTAGTATTAAAGTTTTTTATTTTTATTTTTTAATAGAAGAGTCTTATTCTAGGTATATTTACCCAACATATTTCATTTGATTTTCACATTAATCTTTAGATTTTATGTTTTAATTAACAACTTGAAGATGATAAAACTGGAATTTGTACAAATTGATTAATCAGTTTGTCTAAAGCAAACAAAGTAGTCAGTGGAACATTCAGGTAGATGTAGTTAACTGACTGCAGAGTCTATTCACCTTTGGTTTGCAATCCTGTCTGTCTTAATAGAACTTGGTCTGGATGATCTCTTGAGGTCATTTATAATCATAGTGACTATACAGATACAGCACATCTTTACAACTTCTGTCCCATTGTCTTCCTGTTGCTCCTACAACGTCAAATTTATTCTCTACCTCTTTTACCTGAACCCATCCCCACCCTTGATTCTACTCCAACAAGAATAAAAACAGCAGTGCTTGACCTGGCTGGTGTAGCTCAGTGGATCGAGCATCAGCCCGCAAACAAAAGGTTCGCCAGTTCGATTTCCCAGTCAGGTCACATACCTGGGATGCAGGCCACATGCCCAGTAGGGGGTGCATGAGAGGGAACCACACATTGATATTTCTCTCCCTCTCTCTCTCCCTTTATCTCTGTCTAAAAAGAAAATAAATAAAATCTTTAAAAAAATCAAAAAAAGCACCAGCAGCTCTCACATAGTTATTGGTTGTTGTCCGTACTGTCTAGAAAAGATCACGGAAATAATAGATTTTATGTAGGGTCTTATGGAATAAAGAAAATATTATTCATTGGTGTCAACTCATCAGGTTCTGTTAGAATCATTTTATATATATTCTTACCTAATTTGCATCACCACAGGCATAAGCTGGCTTTGTGATAATGTGTCTTATAAATGCAACATCAATCTATAAGCCTATAGATTCACAGTTACCAAAATAGAGAAATGGTGACACTGTTCCCACCATGGGGCTCTATTGTGTTCTTTCCCCAGATGGAAGCACTGATGTCCAAATGATTTAAATATTTTACTTAAGATTAAACTGCTTCACTTTGAGCCTAGATTTAAACTGACACTTTCTGGCTCCAGTCTCACTGCATTGTCTCCACTCTTCACATACTTCTACTCTGGTTCAGTCTGGAAGGTGATTAGTCTGTGTCAGAGCCTGTTCCAGGTGCTAGAAAAAGAGATGGAAACAAACCCCAGTCCCTGATCTCACTGGTCTGATATTTAATTAGTGAGTAACTGACAAAAAACAAGAAAATCAATAGAGAATGAAAGATAACGTGTACTGTTCTGTGTTATGAAGAACGTAACTTTGGTATGTACATTAAAAAGTAATGGGGCTTAGAGTGTGCAATTTCAAAGGGGTTGAAAAGAAGACAATTGAAAGGAGGTCCAGGGAGGTTCAAGATGGCAGTAGCATAGAGGAAACTGAAATCATGTCCCCCCGTGAGCAAACTCAGGTAAACACGTATATAGACAGCAATTACTCCGGTGAGACAACTAAGGGCTCAACAATCAGTTCCCAAACAACAAGCAAGAGAAAAACACTAAATAAAGAGGCATGGGAAACCACAGGAGCTCTTCAGGAGCTGCCAGAGGAGCTGGGCAGAACCGTTGTTTACTGTTCCCACTGACTTTGAACGGAAGGGCCGAGCTCTTTTTGAGTGCTTTTACTTTATCTGGAAGATCAACACAGTGCGTTTCCAGCTACATTGCCCAGAACCTTTTGCCTCAGAACACAGGAAGCAAGCAAGGCTATAGGGTATCACCAGAGGCACCAGGCCTATCTCCCTAGAGCTGCTCTAGCCTACCAAGCCAGTGCCCCTGGTGCCATCAGTACTTGTCCAGGTCCACTGGCATCTCAAAACCACACAGTACATAAAGCTTACACAGAGAGGTTAATTCTTCATAAGACCATTTTCTGTGCAACACATTATACTCCCCTACTTTACAGGGAAGGTTAGAGACTTGTAGAAGCTCACCAGAGACAGAGGGGATTCTCCAGGGTCAAAGAGCCAGCAAGCATCATTGTTTCCATTCCTATTCACCCCCATGGGGTGGTTGGGGGCTCTTTCCAGGTGCTCTGGCCTATCTGCAAGGTCACTGTAGCATGTACCTCGACACATTGCCAGAGCCCAGTTTCGTGCCAAGCAAAGGGAACAAACAGGGTTAACAGGACATTACTACACATACCTGGCTCGTCATCCAGGGTTGCTCTGGTTAGGTGGGTCAGTGACCCAAACACCCCAGGCACCCACTTGGCTACTAATGGCCTGTCAAAACTACTTGGTACACACAACGGACAAAGAAGCTGCTTCTACATGGAGGATGCTTTTTCTAGACTAGAAGAAATAGCTATTTTGTCTGAGTTTTACAAACAAACATAGGTCAAGCAAAGTGAAAAGGCAAAAAATATCTCTGAAATGGAGGAATAAGAAAAATTCACAGGGTGGAAAAGGCAACCTAAGGAATTTGCCTGATAACTAATTAATAGACACAGTCATAAGGATGCTCACCTAAGTTGGAGTAGAATAGAAGAACTTAGGGAGAACTTCAACAAAATGTTATAAAGTAAAATAAAAACAATCAGACCTGAAGAATATAATAACTGGAATAAAACATAGATTAGAAGGAATTGACAGCAGATTAGCTAATATAAAAAATGTATCAGTGACCTGGAGGATGGACTAGTAGAAATCAACCAATCAGAAAATAAAATAAAATAAAATAAAATAAAATAAAATAAAATAAAATAAAATAAAAAGAGAGGATAATTTAAAATATCTCTGGGTAACATCAAACACTCAAACATTCACATTATATGAATCGTAGAAGGAGAAAAGAAAGAAACAGAAAATTTATTTGAAGAAATAATGGTTGCAAACTTCTTGGGCCTGGGAAAAGAAAGAGATATTCAGGTCCACAAAGCATAAAGAGTTCCAAGCAAGATGAACCCCAAAAGACCCACATAAAGACATTTAAAATGTGTAATATTTAGAATAGCAAAAGTTAAGATAAAGAGTGTGTAACCATGATTAAAAATTACCAATTTAATGACTGAAGTTATATATTCTGTGTTTTCTCAAAGTCTATAATCAACCCTGTATTTTCTTAGTGGATAAGTCAGTCATGTGCTTTCATTTCTGGCCAAATTATCTTTACAGTTGAGCAGCCTACTCTGGAAAGGAAAGTTGAGGCTGGCAGTAAAACCACAGATGGTGCTTTGAAGCATATTGAGAGATAACACCTAAAAGAAGGGAGTGAGTCTGAACAGGAACTGCATGACTCCCTTTCACCTTCCTCCCTTACTTCCACTTCCCTTTCTCAAGAAAAACTGCATGCATATCTGTACTTCCCCTGGGAATTTTCCCCTCCCAGATTCCCACCAACTCTGTATAAGAATCATTGGTTTGACCAGAGATGTTAAGATGAGTTTTTGCAAACAAGAGTCCCCCTATCCTTTGAGGTGGCCAGAACTTATAAAATTTTTATTTATTTATTTTTAGAGAGGGGAATGGCGGGAGAAAAAAAGGGAGGGAAACATGGATCAGTTGCCTCTCGCACATGCCCCAACTTGGGAATGAACCCACAACTGAGATATGCACCCTGACTAGAAGTCAAACTAGAGACCATTCGTTGTAAGATACAGTGCCCAATCAACTGAGCCACACCAATCAAGACATAGATACTGGAACTTAAATATAACACTTTCCTTCTCACCAACACTTGTTTCATGAGTTTGGTTTGCCTGGGCCAGGTAGCTAAACTTGGAGTTCAGTTTCAACACAATACTGAGGAATGCAAAAGAAAAACAATAAGTTACATACAAAGAAACCCCATAAGGCTATCAGACAATTTTTCAGTAGCAATTTTACAGGACAGAAGGAAAGGCAGAACATCATTAGAGTGCTAAAAGAAAGAAAACTACAACCTAGGGTAATTTAGTCAGCAAAGAGTGATACACAGTCTCTCAGACAAGCAAAAACTGAAGGAGTTTATCACCATTTAATCAGCTTTAAAAGGAATCTTAAAGTTTTTTCTTTAAGCAGAAAATGAAAGGTCATAATCAGAAATAAGAAAATTCAAGAAAGAAAAATATCTCACATGCAAAGCCAAATATTTATTTATTTATTTATTTATTTATTTATTGTAATGATTTTATTTATTTATTTTTAGAGAGGAGAAAGGAAGGAGAAAGAGAGGGAGAGAAACAGTAATAGGTAGTTGTTCCTTGCGCACCGCCTACTGGCGACCTGGTTTACAACCCAGTCATGTGCCCTAGACTGGGATTCAACCTGGTGACACTTTGGTTCGCAGGCCAGTATGCAATTCACTGAGCCACAGCAGCCAGGGCTAAAATCAAATATTTAATAAATACAAAGACTCACACATTTAAATAGCTACTTCAGAGGTCAAAAGAAAAAGTATCAAACTCAGCTAGAACTATAATAAGTAATTAGGAGAGACACTATATGAAAAGTTCTGAAATATGATATCAATAACATAGAGCATAGAAGAAGGAAAAATGTAGAACTGGAATATATTCAAATTTAAATACCTCACAGCTTAAAATAGACAGCTAGCAATATAAACTGAGATACATAAACCTAATGGTAACCACAAAATAAAAACCTCTAAAAGGTATACAGAGAACAAAGAGATAGGAAGTCTAACAAAACACTAAAGAAAAATAGCAAACCATGAGTAAAAAGATCAAGATAAGAAGGGAACAAAAGAGAACTATATAAAGAACCAAAAAGGAAGTAACAAAATAGCAATCTTCATAAGTACATACTTATCAATATTTAATTTAAGTGCAAATGGATTAAATGTTTCAATAAGAAGACAGAGGGTGGTTGCGTGGATTAAAATATGTCCTGTCTAGATCATTATGCTGTTTACAACAGGTTCACTTCATCACTTCATGATGTCTCGAAAGGTAGAAGTTCCTTCTTTTTTCTACTGTTTTAGTATCCCACTGTGTAAATGTACCATAGTTTTATGATTCACTCTTTACTGATGGGCACTTAGGCTGTTTCCAGCACTTGGCTATTGTAAATAACATTGCTGGAACTGGAGAGGTATTATGCTAAGTGAAATAAGCCAGGTGGTGAAGGCCAAAGACCTTATGATCTTACCTATAAGTGGAACCTAATCAACAAAACAAACAGGTGAGCAAAACAGAAGCAGAGACATGGAAATAAAGAACAAAATGACAGTGATGGGGGTGGGGGCAGGGTGGATGATAACAGGGGAAAGAAGGGGAAGGGTAAAGTCAAGGAAGAGGTATGAAGGACCTGTGGAAAAGGACAATGAGGGTGGGGAGGTATTAAATGTGGAAGATGGGGGGATGGGGGGCAGAAGATAGTAATGGGGGAAAAATGGGACAACTATAATTGAACAATGAATTTTTTTTCAAAGAGACACTTCAAATCAAAAGACATGTACAGACTGAAAGTGAAGGGATGGAAAAAGATATTTCATACAAATAAAATAGAAAAGAAAACTATTGTCACAATATTCATATCAGACCAAATATACTTAAAAAAAGACAAAAAGGACATTGTGTAATTATAAATGGAGTCAATCCAAGAAGAGGATATTCTAATCATAAATATCTATGTACCAACAGTGGAGCAACTAAGTATAAAAAGCACTTATTAATGTACATAAAAGGAGAAATTCATAATAATTAATTTACAGCAGGGACATTTAATATCAACTTAAATCAATGTATAGATCAATTGGACAGAAAAGTAATAAGAAAATAATGGCTATAATGACATATTAAAATGGATTTAATAGACATTTATAGAACATTTCATCCCAAAACTGTATACCTTTTTTTTTTTTTTCCCAAATATACATAGAGCATTCTCTAAGATAGAATACACTTCTGGCCACAAAACAAGCCTTAATAAATTCAAGATGATCAAAATCATATCAAGTATCTTTTCTCAATAAAATGACATAAAGCAAGAAATTAACTACAGAAAGAAAACTGAAAAAGCAACACAAATGTGTGGAGACCAAACAATATGCCACTGAACAACCAATAGATCAAAGAGGAGATCAAATAGAAAACCATAAACTATGTTGAAAGGAATTAAAGTAAAAACACAGTTTTTCAAAATTTATGTGATACAGCAAAATGAGTTCTAAGAGAAACATTTATAGCTATATAGACCACCTCAAAAAAAGAAAAACAGGAAAAATTCCAATTAAACTATCTAAATCTACACTCAAATGAACTACAAAATAGGAATAAACAAAACCCAAAGTAGAGAGAAGGAAGGAAATAAGATCAGAGTGCAAATGAGGAAAATAAAAATCACAAAACAATAGAAAAGATCAGCATTCTTTATGATAAAAACTCTCAACAAAGTGTGTACATAAGGGACATATGTCAATTAAAAAAAACAACAACTATATATAACAAACTCACAGCTAATACCATACCCAATGGTGAAAATCTGAAAGCTTTTACTCTAAGATCAGAAACAAGACAGGGAGGCACACTATTACCACTTCTAATCAATATAGTACCAGAAAACTGGCCACAACAATCAAACAATAAAAAGAAATAAAAAGTGTCCAAATAGAAAGGAAAGAAGTAAAACTCTCAGTACATGCAGATGATATGATACTGTATAGAGAAAATTCTAAAGATCCCACCAAAATAGCTATTAAACCTAATACATGAATTCATTAAAGTTATAAGAAACACAATAAATATAGAGAAATCTGGTGTGTTCCTCTATACCAATAATGAACAATTTCAAGGAGAAATTAAGAAAATACTCCCATTTACAATTACATCAAAAGCATAAAATACCTAAGCATAAATTTAAACAAAGATAAAACACCTGTAATTTGAAAACTATGACATTAAGGAAAGAAACTGAAGAAGATACAAACAAACAGAAGGATATGCCATTTTCATGGATTGGGAGGATTAATATTATTAAAATGTTCTAACCCTTCTAAAGTAATAGACAGATTTAATTCAATCCCTTGTAAAATACCAATGACATTCTTCTCAAAGTTACAGTAACTAATCCCAAAATTTCTATGCAACCAAAAAAGACACTGAAAAGCCAAAAAAAATCTAGAGAAAGAACAAAGTAGGAGGTGTTAATCTCCTTAATATCAAACTATTCTACCAAGTTACAATAATGAACAGTGTGATACTGGCATTAAGGCAGATATATAGATCAGTGGAATAGAACAGAGAGCTCAGAACTAAGCCTTGATTTATATGGTCAATTAATCTATGACAAAGGTGGAAAAGATACAATGGAGTATACAATCTCTTCAATAAATGGCATTGAAAAAACTGGACAGATACATGCAAAAATTAAAATTGGACCATTTTCTTATACCATTCACATAAATAAAAGAAGGTATAGGGGGATAAATGGTAATGGAAAAATACAATGAAAAATAAGCTATTATCTCCAAAATATATAAAGAACTCATACTCAACACTAGGAAGACAAATAATCCAATTGAAAAATGGGCAAAAGACCTGGATAGACGCTTCTCCAAGGAGGACATAAAGAGGGCCCAGAGACATATGAAAGGATACCCAGCATCACTAGCCATCAGAGAAATGCAAATTAAAATAACAATGAGATACCACTTCACACAGATCAGAATAGCTATCATTAATAAATCAACAAACAACAAGTGCTACTGAGGATGTAGAGAAAAGGGGACCCTAGCACATTATTGGTAGGAATGCAGACTGGTGCAGCCACTGTGGAAAAAAAGTATGGACTTTCCTCAAAAAAACTAAGAACAGAACTGCCTTTTGGCTCAACAATTCCAGTGCTGGGATTATACCTTAAGAATCCTGAAACACCAATTCAAGAGAACCTGTGAATCCCAATGTTCATAGCAGCACAATTTACAATAGCCTAGTGTTGGAGACAGCCTAAGTGCCCACCAGTAAATGAGTGGATCAAAAAAACTGTGGTACATTTACACAGTGGAATACCACATGTCAGAAAGAAAGAAGGAGCTCCTACCCTTTGTGACAGCATGGATGGAACTGGAGAGTATTACACTAAATGAAATATGGCAGTGGGTAAAAGACAAA
Source organism: Mormoops blainvillei (assembly GCA_004026545.1). NCBI lineage: Eukaryota > Metazoa > Chordata > Mammalia > Chiroptera > Mormoopidae > Mormoops > Mormoops blainvillei. Next base: position 160,846 of record PVJD01001306.1, read on the forward strand.
TACCATATGATCTCACCTATGAGAGGAACCTAATAAACAAAACAAATAAATGAGCAAAATTGAACCAGAGGCATAGAAACATATAGACTGATAGTACCAGAGGGGAAAGAGGGTAAGTGTAGAAAGAAGGGGAAAGGGCAAGTCAAGGAACATGTATAAATGACTTCATGAACATGGGCAACAATGTAGGGGTTGACTCTCAGAGTGGGGGGCGGCCTAGGAGAAGAGCAAAGGGGGAACAATTGGGACAACTGTAATAGAATACAATAAAATATATAATAAAAACAAATTTAAAAAAAACTATTAAAAATAAATTAAATGTAAGACCTGAAACCATTACATTCCTAGAAGAAAACAAAGACAGCAAACTTTTTGACATTGCTCTTAGCTCCTTGGGGAAGGGTAACGCAAGCCAAAAAAAAAAAAGCTATATTAAACTAAAAATATTTTGCACAGCAAAGAAAGCTATCAACAAGATGAAGAGGCAACTTACTGAATAGGAGAAGATGTTTGCAAATAATACATCCAATAGGGGTTAATAACTGAAATATATAAAAAATCCATACTACTTACCAAAAAAAGCAAACAATTCAATAAAAAAAAAAGTCAGATGACTTGAATAGCCATTTCTCCGCAGAGAACATACAGATTAGCAACAGACATATAAGACAAATGCCAGATGACCTCACCTATAAATGGAACCTAATCAACAAAACAAACAAGCAAGCAAAGTATAATCAGAGACATTGAAATAAAGAACTGACAGTAACTAAAGGGGAGGAGGGAGAGGAAAAAGAAAAAAAAAATGATGTTCAACATTCCTAATCACCAGGGAAATTAAAATCAAAACTACAATGTGACATCACCACATACCTGTCAGAATGGCTATCCTCAATAATCAACAAACAACAAGTGTTGTAGAGGATGCAGAGGAAAGGAAATATGTGTGCACTGTTGGAAAGATTCTAAATTGCTGCAGCCTTTAAGAGAACAGTATGGAGGGTCCTCAAAAAATTAAAAACAGAGCTTCCATGCAATCCAGCAATTCCACTGTTGTATATTTATCCAAAGAAAACAAAAGCACTAATTGGAAAATCATACATCCCTATGTTCATTACATTACTAACAATAATCAAAGAAATGGAAGCAACCAAGGTGTCCATTGATAGATGAATGGATAAAGAAGAGGTGGTGCATAAATGCAATACAATAATACTCTGCAACAAAAAGAATGAAATCTTGTCATTTGCAAAAACTTGGTTGAACCTAGAATGTAATATGCTAAATGAAATAAGTCAGATAGAGAAAGATAAACAGAACATGATTACGGTTATATGTGGATGCTAAAAAAATAAATGAGTAAACAAAACAAAGTAGAAAAACACTCATAGATACAGAGAACAAGATGATAATTGCCAAAATGGGGGAGTGGGCAATGGGAAAAACATAAAAAATCTTTTATTGGGTTGGCATATAGTGATTAAAATTAAGAAAAATGCATTGCCCAATCTGATTAGCAAATACTAAATAATGAATTCATTAAAGTGAATTTAAAAAATAAAATAAATAAAGTAAAAGAAAAGGAGGCAAGTGTGCAAGAAAGAAGCAGACATGTATGATCTGGAGGACAGCATTCCAGGGAGAGAAAGAAATTCTGAGGCCCTGATGCAGGACTGCATTGCATGATCAAGTTACAGACAAAGGGTATGTTTCTGGAGTATGGAGAAGTTTCCTCTCTTCTCAGAGGGTCACTACTAAGAGCTGTTGTTGCTTAGACTAGGGGGAGGCTAGAGCCCTGCACAAGCAGGACACAATCCTATCTGGAATCCTGATACTATCCACTGCTCTGGGAGGCAGGGCACCAACACTGCAGGACAAAGGTTAGTCCTGCAAGCCCCGACTAGCTTAGACCCTCTCACCCTGAAGAGTCTATAAAACCCAAACAGCAATTTGGTTGTGTTTTAAATCACAGAAGTTGTCTTTTAATGCATAGATTCTAAGCAAAATTCATGAAATTGAGTAAGGGACTGATTACTGTAATAACTTGCGGAATTTTTCAAAGGGCACTCAAAATAAGGAAAAAAGCCAGAGTAAAAGAGCAAAGCATTTCAATTGATGTTAAGCTGACTTCTCTTTGTTTTCATAAAGCCACATCCAAAACTCTCTTTGCATTTGGATGGTTTACAATGGTTGGGTGTTTGTTATGGAAAAATGATCACCTGTTTTTGCTACTCTTTCAGTTAAGTCACTGCAATTGATGACAATAAGGGAGGCAAATGCAAAACCATCTGAAGTCCTACTCCCTGGTAAAGCACAGGGTCTCATAAATAACATCAAATAAAAAGCATAGAGGGTGTCCTATAATTCCAATGGAATGACTGGCTCCTTCCCTTTCCCTTAATCTCCACAATCCCTGCCATGGCAGGAGTGTGACAGCTAAGTGATATGTGTTGATATTTTAGACAACATAACCCAGAGTATTTCAGGGAAAGTTTACTCCTGGGAGTCATTCTTTTTAAGTCAGAAAATAGCTGATCAGATCCTAAAGGGGAGCTCATGGTGCTGCAGTTGTCAGTGATACTTTGTTTTTGTTTCTATTTCATCATGCTTTTCTTGTCCAGAAAGGTATGCATACAATCTATGGCTTACACAATAATATTAGAAATACCCCACCAGCCTCCTACTCAGGGAAGTGGGTTATCTCATGTACAGTGACACATTTACTGAGCACTCACTGTTTAAAAAGTACCATATGTCTTTTTTTTTGTCATTTTTATTGTATTTTTTCATTACCATTTAGCCCCCTTACACCCTATCCCCACAAAATCACCACACTGTTGTCCATATCCATGAGTCCCTTTTCTTTTTGGCTCAGTCCCTCTAGTCCCTACTGTCTCTCCACTTAAGAGAAAGGAGAAAGGGGAACCCATTTGCACCGTTGGTGAGAATGAAGATTGGTGCAGACACTGTGGAAATCAGTATGGAGATACCTCCAAAAAATTAAAAAGTGCTATGTTTCTTGGAGGAACATTCACTCTTACCCGTGTATTTGACCTGCTAGGGTCTGGGGTAATACATGGATACAAAAGGGTGAATTCAGCGTTTCAACTGGTTTATACTGAAGAACAGCTCCTGCAGGTAAATCTGAATCCAACCAAGAGTGGGGTGGCAGAAGGAGTCACAAGCAATTGTTTAGTGCACATGTTTATCATCTATCAGAAAAAAAAAAATCCACACTTTTTGTCATTTTATGTATACAATGAATCATTTAAATGTTTTCTAGTTGGACTTTCTAAACCATTTTCAGTTCATGCTTGCCCTCAGATGTCTCCCACTGCCTTAGTTCATGGCTGGGACTATAAAAATACCCAGGACACCCTTTCTACCTCCAGGGACTCACCGTCTCCATTGAGAAACAGGACATGCCTGGGAAGGGGATGGGATGATGAGTGGTCAGCTCCTGCCTTATGGTCACTTAGGTGCCCATACTGGATGGAAGTTAAGAGTCAAAGATACTGTGACCCACACAGGTGTCTATGCTGATACAATCACATTCTGTTACAGACTCAAAAGGATGATAAGAACAAAGAGAATGAGAAAGTTATGACACTGTGGAAACTATGAAAACTGTGAGTAGTAGTGTAAGACTGGGAGGAAGAGGGAATGTTGGGTAGACTTCAGATCAGATACCTGCAGTGTCTGAGGAGGAGAAATCCATGCTAACATGACACCTAAAGAGACTCTGCACAATATAATCATCATCTGGCAACTTCAACAACTCCTGACCCTCAGGACACAGGTAGACAGATTATACTAGAATCTCAGGCAGGGCTAAGGCTTGCTTAACATTCTCAGGTGTCTCACTGTGCATACAAGACCAAAAATCTGAGAACTAGAGGGTCATAGTTGTGCATGAGTCTGCATAGCTGCTGTTGGCATCCACCTGGCCTGGTTTCCTGCTTTCTTACCCCAAGCCCCAGGGATCTCACATTCCCTCTCCCCAAGGAAGTTCCCTATCTACTCACAACATGGGAATACCTTTTTCCCTTCCAAATCTGATTTTTTTCTTTCGTTCTCCTAGAGCACATCAACTCTTTTAATTATACTGACATAGATGAAAAACAGTAAGTCATGACGGAAGTTAACAGGTGTGTACATGCTACAAGGCTGTAGGATCCACAAATCTTGTTCCAGGTGCTGTATAAAAATGCTTTCCATGCATAATTTCACTGAATCCTCAAAAACATTCCATGAAATAGAAAACTGTTACAGGTGGGGAAACAAAAGCTTAGGAAAATTAAGTAACTGATCATTTGAAACATCTTTGGTAAAGACTGAGCATTAGCCCTGTATTAGCCCTCAGCATTAGCACTGTATTGGAACCACAGAACTTGGTCCTATCCTGTTTTTGACAAGACCTGGAACCAAAGTTTAAAGTAAACTTTGGGTAGACCACTTACCAGTAATACTTGTGAAACACCAGTTACAAGCAACCCTCGTGAACACTTAATTGCTACACCTTCAAATCCTACCCTGAATCCTTGACCAGGAGAAGCAGCTCTGAGCCTGCCTACTGTCTCCTTGCCTGTGGACCAGCAAACAAAGCTCGTTTCTTCTCAAAAGCTGGTATTGTACTTCTGTGTGCATAGAGCAGGAAACACTTGTTTGGTGACAATACAGCATGTTCATGTGGCAATATCAGGTAACAGCCATCCAGTCTCATGGTTATCTTTTTAGCATTGAGGATCAAGACCCAACCCAACACAAACTTGTGACACTAACTCTAAGAAAAACCCATGGTCCCTTCTCCACCTCATCCCAGCTGCATCATGTGTTTAGGGCTGCCGATTGAATCAGACAGAGCAGGGTTAGCATAAGGTAGTTGGGTTTGGGAATGAGAGTCCTCCAAATTTAAACTGCGTGACCTTGTATGAATTACTTCTTTATCTCATTGAGCTTTACTGCTCACACATACAATGAGTAGTTTTTTAAAGCATTGTAAAGAGGACTGAAGGGAAAGCATATAAAATGCCTATTAAAATGTAAATGTATAACAGACACCTAATAGAAGGTGGTGAATGGGGGAGTGAATAATTTGCATTTCTAAGAATCTGCCCACCCAAGATACTCCAGACACAATACTCTACCCTGCTCACATGCTGCTTAGGAGTACTTTCTCTCATGGGACTGAAATGAAAACAGGTATAAGCCTCAGTCCTGGCCCAGAGAACGAACTTGTCTCCAGAGTCCTCGCTCATATCAGTCAGACCACCTCACTCTGCGTCATTCATCACCTTTGCCATGGTGGTTGCTTCTGGTCTTGCTCCCCTCTGCTCCCTCCAGCCGTGCCAGCTTCACTATTTCCTAACTTGTTATTAAGACCAGGTTACCACATACCTAAGAGCTGGTTTTTTTTCCTTTCTTTCTTTCTTTTTTTTTCCTGGGATGGGCAGGGAGAGAGAGAGACAGAGAGAGAAACATCGATGTGAGAAACAGTGATGTATACACCCCTACTGGGGATCAAACCCACAAACCTAAGTATGTCCCCTAACCAGGGATCAAACCCACAACCTTTCGTTGTACAGGATGATGCTTCAACCAACTGAGTCATCTGACCAAGGCTTAAGCACTGTTTTTAAAGAATAATCACTCTTGAATAAACACTAGGGATTCAGACCCAGGGTGAAGAGTAGAGCTTCAGCGTGGGAGTTCTATAGTTGTCTCTTTGATTTCTCAAAGGCCTGTGGCTGTAGAAGAGACCACTGTGCTCTATAGGCCTGGGATGCCACATGCAAGCATAGCCTGCCTTTACATACTCAAAGCTTGATTAAATATCAACAGTATTATTTTTACTTAAAGTAAATTCATACATGCATACCTATACCTCCCCCTGACACAAATACACACAAAATTTCATTAATATTTAAGATAAAAAGTGAGACTTCAAACATGTTTCACACTTGGAGTGGGCTGTTATGATTAAAATCCAATGCCCAACCTGAGTTAATATTCAATTGCCTCTGACTTCAAGAATATTTAAATAAGCTTCCTGTCAAGGTGGCTATGTAGGTAAATGCGGTACTCACATCTTCCCACAACCACATGAAAATTACAACTAAACTACAGAACAACCATTATTCAGAACCCTCCTGTAATCTAGCTGAACAGAAGTCGTACAACTCAGGAAATAAAGGAGAAGTCACATACAGGCAGGTAGGAGGGGCAGAGATATGAAACGTGCTGACCCCATACCTATGTGTGACAGATAAAACCAGGAGAGCTATCTCAGCTTCAGAGAACCCCCTGAGGAGTGAGAGTTGTCAGCCCCACACCAGGGCCCCCATCTCAGGGTTCTAGAGCCAGGAAGAGTAGTCCTCATAACTTCTAGCAGTAAAAACCAGCAGGAGTTATGGCTGAGTAAGATGACATCTTCCGGATTTCCAGGTGTTCCTCTTAAAGGACCTGTGTACAGACTTACTCAGACGCATTTACTCAGAGCTCTACTCCTGGGGCAGCCGCTCCAAAGGCACCAGGGACATACAAGGAGGAACTGAAGTGTGAGGCATCCGGGCAAGAGCTAGAGGGACAGCTTTATCCCAGGCAGAAGTGCTGGCAGAGGCCATTGTTCTTTCTCTGATCCCCCCTACAGAGCCATGGACCCAGCAGGGAGTGCAATATCTGAGACTATCAACCAGGCTATCACTATTCACCTTGCCCTAGTGATTCCCTATGACCCTACCCCACCAAACTTGTGGGTCCACCCAAGCCGTTTCCAGTGACTTTTCAATAGGAACAGCCTGTCTTGGCTTATGCTTCAGACTTTCCTGAAATCTCTGAAACAACACCTAGCCTGGGAGTGCCACATACCTCTCACTAAATGGACCCAGGTCTGGTAATAGTGGCAGCTGGACTTATTTCATAGCTAGGACTCTCCTGGGCCCCTCCGAGACCAGCGCAAACAGCAGCCATCTGCAGATCACTTTGTAGCTCATGCCAGGTGGCTGCAGGTAAAACACAGATGGTCACTGACCTTGGCCTGCACCTCTCAGGAGACCCCAGAGCCAGCTCACCCAGTGAACAGCTTCAGATCCCCATGGAGCACCTGAAAATGTCCAAAAGCAACACGCCCAAGGAGTGAACTCAGAGCCCCAAGGAAGTAAGTCTTACTCTGTGGGATGAGCGCCTGAAGAGCTGATCCTCCACCATGGTAGCAGCCAGTACTTCCAGCCAATCGGCCTGGAGGTAAATACCTCCTATCGACAAGCCAGCAGCAATCAAGACTCAACTATACCAGGACGGGGTACACAGCCCACATGGGGGGCAAACCTGGTATGCTCAGCTTGGCTGATCAAAGAAACTGTGCCACTTGACCCTACAGAAAACCTGCAAATTTCCCATTGAGAAATCAACTGACAGTCTTATGGGGACTCCTCTGTAGGAGAGTAACTGCTTTTCTCTTGCTGTATTTAAGATTCACTCTTTGTCTTTAACTTTTTGCATTTTAATTATGATGTGCCATGGTGTGGGCCTCTTAGAGCTGATCTTATTTGAGACTCTCGGTGCTTCCTGTACTTGCATGTCTATTTCCTTTATTAAGTAAGGGCAGTTTTCCATCATTATTTTTTCAAATAGCTTTTCAGTTCTATGCTCTCTCTCTCTTTTCCTTCTGGCACCACCATTTTGTGAATGGTGGTATGCTGAAAGTTGTCCAAGAGGCTTCTTATATGATCCTCATTTTTTTAATTCTTTTTTTTTTTACTGTTTGCTCTTCTGACTGGGGATTTTCTGCTTCTTTCTCTTCAAAATTTCTGACTAGATTCTCTGCTTTGTCAACTTCACTGTCGATTCCCCATAATATATTCTTCATTTCAGTTCATGTATTTTTCATTTCTGTTTCTTTTTTTGTGTTTTCTATCTTCATTTTTATGTTCCAGATCTCTATATTGAAGTTCCCACTAAGTTCATTGACTCTTCCCCTGAGTATGTTGAGCATCCTAAAGACCAATGTTATGAACTCTTCATCTAGTAGATTGCTTCTCCCCATTTATTTTCTGGAGCTTTGATCTGTTCTTTCATTTGGGCCATACTTCTGTGTCTTTCTAGGTTCCGGAAACACTGTTCCTCACTCATGCATTCCTTCATGCCAGGGGAAAGTGTTTCTGAGGTGAGACACATGGCCTGGGGAAGCTTCACCCACACTCAAGGGCTCCTTTGACCTGGTCCACCCCAGATACACACCTCCCATTAGAAAGCTCTTTTTGGTTTCACACATACTGAGCCTTCACTTTCTTATCCCACCCTAACTAATGTAATATTAATACCTAAAAATGCTGGATTGTTGAGGTTATGAATACATGTGCCAGGCTGTGTGTCTTTGATAAATGCAGGATAGGTGGTAGCTATTGTTATATTCCATGTTTACTTCTGGACAAGAGACAGGTTAGCAGATTCTCTGCTGGATGTCACACATGCAAGCATGGGCACATGTGTTATAGGGATTTGACACACAAAAGGGTTGCTCACTGCCCTGCACAAAAATCACATGTATAATAGCATGCACATTTTCTGTGTGTTTCCCTTACTCGAGCTTCTTCACCTCAGGACTTGTGGGCCATCATTATAGATCATAGATGTTCTTCCTCCCTCAGTTCTACACCCCTCACTGTTGGTTATTGAGGCAGAAACTGGGAGGGGTCTTATTGGGCTAGGAACAGATGTCAGAGGAGGAAAAGAAGCTTGACAGAGATTTCCAGGGAGCTGGGACAAAGAGGCTAAAAACTGCACATCACAAAGACATCGGTGGAAAGAATCTACCAACTACACTGGTCAGTGCCTCTCTGAAACTGTTAACGATGGATGCTAATTAGGTTTTTGTGAATCTTTTTGTCTTGCTGGTTAAAGATGTATGTATTTCATAAATTTCATGTTTTAATGAATGATTTTATGTTCTATATATTACCTTGGCTTATAAATTCAAATAGGGTCTTGGCGGTTCCTCAAGTAAGAAATGTATTCCATAAATGTAAGGTTGTTATTAATCTTGATTATTGCCATTTAATTATAAATGAATAATTAACCTTATTCTAATTCTATCTTTTTATAGTATATCTGGAACTCTTACTTTCGTTCATGTACAACCCAGAGCACCACACTCTTCCGGGGCTGTCATCTGCTTTGAAATGTCAAGATTTATGTCACCTTCTTATTCAGTCTTTGTTTTAGTGAGGGCTCCTATTAGCAAGTCACAGATACAGATAAGGGATGATATGAGCAGAAATGGAAATTATTGAACAGTTGTCAAGGAGTGACAGAATAATGAGGGGTAGAAAACCTGGTTTGTAAATGGGATTAGCGACAAGAAACCACATGCAGAAGGAACACCGACATCTTAGCACTGTGTGATTGAGGGATGACACTCCTACCCTTGTCACTGAGTCTGAACTCACTGAAATCACTACCCAGACTTCTGTACTGGACATGGGCTAAGACCCTGCTACAGACCCTGAGACTAGATAGGCTACCCACGCTCAGCCACAAGAGAATCCTCTGAAGGAGCTTCTCCTGGGTGTCACTAGCTCCTGGTCTGGTGCAGTGGCCCATGTATCTATCTCACTGAGGCCCAGGACCTGAGCAAGCTGTGGTGCAAAGGAGGCTGAAAGAAAAGTGTCTGGACCACATTGATCACTAGCAGAATCACATTCCAAATAGACAGACCTTTCAGCTGCTGAGACTTTTAAAAGGACCAAAGACCCGACCAATGTCATTTCTTGGGTCTTTGTCACATTGTAGAATAGTATAGCCCTCGCCTGCACTGCAGTGTCTTCACAAATAGTAAGGATATTGCTTCCATACGTGTAAATAACAAATTCCCTTTCTCTGTTAAAATACGATCCTCCTTTTTCCTCCTTTGTTTTGGAATCACTGGATATTTTATAATTTCCCCAACTTTCCTTTACTTGGTCTGTGGTTAAGAGTCTAGACTTTAGAAGTAGACTTCCTGGCTTCAGATCTGCCTGTCCCCTCACCAGTTGTGTTTACCTCAACCACCCTGAGCCTCATATTCCTCCTCTGAAAATGAAAATAAGGACAGTACCTACCTCCTAGAGTGTTTGTAAGAACTCAGTGTTTTAATACAGGGCTACTCAGTTTGTAGTCTGAGGATTAGAGCAGCTACATGGCTTGCAAGGCTCAGTGCAATATGAAAATGAGAAGCTCCCTGTTCAGCAATAATCAAGAATTTAAAGACAGTGAAAATAGAGTAAATTAACTGTTAGACCCTTTGGGGAATGTGTCCTATGAAACCACACAGGCCACAAATGCATGAAAGAGATTTCTGTGGAGCATTGTTAGTTACTAGTCCAGAAAAGGTACAGAAATGAAGAGGAAGCACTTAAACATATTATAGTAATTTTGCATTGTCACGATATCTAAGTTTGTCATGATCAGTGTACATGTCTTGTTAAATGCTGACTTGCATGTGGTATGAGAATTGCATTAGTCATCATGCCTAGTATGTGTATTATTCAGTTGAGTTCTATTAAAAATGAGGGAAAAAATGTTTTTTTGTGACAGGTTGTCTGAGAAACACTAAGCTAATAAATACAATAAACTTATGACAGCACCTGTCATAATGTTACTTGTTGTCACTTGTGATTATTTTATCATGCATTCTTTTGTTCGTGGTGGGGGTGGTGGTGTTTGTGTACGTGTAGGAATGAGATTTCCCTTTCAGAATCTTTTTTTCTGTTTGTTTCAACATTTACTTCTCTTAACCTGACTAGTTCTTCACGATGGTGCACTTCCTGCCCTCCAGCTCCCACAGACTATTAACTTGGTCTGTGCCCCTCACTTCCCATGAGTGTTTTCAGGGCTTGTCCATTTTATAGCATTTATCTCCTTTTCCTGATAGGTTTTCCTTTTCAAATGCTTTCCTCTGTCTCTAGGAGGTCTTTGAGGTTGAAGACAACATATTTTGATTACAATGAGCCTATGCAGAACAGCCCCCATTGGAATATTCTGGTAGCAGAATTAGTGCTGGTTCATTTCCATAGTTTGAGTCAAAACTCTTTACTCAGATTCTGCCAATGTGTCTCCTCCATATCCTTTCACTGTGCCAATCTGTAACTGTCAGCATGACAGCTTTCAATGAGTTCTGCGAGTCCTTCTAGTCAATTACCAAACCTGACAGAGTGGATGACTACCAACAATGGAGATTAGAGGGCACAGGTGCCTCCACAAGGTTGCCCTCACTCCTGCAAAAACTGCCCTTCTGGCAACACGGTGAACTGCAGTAAGCCCACCATGAGGAAGCCTAATAATATGGTTAACCTGCAGGCATTGTGTATATAGGAATACCCATTTCTACCATTGGAAAACCCGTGGAAATACTTTACTTTAACAAAGAAGAATATTGCTTGTTCCTGTTTTCCTTTTTGTATTTGTTCTTTTGTTCTTGGATTCCAACCTAAACATATAATATAAAATAACAAATTTTTATTACAAATGTATAACAAATAACTTTAAAAAGTAGAATATCTTCACACAACTTAAATTTCTAACATTAAGATAGGTGATTAAATAAATTATAATGGAAACTTCTAACAGAATAATATGCAGCCATTATTGAGTCTGTTTATTTCTTAATTTAACCTTTATGGTATTGTTTTCATTTCCATTTAGTCCCCTTATACGCCTTTTCCACCAACAATCACCACACTGTTGTCACGTCCATGAGTCCTTTTTCCTTTTTGCTCAATCCTTCCACCCCCTAATCTCCCCCCACCAGCTGTTGTCTGCTCTCCATCTGTGAACCTGTCACCATTTTCCTTGTTATTTCAGTTTCATTAGACTCCACATATGAGTGAAATCATATGGTATTTGCCTTTCTCTGATTGGTTTATTTCACTTAGCATAATGTTCTCCAGGTCCATTCACACTGTCACAAGGGGTACATTTGTCTTCTTTTCTATGGCCAAACAGTATTCCATTGTGTAAATGTCCCAGAGTTGTTTTATCTGCTCATCTACTGATTAACACTTCAGTTGCTTCCATATCTTGGTGATTGTAAATAATGTTGCAATGAACATAAGGGTGCTTATGTTCTTTAAAATTAGTGTTTTGGGTTCCTTTGGATATATTCCCAGAAGTGTGATAGCTGGATTGAAAGGCAGATCCATTTTTAACTTTTTGGTGCATCTCCACATTGTTTTCCACAGTGGCTGTATCAACCTCCATTCCCACCAACAGTGCAAAAGAGTTCCCATTTCTCCACATCCTTGTCACCACTTGTTGCTTGTGATTTAGTGATGATAGCCATCCTGACAGGTGTTAGATGGTATCTCATTGTGGTTTTTATTTGCATTTCTTAGATGATTAGTGATGTTGAGCATCTTTTCATATGTCTATTGACCATCTATATGTCCTCTTTTAATAAGTGTCTATTCAGACCCATTCCCCATTTTATAACTTGGATTTTGTGTTTGTGTGTGTGTGTTGAGTTTTGTAAGTGCTTTATAAAGTTTGGATATTAACTTCTTATCAGATGTAGCACTGAATATGTCCTCCCATCCTGTGGGTTGTCTCACAGCAAAGGAAATCATAAACAAAATAAAAGGAGACTGTTTAGTAAGAACTTTTAGATACATTTGAAAATGCTCATGAGATATTGGTAAATAGAATAAACAGGGTGTAAAATTTTATTTGCAGTATGATCTTAACTCTGATTTTTGCTGCATTTTCTAAATCGCAAATAAATAGAATATATTTTTTGTAATCAAAATAAGTAAATTTTATGGTAGTAGGAGATTTATCTTTGGAGAGTTATATTGAGCTTGGGGACTTTTCTATATGTTACTCTGGGAGTCTCAGGATAAAATCTAAAGTAATTTGAAAGCTTTTGGAATACTGTATTAATATTTTTATTGTACTGTAAATATGTGTGTAAAATATTTTATTTCATTCAATAATGTATTGACTTTTAATAAGACAAATTTAATTATTTATGTTCAGAAAACTAATTACAACAGAAAAGACCACATACATCATTTTCTAATCATTTATCACACATACAAATATTCTACTCTTCCAGGCTTTGCAAAATCTGTGAGATTTGTCAACATGAAAATTCTGTTATATTAGGTGGTACATGAGTAGCACAAACTATTTAGAACTCAAAATTAAAGGAATCTTAACACAGTGTTGTATTCGAAAGAAAGCATAACTCTAGAAGTGTTCTCACACACAGCCTGTGGCATTGTGTGCCCTCTGCTGTGTCTGGATGTGCCTTGGTGTAGGCACACGTTCCCTTCTTTGAGAAACACGGTCACCTTAAATTCCACATTTTAATAATGGCATATAGAAGGGTGCACATGTTCCTTCTTGTAATTTATAAAAGTGGATAACAGCTTGTCAGTTGGATTGTACTACCTGTAGTAAAATGTGGGGTCAGGGTAAGGAGAAAAAAACAGCCAAGTTCACTAACAGCAATCCTTACAAATTAAAGAACTAAAGTTCCTGTGCCTTGATATGATTAAGCAGAAACCAGATAATGCCTGAGAGAGGACTCAGCGCTGGACAGAAGTGTGGCTAGAGTGACTTGAATCTCATTTTCATTTTAAAATGACATAGCGGATGCCCCTATAGATGTTTCATGACACCTGACGTGACCAGGGTTTGTGCGCATCACCAGAGTCCTCACTAAATATACATCTTTTGTTCCACTACATTTTCTTCTCCCCCAAATAGTTCCTTTTCCTCCTATGACAAAGATTTAATACTGTGTTCAATTTCCCAGTACACTACCCCACTCTTACCCATGTCCTTTCACTGAGGATTCTAGTCAATACCCGTTAGGACAGCTGTTCTGCTCCAGATGTTCAGATACATTTGCTCCCCCTGGTATATGAATTGAGCATCATTTGTTTGGTTTCCATCACTCATATCACCTTGACATGCCCTTCCAAATACCCTTTTTGTTTTAAATCCACTCCTGCAACTCATTCAGATAATTGACTTTTTAAAATGTTTATTTTAGCTATTGCATGGATTGTGCTCCTTTAAATAATGTGATGACCTGACTGGTTTTATAATGTTAAGGTGATTGTAATGACAAGTGCTCTCACTAGAAGGTGACATGAGATTAATGGTGGGGAGTATTGATTTTCATTGCAGTGAACAAGATAGAATGGACTTACCCTGAGGAAGTGACTAAGAATAGGCACTCCAGACACCACCATCTGAAAGAGGTGAGGAATACAGAGGAGAATGGCACAGAGAAGGTCAGGAATAGCTCCTGAGGAGCAAGACCATTGTAACAACTAAGTTCCCAACAATTTACCAGCAAGAGAAGGAAGTGCTAAGGCACCCTGGAATCACCAGAATGGAGTTTGCATTCTGGCTCTAACCTTACTTTGTTGTTTAAAATTGAGCAAGGTTGGTGCCTGGACTGCAGGGTTTGTTGGGGACAAATGGAGGGGTGAGGGTGAGGATGGAAGATATATGTCTGCTGACAGCATATAATGCTAGATTATGAAGGATTCTATAAGTTAATATAAAATTTTAATTTTATTAATGGCAATATTTGTCAGAAGTGCCAGAGAATGTGTACTATGACTAAAAAAATCTTGGAAAACAAATTAGGTTAGCCCAGTAGCCTAGGGAGCTGGAATGAGACAGTAATAGTGGTGATAATGAGGAGATAGATGCAACAATTAATATGAAAAATCAATTTTATTCATTGTTTAAAACAAGGATGGCTCTGGCTCATTGTTTTCTTGTTTAGCAACTGATGGTGCCAAACATAACTTCAGAAAGGATGCAATTTATTTAAAAGACAATAAGGTATTCTCTTGAAGTTATTTTGGCTCAAAGGGCTTATGTATCATACAGGTGGAAATGATCTACCAATGGTCATATTTGGATCAAGAATTCAACTGCAGACAGCAATTAGGAGTCATCTCTTGCACAAGAATGTAACTCTGTCTTTAGATATAGACTATGGGTTCTTCAGATGAGATGCAGGTGAGAACAAGAGGTCACTGATGATTATCACAGTGACATATTTCAAGGGTGCACTGTGAAACATTGTTTTCAATATACATTTACTTCATTCCACCACAATAAGTGACATATAAATGATTAACATCATCTGCATTTTTTCCAAGTGTAACAAGAAGTTCTCAAGGTTATATGTTTTCACATTAAAAATACAGCATAGAGTAATAGATCCAGTGCAACTCTGCTATCCTGATTTTGAGCTACCCAACCATAAATGATAGTAGACCCTAGAGTTAGCTTTTAGAACATCTGCAAAGCCAGAACACTCTTTGATATTGTGCGAATTATGGTTCCATTCCTCTCTTGTCACTCATACTTGAGATTTTCTGGCTGTTGGCTTTCTTGAATTTAAAGTGTTCAGTCTCTATTTGAATAAAACTTTTATTGAGTCTATTTATAAATATTTGGTTACTTAATATTTGACAATAATTCTTACCATGACTTGGTCCTTGGGAAGAACTCATTCACCAGATTCTACCTAGTTTTCTGAGCAAGGAGTACAAAACTTAATGCTTTGTCTCTCAAAACAAACAAAAAAAAATCTGTTTCTGTTTAAAAACTCTACGTTTATTTTAAACTTGAAAATATTCTAATTATTGGAGTGATTGGCTCCATCACCCAGGAAAGCCAACAAATTCTCTTTAAAATTTAGGAGTACAAATTGAGATCAAGAAAAAAATATCAGGTCCCAGCCAGTGTTGGTTTAGCTGGCTGCAAGTTATCCTGAAAACCAAAGGGTTGCAGGTTCGATTCCCAGTCAGAGCACATGCCCAGATTTCAGGTTCAGTCTCTAGTTGGGGCACATACAAGATACTACCAACTGATGTTTGTTTCTCTTTCACATCGATGTTTCTCTTCCTCCCTCCCTTCCCCTCTATCTGAAATCAATGGGCATGCCCTTGGGTGAGGATAAAAAAAAGAAAAAGATAAATAAAAAGAAAAAGATATCAAGCCCAGAATATGAAGGTTTAGTGATAGTTGGTAACATATTTCTATCTTGTGAAGAGGAGGTAAATAGACCAAACCTCCGGGCCACCTAAGCCATCAGTCAGATGGCTCAGCTGTGCTCAGAATTGCATTTAACAAGCATGACTTCCAGGTGTTTCATCAGTCTAACTAAGAGATGGGAGAGACCTTCTGTTCTTTCAAATCTGGTGTGCTTAACAACTGTTGTATATCCATTACAAAGGCAAACTTTTCCAATATTAGAGTAGGTATCTATGTCAAGAAGGAAAAGCAGTTAGCATTAAGGAACTAAATTATATGCTCATTGCTTTTTAAAGACAGTTGGCAAGTTTTTTTCCTCTAAATTTCAGGAAACTATTCAATTAAAAAAAAAAAAAACTTGTATAGGGTACCATCTACTGTGTTCTAAGAATTGCATTCAGCACCTGCTCTCTGTTAAATCCCTTGGAAAACCATGGTGATACAAATATAAAGAACCAGCATTCATCAAAGATTTACAGCCAGAAGAGAAGAGAATGTGGAATATCAGAGAGAGCTATCATTATTACCCTTGTCTATTTTATATTTGTTGTAGCCCTGCAATGTTTTTCAATCAGGCTATTTTTTGGAGGGTAGAAAAGAAACTTTGATACTATAGGAATCTAGAGTTAATACAAAATATACACTCATACACACAACAACATGGATTGAAAAGATAAAGCAACAGACTTATCCAAGGTACTTTGAGAAGTAAATATTTAAGATTTTATTTATTTTATTTACTTTTAGACAGAGGGGAAGGGAGGGAAAAAGAGAGGGAGAGAAACAACAATGTGTGGTTGCCTCTTACTTGCCACCTACTGGGGACCTGGTCCGCAACCCAGGCAAGTGCCCAGAATGGGGAATCAAACCAGAGACCATTTGCTTTGCAGACCCAATCCACTGAGCTACACCAGCCGGGGTGAGATGTAAATATTTAGATGACCAGGAAATTCCAAGAGAGAAGAATAACCCTGGGAATGGTGAAAAGAAGAAGATACACTGTTAAATAGTCATAGCTATCGAAAATTTTTATTATATATTTTCTTCTGAATTCCATACCAAACTTTCTGGTATTTTTAAATTATAGCTTCATCTTCATTTCCCCTAGGATGCATCATTTTATAGTAAAACTGGCTTTCTAAATACTGTGACACTGTTTCTTTTACTGTATGAGTTACTATATGAGTTTTGTTAACCTGTTCTAAGAACTAACTCTGACTTATATATCGTAAACATATAAACTATCCTACACTGGGGACAGAGGTCCTTGGAATACTTCTGCAACTGAAAATTCATCCATGCCTGGTAGTCATGATTCCCAGCTCTCATGACAGAGGCACTGATTCCTTTTCATTTATTTTATATTTTGTTATTGCTTTATTCACTGTCTTTTTTATTTGAGTATATGATAACAGGACAAGAGACATATTAAAACTGAATTTGCCCAGCTACATTCCAAGAAAAGAAAAGGAGCCCCACCTCATAGCAATCAATGTTGAATACATACTATGGGGATAAACAGGGAGTGTTTGAAGCCTGCTTTATAAAGATTCATTAAGTTCTGGGAACTGAGGCTACATGTAATACTTTTTTTTTTTTTTAATTCACACTGTATTAAATTTTCCATTTCTAAAACACTGCAGTATGTATCATCTGGACTCTGATCTGTCACTTACCATAATGTTAACTGTGGGAATCTATGCACAAGTCTTTATTTAATTGGCTGTTACTTTCTGGAAGGCAGAACCAAACCTTGACCTCTGCTTCCTCAACCACCGAGCCCAGGTCAGTGCCTGGCCCATGTGTTCAGGAAGTGACTGCAGCATGATTGTATAAACTTTCCAGAAGTTCCTACAGTTCCTGGAATATTTGATTTCATTTTCCAGTTATTCCAGGGATAATTTCCAAAGTTCAGAAACTTCTACTAAAATTGCATGCTTTACACAACCAATCAGTCAGTGAAAATTATTATTATGAACTAACCAACAGCTGGGAATATTTTGTAGCTGGAATGACATGAATAAATTACCTCCAGATTATAAAAGACTCTACTTTGTTTTTATTTTAATGGACATAAAGAGATGTCTTTCAAAGACCAGTGGGATAACAGGCTGCCAGGGGAGAGTGGACATGATAATTTGGGAGATAGGAGTGATCCTTAGAAAGGCATAAGGGGAGAAATTGTGAAAATGAGACATGAGACTAGAAAGGGATCTATATGTCTTTTTATTCTTTAAGAGAAAAATGAAGCTGGGATAAAGCTGACACACTGACACAGGCTCAGATACTTGATAGGAGGAGCAGTAGCAGTGGAAGTATTCAGAAATGGAGAATACAGGTGATATCCTCGGCATGCATACTTTCAAGTGGAGTCACCCCTTGGGAGGCCAAAATCACAGCAGTACAAAGAGAAAAAGGAGATTTGCCAGCTTTGCCCAAGCCTCTGTAATATCATGAAATCATATGCTTAGATGATTAATAAACATGTTAATTTTAAACTGTGACAACAGTTCATATTAGAAGTTTACCTTAAATATGACTATCACCTGGATCTCTAAGACATCATTGCCTATGGCAATGCCCAGTTAGCAACCCACTTTTTTTTAATAGTGGTTTAATACAACTAGACAGATGTTTAGGAGAATATATGAATTTACTCACCCAATATCAGTTTTTCTTAACCATTGGGTGAGGGGGCAACTGAAAGGAGATCAGCATTCCAGGGGTGAAACAGTACTGAGGTAGTGCCAGATAACCTATTCAATATTTGGCTATGATCTTATATTTATAAATAAATATGTGTCATTTACATACTGCACACTGTGAAAATTGTTTCTCAAAATCTTGATTGGAGCCCTGGCTGGTGTACCTCAGCTGGTTAGAGCGTAGTTCCATAGACTGAAGGTTTATGGGTTTGATTCCCTGTCAGGGCACATACTCAGGTTGTGTGTTCAATTCCCCGGTCAGGGTGTGAATGAGTAGGCAACCAACCTTTCTCCCATCAACGTTTCTCCCTCTCAGCCTCTCTTTCTCCCCTCTTTCCATTCTCTCAAGAAGAAATGAAAAAAAAATTGTCCTTGAGAGAGTACTGAAAAAAAATATATACATGATCGGAGAAACAAAGGATAAGAATAGTTGAGAAACACTAAAATAAACTGTGAGTTTCTTGTGTGCAGTGCACATGTCTCCTGGTCATTTTTCTCTTCTCCTTTTTTTGTTTTTTACATACCTTCAGGACCCTGGTCACTGCACAGTGAACTCTCTGTAGTTGTGACTAATTACATGTGGACTCTCTCATGCTTCATTCTCAGGCTCTAGGCAAGACTTTGCAGATAAAAAGATAACTAATGATAAGCCTCTAGCCTCAAGATGCTCACACTCTAGTGGAAAAGACAGTCAAATAAACAGATAGTTGAAACACAATGTAATAAATTTAATCATACGGTGTTGTGCAAGATTATAAGGACAGACACTAAACCTGCACTTGAGTTAAACCAAAAAATAAAACAGCTGGTAGAATGTTTTTACAAATATTCAGCAAGACAATTACCTCAGCAAACATAGATCAGTAAAGACCACCTCTTCTCAGAGGTTTGTCTCACAGGGAACTTAAAATTATGATTATATGATTCCATTGTTCTTCTATCACTGGAAACAAACCCTTTCCTCTCAAACCAGCATTAGCTTCTTTGGAATTTATTTCTGGAAATTCAACAAAATAATTTATGGGTGACATGTTTTTAAGTGTTTGATTGAAATTATTGTCACTTCTACTTTCATTACAAAGAATGTGGGGGCACTATTTAGAATCCTTTCAAGAAAAAAAATCTATATCAAATTAGTTTAATGCAGTGAGTTTTTTTTTTTTCTTTCACATAAATAAATACCTCAGTTGACATGTAGAAAATCATTTAGGTCCCCATTTATCTCTGCTTTACAAATGGGTAGTGGTTTCTCTTCTCAACATGAGGCTGAGAACAGTGGTGTGTGGCATAGGCTACCACACTAGCAAAGAGGAGGCTGATAATTTGTTTCCTTTTCCTGTCCTCAGCAGTGTTGCCAATGGCCTCAGGGATCAGTGAACTGCATTATGGCTAAAAACAATAGTATTTCATCAGAAAGTGATTTCCAAGAGTGAGGCATTTTTCTGTGCTCTTTAAATTATTTAGGCTCATTGATCAAACAGGGCAGCGGGGCATAGTGGTTAAGTCTGTCCCTAGACTACGACTACTTTCCTATAACCATCATCAGGGATGAACTCTTATTACCTGCCCTCTTTGAACATCTTCTCTTCCATGAAATACTAGCCATGTATGCCTCCCACATAAGGTTTGATGAGGATTGAATAATGGAACCTCTGTGTTGAGAACAGTACCTGGCCAACAATGTATGGGTTTTGGGCAAGTTCTAGCAGGTCTGTTGGCAGACAAATAGCTACAAAATAAAGATAATAATAGTACTTATATGAAAATATTGTGGCAGTTACATAAGTTAATGTATACAAATAACTAAAACAGTGTCTATAGGCAAAATATAATGTTTTTATTAAACACATTTTAGACTATGATATTTACTATACATCTTGAATTACTTGTGTGGGCCATACATTGTTATTTTTCTTTAATTTTATTTTCACAATGACCTCATCACGTTTTAGTATTTGTTTCACAGATTTCCAAACTGAGGATAAAGCTCAGTGGAATTCAGTAACACAGCATCACTTAGTCAGTAGGAGAAACAGAATTTATTTTGAGTTGACCAACATCAAGGTTGTTTTTTATTTTGGACAATTGGAATAATTCCAAAAAATTCTGTTTTCAATAATTTAAAAATTGAAAGTTTTTAGCTATTGCTTGGAAAACTTTTCTTTAAGTTAAACAAGTCTAATCAAGTAATTTTTTTCACTTAAACACAATAATGATAAGGCCAACAGAAGTGATATGCAAATGAGTTAACCATAAGACTGACAGTGAGAAGAAGTGGGTGCCCTAGCCAACAAATGTAGTGGCTTCACTCATTCTTTAGCCATAACAGTGGCTGGGTTGAGTGGTTTTCTAGAATAACTCACTTTCTTTAAGGATTCTGTCTTATTTCCTGGAACATGTTGAGATGGCTAATAGATCATGATATTTAAGAAAGAGAATAAAGAAGTTCATAGGCTGGAGTTCATCCACTGAAGCAAAAGACAGAAAGCAGAATTTTGCAACACTAACCTCAAGCACTTATGTTAAATATCATCCAGAACTTTCTGAAAGATACCTGTAGTAATACACAGGATGGAGCAAAAGTGGGTTTACAGTTGTAAGTATGCAAAACACTGTTTATTTTTATATTATTATTCATTAATTATTTTATTATTTTTCATATAAACAACTGTAAACCTACTTTTGCCCCACCTTATATTGCACTACATTTGTATCAGAGAAAAGGGAATATTCAAACTTTACAAGAATTGTTGGTTTTGAGTTCTGTTATATCGCTGGTGCCAGAGAAACCAAAATACCATCAGAAACTTCCACCTAGTGAGAGTCCTATTGAGGTCACTTATAAATGAAATTCTAGGCCAAGTCATTTCTCAAATGATTCAGCCCTTCTGCAGACCTTTCCTGCCATCATTTCCCTAGTCTCCAAGTATATAATTAGAATAAATATATTTAGAATCTGGCAGAACCTCATTTTGGTTCCATGAGTTATGGACTAAGAGCCATTATCATGGCTCTTAGTTCTTCACATAAGAACTATGTGAAGTCCTTAAAACGGTAGTTTGTGACAACCTCCACCCTCAGCAATGGTAGTAAGTAGAAGTAATAATGCATTCTACAAGAGTTGTGGAGATTGAAGTCACCATGAAAAATTTAAAGCTTTAGGGGATGCTACAGTGGTGCTTCCCATTGCAATCATATTTAATTAGTTTGGCTCCTACAATCACTCATGGAAAATGACAGGGGACTACTCTGAACTTAGCCAAATGATAACTATGGCTGCAATTACATATATAATGTGATATTTCTATTGGATCAGATTAGCACAGCCTTTGGCACTTAATAGACTCTTGCCTATTAATCTAGTTAGTAGACTCTTCTTAAAACTTACCAGTAAAAAGACACAAAAGAAACCCCCACCAGGTTTATTGACATATAATTGACATACGACTCCATATGAGTTTAAGGTATATAATGTGATGACTTGCTAGGCATCTATACGTGTGAGGTTGACTACAATAAGATGAATTAATACACACTTTATCTCACATAATTACCATCTTGTTTTTGTTGTTATGATGAGAATATTAAAGCTCAAGTGTATGCTCAAAGCAACATTTGAGTATAAAATACAGTATTGTTAACTGTACCATAGTAATCATGCTGTATCTTAAATCTCCAGAACTTATTTATCTCATAACTGAAAGTTTGTGCTCTTTGAAAATTTCCCTATTTTCCTCACCCTTCATCTTCTGGCAGCCATCATTCTCCTGTCTTTCTTTGAGTTGAATATTTTTAGGTTCCATATATACTTGAGAACATAGAGTATTTGTCTTTTTTCAGTCTGATTTATTTCACTTAGCATAATGCTCTTAGAGTTCACCCATGCTGTCACAGATGGTAGGATTTGTTTCTTTTTGGTAGTTAAATAATAATACATTGTGTATTTGTAGCATATTTTCTTTATGCATTTATCCATCAGTGGACACTAAGGTTGTTTCCGTGTCTCAACAGTTGTTGCCATAAACATGGAAATATAAATGGCTTTTTGAAATTATGATTTCTTTACACATGTATATGGAATTAATGGATTATAGAGTAGTATAGAGTAGTTATATTTTTGTTTTTTAGGAACCTCCATACCATTTTCCTTAGTGGTTGTACTAATTTGTATTCCCACAAACAGTGAACCTGGGTTTCCTTCTCTCCACATCTTCCCAACCACTTATTATCTCTTGTCTTTTTGATGATAAAATTTCTGACAGTGTGAAGTGATAGCTTATTGTGGTTTTGATTTGCATTTACATGATGATTAGTAATGTTAAGCACATTTACACTATAATTGTTCATTTACACTATAATTGTTCAATTACACTATAATTGTATAAATGTCCATTTGTATATCTTTCCTGGAAAATATCTATTTAGTTCCTCTGCCCATTTTTGAATAAGGTTGTTCATTTTCTTGCTATTGAGTTGTATGTGTTTCTTATATTAAACCATCAACAAATATAGAGTGTGCAAGTATTTCTTTTTACCATTCTATAGTTTTTTATTGTTGTTGTTGCTGTTAATTGTTTCTTCTTTTGTGTGTTTTTCTTAATTTGATAAAGTTTCACATATTGATTTTTTCTTTTATTGTTGGTGCTTTCAGTTTCATGTCCAAAAAATTATTGTCAAGACCGATGCCAGGGAGCATTTTACTGATTTTTTTCTAGGATTTTGTGACTTCAGGTCTCATATTTAAGGCCTTATTAATTTTAAGTATATTTTGTGAATAGTATAATATAGGGGCTATTTAGGTTCTATTGTGGTCTCATGAATTTTTTAATTTCATTTTGATAGGAATTGCATTGAATCTACACATAATTTTAGATACTAGGAGTATTTTAATATTAAGCCTTTACACCCATCAATAGAGGGTGTTTTTTCCATTTTTAAAAATTTCTTTCATCAATATCTAATTGTTTTCAGTGTATAGATCTTTCACTTCTTTGGTTAAATTTATTAAATATTTTCTGGTTTGATGATACTACAAATGTGATTATTTATATTATTTATTTTCAGATAGTTTATTGTTATTAGACAGAAATACAATTAATTGTTATATATTAATTTTGAATCTGTTTATTATTTGTTTATCTCTAATTTGTTTATTTTTGTTTATCTCTAACATGTTGTAGGATGAATTTTTAAGATTTTTTATATGCAAGATTATGCCATCAACAGAGAAAAATTTACTTCATTCTTTTTAATTCATGTACTTGTTATTATTATTTGTTTTTTTGACTAATTAATCTGGGTAGGAATTCCTGTACTATATTGAATAGAACTAATGAGCTTGGGCATGTTTGTCTCATTCCTGAGTTAAAGGAAATGTTTTCAACCTTTCACACTTGAGTATAATGTTTGTAGTGGATGTGTCATCTATGGCCTTTATTATGTTGAGGTATTTTTCTATACCCAATTTGCTGAGAGTTACTATCATGAAAGAAGGCTAAAATGTAAATTCTGTTTTCAAAATGTTTTTTCTGCATCAATTGAAATACTTATTTCATTGTATCTTTCATTCTATTAATGTGATGTGCCACATTTATTGATTTGCAAATGTTTAACCAACCTTGCATCTCAGGAGTAAATTCCACTTCATCATGGTGTATGATCCTTTTCATGTGCTGTTCAATTATGTTCACCAATAATTTGTTGAAAATCTGTGTATTTATGTTTATCAAGGAGATTGACCTCTAGTTTTTATTGTGTTGTTGTATTCTTACCTGGCTACAAAATCATGTCAATGCTGATCTCATAAAATAAATTAAACTATGTCCCCCTCTTCAACTTTTTGAAAATTTTTTCAAGGATTGATATTAATTCCTTTTTTAAGTGTTTGTAGAATTTACATGTAAGGCCATCTGGTCATACTCTTTTCATTGTTGGGAGGTTTTTGACTATCAATCCAATTGTCTTACTTATTGGTTTGCTTGAATTTATTTGTCTTCATGATTCAGACTTGGTAAGATATATGTTTCCAGGAATTTAACCATTTTTCTAGATTGTTCAACTTGTTGGTGTATAATGGTTCATAGTAATCTATTATGATTCTTCATATTTATGTGGTATTAGTTATAATATCTCTTCTTTCATTTTAATTTTATTTATATGAGTCCTCTCTTTTCTTGATTAAGCAAATTCTGTCAGATCTAGAGGGAATCATAAACAACAATAGAGTAATAGTGGGGACATCAGTACCCTACATTTAGCAGTAAAAGTAGAGATCCAGACAGAAATCATCCAGACATAAAGTCAATAAGGAAATGCTAGACTTGAACTATACTTTAAATCAAATGTCCCTGAAAGACATGTATAGAGCATTTCATCCAAGCAATAGAACACATGTTCTGAAATACACATGGAAGATTCTCCAGATCACTTATTAGGTAGCAAAATAGCTCCCAGGAAATTTAAAAAATATTAATATTATAGTAAATATATTTTCTGACCACAATGCTATAAAATTAGAAATCAGTCACAGGAGGACAACTGGAAATTTCACAAATACGTGGAAACAACATACTCCTAAACAATCAATGCGTCAAAAATGTAATAAAAGATATACTGAAGCAAATGAAAAGAGAAGGACAACATACCAGAACTTATGGGATACAGCAAAAGCAGTGCTGAGAGAAATTTGTGATAATGTCTGCATTAAAAGAAATCTCAAATAAACAACTTACCTTTATACCTCAAGGAATAAAAAAAGAATAAACTAAGTTCAAAGTGAATAGAATGAAGGAGATAGCAAAGACTAGAGTAAAAGTAAATAAAATAGAAAATAGAACAACAGAAAAGATCAACAGAACTAAAAGTTGATTTTTAAAAAATGATCAGGCTGTCAATTACTACACAAAAACTTGCTAAGGTTTATGTAAGGATTTTATGAAATCCACACATCAATTTGGAAAGAACTGCCATTTTAGTGATATTAAGTCCAATAATTTATGACCATGGGAAGTTTTTGCATTGATTTTGATCTTTTATAATTTCTCTCAGCAATGTTTTGTAATATTCAGTATAAAAATCTCATACAACCTTTATAAAATTTATTACTAAATATTTTATTTTTATGACATTATTAGTAAATTTTTTTTCTTAGTTTCATTTTCAGATATTTTGTGGCCAATAAGGAAATTATTTGGGAAAAAAGATAAACCAAATTGACAAAATGAGCTTTAATTTATGTGAGAAGGGCATTTATTTTCACTGCACCAGGACATGGTTACTTTTATTCTCTTTCACAGTATAGTCCTAAAAGCCTTTGATCATATTCACAATGTCTAGAGCATCTTGCTAATCCATGGCACTGATGACATCATTTTAATAGGGCCTGATGAGTAAGGTAGCAAGTACATTAAATATCCTAGTGAGACACTAATGCTCCAGAATGAAGGAGATAAACTCATCAATGACTGGGGGGTCTACCACATAAATGAATGTTTTGGTATTCAATGTTTTGAGGCATGCTGGAACCTTAAGCCTAAGGTAAAAAGCAAGTTTTTACTTCTCATACCTGCTATCATCAAGAAAGAAGCATAACACTGGGTTGGCCTTGTTGGATTTTGCAGGCAATATATACTGTACTTGGGAATAATTTTCAAACTTATTAATGTGGTGACTTGGAAATCTAGCAGTTTTGAGTAGTGTCCAGAGCTTGGGATGTTTGTGGTAAGTATATAGCTAAGATATAATGTTATGTCCCCAAAAGCTAGACTTTAGAGTCTGTGAAACAGGAGATATAAGCAAACCTGTATTATAAAGTGAACAATATTAAAATTTTGTGTAGAAGAGAATGATAATAAAATAAATTATTGCCTCAGACCTAGCTGTAGCAATAGCAATTTGCAGAGATGATGTTTAGCCACTCTCTTGAAAGAGACACTCACAGATTGGACTTAACGTAGGGTAAAAATGGGTCTGAGCAGTATGGGGAGTAAACAGTCTGGCTCTTCCTGGGCACCATTACCTATCTTCCAAACCCACCTCTTATTCAAAGACTACTGCTATTGACACAGGTGTAAACTGTTAATGTTTTATCTTGGGCCTTATTCCACAGGCCTCTCATTTCTCATCCTGGAGTTTTTCTGACTCTGTAGTATCATATGTTCACAGGAATCTGCTTGTCACACATTATTTGTAATCCAGGAATAAACTAAAATTAACACTCATATGACCAAGCTGGGAATTCAGTAAATGTCTTTTCCCTTTTCCTCCTGAGCAAGTGATTCTATGAAGCATCCCATAGACTTGACCAAAAGGTCTATAGTTATGGACAACTCACTAATGATTTTTTTCTTAAAAAAACAAAATTGCCTGTTTACTGCTCGGTCCCTAACACTGACTACCTGTGATCACGTTTTCAAATAAACTACATAAAAATCTTTGTCTCAAGCTCTGTGTTCAAGGAAACCAAGGCTAAGACATTTCATAATTTATGTGTTCATTCTATGTTTTTAAACTTTCTTTTTTCTTAATTAAAAAAATTATTCTCATCCGAGGACTTTTTAAAAAAATATTATTATTATTGCTTTCAGAGAGAGAGAAAGGGAAAGAGAGAAGCATCAATGTGAAAACATGGAGTAACATTGATCAGTTGCCTTTGGGACGTGCCCAGACTGGGGATCGGACACAGCCAATGAGGGACCAAATCTGCAACCTAGGTATGTGCCTTGACTGCGAATCAAACTTGCAAACTTTTGGTTACAAGTTTATGGGACAATGCTCCAACCAACTGAGCCACACCAGCCAGAGCTAAACTTTCCCTTTATAACTGTTAAGTCTCAAATATAAATAAATTTCATATTTTAATAAGTTAATACTCTCAGGAGAACTATATGTTTTTATATATTGCTGAACATATGGCTAGTATATAATATAAGCATATATATATATATAAAAATCTATATTTTTGTATATATAAATACATGACTGCTCATGTATTTATGCTAAGGAATAAGCTAAAAAGATGTGCTCATGGACTGCTAAGATGAGGTTAATTAGAGTTGTTTCAGAACAAGATGAAAATCTAAAAGCAAATTATCAGATAAAATATTTTAGGGAATAGATTTAAAAGTAATAGTAACACCTGCATATAAAGCAAACAGCAGGAAGAAAGAATAGATACATAGGTGCCTATGGGTCTGCTGAGCTCTGCCTCCTTATAGGAAGAGGACAATGTTCCACAAGTGAAAGCCGGGACGGAGAGTGTCTGGAGACATTAAACATCCACCTTAGATATCAAGTCCCTCTTTTCTACTTTCATGACTTCATGATAAATTACAATGTTCCAGAGTGAGCAGTTGCAGCATAAATGCTACTATTCGGCCTTCCTCCTAAAGCAACAGTCTTAAATGACCAGGCATGACACCCTTTCCAATAGTTCAGATATGACTTCAGAATCCTTCTCCACACTATGCTGTAGGAAGACACCATCAATGTAGGAAGATAAAATCCTGTTTCAATGTGAAGATTCATCACAATGCTGTGATTAAGAATGTAACAAATACTCTGGCTCTGTCTCCAGTTTATAAGAAAACAACTACAAGAAAAATATAACATCTACCTTACCTTTGTATTTTTAATAAATGCTATAAACTCAGATAAAAAGAGGTCTGAGAAAATAAAAAGTTTTAAAAACTACCTTTCAATCACAAGCTCTGGTTTAGTAAATAGAGGCTATTGAAATTTTGGAAAAAAGGGTGAGAATAATGTTAATAGAAAATTTTTTGCCAGGTATTACAATGAATACCTTCATAGGGCAATCTTTAAACAATCCTAGAAATTAGAAATTACTATGTGTAATTAAAAAGTAAGAAAAGTAAAATACGAAGAGATTATCATGGATTTGACCACATGCTAGATTTTATATCTACAAGGAAGAAATTAATAGGGAAGCAGGAAAGTTTATAACATAGACTTTATTAATTGTTTCTTAAATTATATTTTAGTTCAGTTTTATTTTGCAGAATAAATGCCATTTATTCTATAAGCAACTATTTAATATCCTGTTTAGCAATGGAGATATGAACATGAGTATCTGTGCTCTTCCCTCTGGGAACTAAGTCTAACTAGAGGACATGCAGGTAAAAAAGTTTTTATAAGACAGTAATTACTATAATTTGAACACATTTATAATATCAGGAGCTTTAAAAAACAAATATGGGTTCTGGCTGGGTGGTTCATTTGGTTGGTGCATCATCCCGTACAACAGAATGTTGTGGGTTTGATTCCTGATCAGAGCACATACCTAAACTGTGGCTTCTATCCCCAGTAAGGGCCTATATGGGAGGCAACCAACTGATGTTTCTCTCTCAAATCTATGCTTCTCTGTCCCTCTGTCTCTGGCTCTCTCTCTCTTCCCTGTCTCCCTCTCCTCGCCTCTCCCGATTCAATAAGCATATCCTCAGGTGAAGAATGAATGAATAAATGAATGAATGGATGATGAATGAAGGAACGATTGAATGAATAAAACAAACATGAGGTCCTGGAAATAGCAGGACATTGAATTTAGATCATGTGGATTTTAAAAGTCATCCCTTCACTTTACTGGCTATGTAACTAGTGACAAATTACTAAATGTCTCTGAGCTTCAGTTTTGAAACTATTAAAGGATACAATAACTAAGAGATAGAACTAAACTTTAAAAAGAAATTATATTCTGAAAAATGTTGTTACAGGTTTTAAATACAGTATCTGATATAATTATCTTAATCATCTAACAGTTAAGTTATAAAACAGGCTCAGAAAGTTTTAGCAGTTTTCTTAGATCACAGAAATATTTAACAGTAGACTCAGGGTTTGAATCCTCAGCTAGCTGACTACCAAGTTCATACTTTTCCCTCTCTGCTCCTCTCTGCTTCTAATTTAAGAGTTCAAAAATATAATACATAAAAATGAAATCAAAAATATAATACATAAAAATGAATTCAAAAATATAATACATAAAAATGAAAAAACAAACAAAATATCACCTTATCTGAGTCCCTGACAGTTGAGCAAATGCTGGTTTTTAAACCAAAGCGTTTCATTCTCCTCCAGACCAAACTCAGGAATTTGGACAGAGCACAAAATGTGGGGGCTAATGACTGCTTAGTCTGGAGTAACACAGGGAACGGAATTTTTTCAAAAAATAAATCTGTGTATTCTCAGTGGGCAGAAAATGCATATAAGTATTTTTGTATTCCCAATTCTATCACCATACCTTAGGTTAATAATAAAATAACTGGGGAAAATGGATAACCACAGCCACACACACTATTCCAGGTTAATATGCCCATGATTATATAAAGAAAGAATATTTTCAGTTTATTTCAAAACCTCTTTCTTGATGATGGAAGGACTTCCGCTTGTTGTGTCTCAGGTACATTCTGAGTATTTGTCCTCAGGGAACTAGAAAGGTAACTTCACAGTGACTTTCCAGATGAGAAACCAAAGGCCTGGGACTAATAAATGCTGGTTTTCCTTCTTGCAGGAAAACTAAACAGACTACAATGATCTATGTTTGACTAAATTAGCATTTTACTGTGACCCAATTGACTTAGGAGCTTAATAAAACATGTACTAGAGAGATAACCAAGTAAATTTCAGAAGAAATCTGTGGACTTAAATTATACTTTCTCAGTAATGTTTTAATTGTCTGAATGTATGCTTCTTAAATAGTTAAAGCGTTATCTTATAAGGACACTTTTAATTTTAATGTGGAAGGTACACTGACAGCTAAAATATTGTTGCTCTATATCAAAATTAACCAACATAATCCTAAATGACCCTCTCATAACTAATTGCTTCTTGAAAAGCCTTACGATGTGCTAGATCATCTAGAAATTGGCTCGGAGTTCTCTTCACCCAGAGAGATTTTAGTGTTTACCTCTGGAATAAATGACAGCCTGAAAAAGCAGGGGTTCTTAAGAGACTAAGTAATAAAAAGGGCATTGGTCCAATGAATTGGAGACCTAGGTCCTAATTGTGGCATTATGAATGCTGACATATGGTCCTTGTAGAAATCGCTTAATTTCTGATTCCTCCTCCTCCAATCACTAAAATTAAGTCCTTGGCTTTCTCCCTGAGGCAACTTCAGAAAAAGTGTGTGGGGAAGGAATAACTCTGAATGAACATAGGTCTTTCCAAAAATCAGAAATGGATTCAGAAGGAAAAGCAAAACATTGTCATAATGGTCTTATATTTTACATGTGTACAAGTGAAGAAGAGGACGATATTATAACACTTCTTAAAGATCCCTGCTGTTTATGGTGTTATGTCACACGCTATGAGCAAGTGTGAGTTTGTCACCAAATCCCATTGATGAATTATCTGGGCCCAGGCTGATATCAATAATTTTAAGATCTATTCTCTGTTCTTGTCATTTTATCAGAGTCTCTGTGTCTGGGCAAGTCATATGTTTTAATCATCACAGAGAACTGACAATTATTCCTAATCTCAAAATCTTTCCAACTAAATTTAACGTTTTCCTTTTTGGATATACTTTATGAGTTATATAAGTTAAAGAATGCAAGTCCACATGTAAGCACTGTCCATCACTATATGTTTAGTTTTAGGCTCACAAAGCCTCAGTTTTTAACCCCCTGTTTTCTTTTTCACTCTCATTGTCTTCTTCACTTATTCTTCTTCTACCACTTCCTTTTTTTTTCTCTCATTACTCTTATTTACAAAATCAAATGTAAGGGTCATTATACCTATCCTACATAACTAGAAGGTGCAGATCAAATTAAACATTGTATAAGATCTGGAATGAGGTATGTCTCAGTTGGTTCAGCTTGGTATAACATAATACCATAAACAGGATGGTTTAAGTAACAGAAATTTATTTGTCACACTTCTGGAAGCTGGGAAGTCCAAGATCAATGTGCCAGCTGATTTTGTTCCTGGTGAGGTCCCTCTTCTTGGTTTACGAAATGGTCATCTTTTCATTGTGTCTTCACATGGTCCAAAGAGATAGAGCAATCTCTTGTGTTCTTGTTATGTAGATGCTAATCCCATCATAAAGGTTTCACTCTATGACCTACTCACTTTCAAAGACTGCACTTGCAAATACCATCACATTAGGGGTTTGGGATTCACCATTTGAATTTTCAAGGCACACAAACACTCAGTTTGTAAAATAAAGTGAGGACCTCCCCTCATCCCCCACCCCCTGAAATAACAAACAAACCAACCAACAAAATAAATGGCAAAAAAAAAAAAAAAGTAAAAACCAAGGTATTCAGAACTCTGGAAACTAACCAAAGCTTTGCAACAACATGAGTGTTTATTCAATAAAAATTGCTAAACTTTAGTAAGAACAGGAAACTGTCATTTCATTTGTCTGTGTTCTATTCTCTTCTCCCCAGCTTTGCAGCAGCCTTAAAAACCAATAACGTTGCAGTTATTGGAGGAGAAACACCAAACTTGTAGACTGTATTTAGTTCACTTCTGTTTATTTATGAAGCAATTTCTATGTGCATTTATCCTGTAAGACTTAGGAAGAAGGAAAGGATATTTAGTCATTTCAACCACAGACCCAACACCCTAGCAAGAGGTAGGTCTATTGGGTGCTAGTTCTATGTAAAACACTACCAATTTAGGACTGCCTACTGTAAAACAGTTTAAAACAGACTATCTACAGGTGGATATGGGTACATTTTAGAGATGGGAATCATGAAAAGATTTTTCAAGTAGTGAGAATCTTAGGTAGTGTTGGCATCTTGACTATGTAAACATAGAGACAAAGTCATACTAAAGGGAAACAGGGAAGTAGAGTTTGGGACTAAAAGGAGTCCAATTAGGTCTATGACTTCTTGAAAATTTTTCTTTTAAAGTGTTATACATTTTAAATTTCTTTACATTTTGCTGTTAAAAACTGATTTTATTAACTGTCTTACATTTATCATATCTTTAGGTACTTCTGAGCAATTTCTTAGTTAATATGGATATTTGCTACATCCCTAGAGATGGAAGTTTAATTACTATTTTACATATTCCCTTCACTCTGCTATAAACAAAGATTTTATTCCTAAGATGAATCTTCCTCTCATGCGATGCAGAACACTCTATTACCAGCTCATATACCTTCTTATTTTCTTTTGATGACTGTCTGGCCAGTTGAATTAAAAGAATTTAATTCAATCTTTCCTCAGAATTCTCACCCACCCAATGAGGAGTGAGCTCTACAAAAATCTCCACTGTTAATTCCCTATAATTCATGAGGCAATTCAATAACAACTTTTCTTGGCCCTCTCTTTATGAAATCCTTTTATGTCATCCTCTAATTTTCTGTATCTCCCCCACCCCCAGGAAAACCTTCCATAACAATGACCAATGCCACATTCCTATATCCCCCAATTATGTATACAAATATGAGTTCAGTTATAAGCTGTAGTTATTACTGAACAGCAGTTGGGGTCCTGCTGTCTGCCCCCACCCTCTAGGCAAAATTCCAGAGGAAAAGGATTGGTGATAAAGTCTGTCTTCAAAAGCAGTTACTTAAACCTATCAAGTTACAACTTTAATCACTTAAACCTATCTATTAAGGCTAAATCTGACACATGGATTCTTTTTATCATTCCTGATTTTAGTTATCTTATTTCTCTAGGGTTAGTTTACAAAATAAGGCAACATAATATACAAAAGATATACAATCACCTGCTTCTGCCTCTGAGCCTGTTCCCTCTTGGAACACCCAAAGAATGAACCTGCCACCTTCTACCAGGCCAGCCTGATCCTAGACTGTGCAGGCAGTTCCTTCCCATCCAAAATACTGTCAGTTGGGAAGCACAGGCTGCTGCAGCAGGATCATTTAGGCATCCTTGAGGAACAAAGCCTGAGAGCCAGAGAGGGTGCTTCTTTTCTTCTACATCTTCATGCCCATAATTCCAAGTGCTCTGGAGGCATTCAGCTTCTCATCCAATCCTATCCTAGACTGTTTATCATTGCCTGGAAAACTCCTCCTACAGCTACTCCCCACTGCTCCTCAGTGATCTGATCTGATTTCCCTGTATTAGTTCCCCCATTTAACACTTCTGGATCTTTGTATTCTTACACAGACAAATGGGCGAAGGTTTCATTCCACTGTAGCTACTTCCTGCTGACCATGGATAAAGTCCTGCTTATCCTCTAGTCCAGAGATCCCTAACAGAAAGGGGGTCTGGAGTGGAAGTAGACCTTCACTTGAGGTAGAAGGATCTTGCAAAGCCCAAATTGGTTGGCTGCCCCTGGGAACTGGCATATGCAATGTCCAAAGAATAGAGTTGCTGGGCAAGTTGGCATTCTTGTTGTACCCTGGAGGTGATAATGTCAAGAGAGATGGAAAACACAATTAGAATCATAACTGGCCAATGACAAAGGCAGGGACCAGTTCTATAATATCTATGACTAAGAAAAAGTGGCTTTCGTGGAGGAAGGCGAGCAAAGGTGTCATATCTGTCTGAAGCCATCTTATCCACTGTACTTAACTCAGGATGAGGGGAATATTCTAGGATTGCCCCCTTTAAGACATCTGGGCCCTTTCTGTCCAAGCTATTAGGGCAGAAAATGAAACCAGTTTTAAAGTGAAGCCCACAGACCACCCCACACTTCACCAACCCATCCACTTAGTCCAGTCAAACCACTGAGTCACAGGAGGTGGTGATGGATATGGACTTCTCAAGTGAGGCCTATATTATATAAATAACCACACAGGTAATGAGGTAATAAACATATGCCCTATGAAAACAGAAATGAGAACACATAGTTTAATTCACACAACTGACAAACCAGTCTCTGAACCTTTGAGACTGTCTTTTGAGAAGATATCTAGTTGCAAGATCTTTGCTGGAATGACACTAAAGACAATTTTGACAAATACTTCTTGTAAATTGAACATCTCTGATGATGCCACAAACCCAGTTTAACTTCCAAGTGAAAACAAAACTTTGAAGAGAGTTAGCTGCACTAGATCAATGTCTACCACTGAGCATTGTGATTTTCCTTGAACCACAATTTTTCTCCTTAAATAACCCTTATTGTCATCAAAGGGACTGCATTAAGTCCAGTGGTTTTTTTCTTTTTTCCTATTCATTTGCATAAACACAACAAGAACAGCAATTGATCACATAGGATATTTAAGTCTGCTTTGCTGGAACTCACACATAGGACCTTTAGATTGACCATTTAGTCAGCCCTTCAGGACACAGAAGCCAAGCTGCACAACTGCCATATGGCTTTGCCTGTGGTGCCTCATTCCCTCAATTCCTTGAGGTTTCTGTCATGTCTTAAGGTTCCTCCTTGCCACCTTTCAGGAAAGTAACCTTTGTTCCTTTCCTGGAAAGACATGAGCAGACAAGGTACCAGGCCATTTTTCCAGTGGACTTTTCTTAGCTTTGAAAGTCACTTTCATTTCTTTAAGGCTTTCTGGTATCAACCAGAGTCCAGTCATGCCTCCCTCAGGCATGACATTCTAGTCAAAGTCTTGATTCATAAAACCACAAATGGCAACTGGTCTTTTTTATTTATGCAAAGAAATCTTATGTCATCACTCACTCCTTCAGAATGCCAATTTCTAGAGGGATCAGGTAGGGAGAAAAAATACAAAATGTGAAGGAAAATTCTTATGCTAATATCCCCTAAAATTGCATTCCCCTGCCTTATACTTTCCCACTTAACATGAAGTTTTATCTCTCCCTGGGAAACATTAGTTTTCTCTCAGAACAGAAATAAAGCAAAATCCAGAGAAAAGAAAAGGTTCCAAAGGAAGAAGGATAATGGCACTAGCCTTAGAATCTTGTCTCATTTCCCACTGGTCCCACTAACTGGTCATACAGGTGATATTTCCTGGGTTCCAAATGGCCCAAAGCCTCACTGGTAGAGACATGCTCTCACCTACCAGTGTATCCACTGGTCCCTTGGCAGAGCCATGACCTCTCACCACCTGGTGTCATGGCAGAGACATGCTTTCTTGGCCCAAGACAGATTCCGCTGGCACCAAATGACACTTCCTAGGTCCCAAATGGCAAAGGCATTCCTTCCAGCTAGTTTCACAGATGACCTCTCCTAGGTCTCAATGGCCAAACAGCAGAGACAGAGGATTCCTGGTGTACCCAAAACACCGAAGTGCAAATTAAGTCCACATAAGGTCAGAAAACAAGCAAAGAAACCAAGTAAGCAAAGAATAATTGTGCCCAAGAGTGAGGTTTCCTTTTCTCCTGGTTTAAAACTTTCACAACCTTTCTATATACTTTTGATAATTCAGAAATAACTATAACTCACTTTCATTCCTTGCTTTTTTTTTCTTTCCTATACTCTGAAGGACCATATTCAAAGTCAGTATCTGGCAGCTAAAAGTCCCTAGCTTTACCAGCACATGAGTAAAGTAGAAGAAACATTGCCACCCTGTGTTGGGGGTCACTGTCCTTTTCCAAAAGAGGAATTTCAAGCCTCCTTCTGGAGTACAAGTCCAAATTACCTTTTCAGCATTAACCACAGCCACAGGGTCTGCGTCCTCCTCAGATGCCTATTTTTTTCTGAGTGTGGTGGACCCAGGGCTTGATTCCCATCAGCTTTAGGGAAGAATGTGTTTTCAACAGGATGCCATAAGGACCAGTCCATTGTCCAGCTAGCTGCTGTTCAGGACCCTGAATATCCCAGGTCTTTCCTCTGTCTTTGGGTGTGGTTAGCACAAAAAACACTAATTGGTTTTTGGCTATCTATTCCCCTGAGTAGAGTGATTTAAACTATGTAACCTCTGGTTGGGAGGGTAAATGTAAACCAATCTCCCTTTAGTGTCTTTAGATCAGGGAAGATAGGATTTTGCAATTTACTAGATGGCTGTAAGCTGCTTGGTCATTTAACAATCTACTCAGTTTCCCTATCCCACTTGTCCTTGCTTGCTGGCTTGTCTCATATTCATAAAACTGATACAATGATATGGATAAATTCCCAAAATATTTTTCTGACCAAAATAAGCCAGGCACAAGTGAATACATACTGTCTGATTCCATTTATACAAAATTCTAAAAAAATTCAAACCTAATCTCTTCTATTTTCCTTTTTTAGCTTTGGACATCCCCTTCTCCAGTGGCCCTCCTCCTTGCAATAGGCACATTGATTGGCAGGTAGAGGGTCTGTCCTCCTTCCTTTAGGGTCCTGCTTCTTCTTTTGGCCTCGTCATCCTATCTCTAAGAACATCATGACCTGCTTTACCTTTCTTGCTTCCCAGGCATTGTAAACTTTAAAGGTTATGCTTACCAACTGATAAGGATTCATTCCTAATGTCCCATCTAACTTCTTGAATTTCCTTCTAATATCCAGGGCAGTTTGCTCAATAAAAGTCATGTTTACCAACCTCACATTTTCTGGTGCCTGTGGGTCAGCATCAGAGTGCTTTCTATAGGCCTGATAGATCTTCTCTAAAAATTCAGAAGAGTCCTCAACTGGTCTTTGTTGAACAGCCAGTATCCTATATAGGCTCTTTTGTTTAGACACCCCTTTCTTAAACCCTTCCAGTATATACTTTCTATAATCTTCCAGGGAAGCTAAGTCTCTACCATTTGGGTTCCAGTTTGGTTCTGTCAAGAGAATTGACCCAGCTGGGTTGGGGATCCTATCAAGATTCTTTTGGTGGAGATGTTGGGCCTCTTCATTAGCCCTGTTTATAACCAGTGGTCTCTCATCTGCAGTTAACAGGATATTGAGGAGAGCCTGTACATCTGCCCGTGTTAGATGATGGTGGCAAAAATGGAGACAAGATTGGCCATTCTCTGAGGATCATCCCTATGTGAGGGGTAGGAATTCTTCCAATTCAATATGTCTGAAGGGGAGAACAAAGTATGAGCCCAATAGTAGCCAGAAGGTTGGCCTTGTTGATTTACTCTACCTATAAGGCATTGCCTCAAAGGAAATTGCCTTGCTGCAGGGAGGGATGGTTCCTGGCCAATTTGGGTACCCGCATTTGTATTTGAGAGGGACACCCATACTTCATCAACAGAGGTGGAGCCATTGGTCCTTTAGTCTCTACTTTAGGGGCAACTTACAAAGAGAGTGGTAGTGAGGAAGCTCCTGCCACCAGCACTGAGTACCCTGGATTCAGAACATTGACAAGGTTTATGTTCTCATTCTCCTTTTCTCCTTCTGTCCTACTACCAGGAAGAGGTTTTGAGGTCTCCACCTTCTCTGTATCATCAAGTGATCCTCTGTCTGTGGCAAAACCCTATTATGCAATGATATAAATGCATTGACATAACTAATTTCATCCCATCTCTCTAACTGTTGACAGCAATGTTTCAATTGAATGATGGTATGATAACTTAGGGAGTCATACATGGGCCAGCTTTTCTCATGATCCAAAACATTTGTAGGTCACACAGTATTATAATAATTAACCAATACTTCTTTGGACATTGGATAATGACAGTACATGCTCCAGTCTGCCAAAATCCGACCCAGTAGGCTCCCTCCAGGAGACAGAACTTCCCTAATTGGCCTTGACATACAGGCCAAAAGTTATAACCAGAAACATCAAAGAAATCTGAGAACATATGAACAAAACTGGTATCCATGACTCCATTATTTCAAAGAGTACTACTCACAAGCAAATCTTCTGCTAACCAACCTTATAAACCATGGTTCCCATACGCGGTTTCCCCAAAGCAGTGCTTAAATGTAAGTCATTTCACAGCGTTTTCCCAGACCCATTTCCTTTTCACTAGCCAGCATGTTTAGGTGGCCAGAAGCTCAAGTGGGCGTGCAGAGGAACTCCCAGAGACTGACAAACCACAGTCCCACTCTTGGGGATGATGAGCCACAAGCAGCTAGGGTCCCACCAGACTTGCCATTGCTGATAGGTAACAAAGTGTCATCATTGAACTAGTGCCACCCATGTCTTTTATTTCCACACCTGATTACGTAGTGGTTGGTATCTCCTGATTTGAACCGATAAAGGGCTCAGTCAAGATTATTTTATTTAACTAATTTGAACATTCTGTTTTATTCACTGGAATAAACTCAAGTACAGAATTTAATTGCAAAATACATGCTTTCATTTTTTCCCAATAAATCTTTGATTCCAATGAACTCTGTATTTTCTTACTTATTAATAATGAACACCCAATATGCCCTAAATGTTTTTAAGCATAATTGATATTGTAAGCTTTCTCCTCACATGGATTCATTGCTTATGGCACTTGTTATGATCAACTTTGCTATAGTTCTTATTGCTATTATTACTAATTACATCCATTCTGTAATTTTTTTTTTAATTTAGTAACAGCAGTCTTCTATTTGAATGAGGCCATTCTTCACAGAGGCAGAAAACTCTTTAAAGTGTTATTGTTCTCAAAAAATTTTTTTGACTATCAGGTATTGTATACCATTTATGAGGGTCACATTTCAAGTGAACTGGCTAAGACGTTTTCTATGGTTCAAAGTACAGACTCGAGAGAGATGGTACAATAACCATATCTCTGTGAGTTTCCTCTGAATCCCCACCTCCAATGACTTGGTTCAGGCTCCTTTGCCAAAGGCTTGCCAAATTGATCTTCCTTCTGCTTGTCTAATCCAATATGATTTATCCTCATAATTATGGCAGAATAGATGACTGCCTAAAATATTTCCTTTGATCCTCTTTTCTTTCATGATAATAAAATGATGAATTTTCTAATTTATTTCACTGTATTTTGGGGGCATAATTTATATTATTTCTATACTTTTAAATTTATAAATGTTTGGATTATGACCTAGGACATGATTTATCCTTCAGAATTTTTCATGTGCACTTGAGAAATATGAATTCTTTTGTTATTGTTGGTTGGAATGTTCTATAGATGTCTATTAGAACTCAATGTTCTGTAGTCTTATTAATAAATTCTATTCTTTTTTGATATTCTAATTGTTTTATTTATATAGTATGGTTGACATACCATATCAAACATTCCCATTATTATTGTTGAATTTTCTAGTCCTCCCATCATTTGGGTTAGTTTTACTTTGTGCATTTTGGTGTAGATGCATATATGTTTACCGTTATTATATCTTTCTAATGCATTGGACCTTTATTATTATAATTGGTCCTTCTTTATAATGTTTAAAAGTGTTATAAACTCTATTTAATTCTCTTTTTAAACTATTACTTGTTTTAAACTACTGTGTTTGATAGTATAGCCAGTCCAGCTTTTCTGTTGTTATTTGTTTGGTATGTATGGTTTTCTATCATTTTATTCTCAATCTGTGTGTTTTTGATTCTGAACTTTACCTCTTATGGACAGTATATACTTGGATTGTGTTTTACCCAAACTGACAGTCTCTGACTTTTAATTAGATTGTTTAATGAAATCACTTTTAATGCTAGAATTCACATAGTTGAATTTATGTATGTTGTTTAAATATTTTTCCTGTTTGTTTTGCATTTTTCCTTTCTTCTTTACTGTTTTCTTCTACATTAAGTTAACATATTAGATTGTAGCATTTTAATTTCATTAAAAATCATTTTACAATGTTTTTGAATTTTGTATTAGTTGTGATACAGAGAGATCTGATCAGATCTTTGGGGAGCAGTAGGGAGGGGCCATAGGAGGGGGTTGCCTGAGGCAATGGTAAACAGTCTAGGGTGGGATTGGCTGAGAAGCTGAATGCCTCCAGAATACATGGGATTATGGGCTAAAAGATGTAAAATAAAAGAAGGGCAGGGACCTGCTCTCTGTAGCTCTTCTTAGATGATGCCTGGATGATCCTGCTGCAGCTGCCCGTATTTCCCAAATAATGGTATTTTGGGTGGAAGAAGAAACTCTGGACACAGCCTAGGATTGGGCCAGTCTTGCAGAGGGTGGTAGGGTTATTCTTTGGGTGTTCTAGAGGGGACAGGCTCCGAGGCAGAAGCCAGCCATTCTCCCAAAATTATGTAGTTTTTGTATCTTATATTGTTTTAGTTTGTAAACTAATTCCATAAGAATAAGATAATTAAAAACTAATAGGGATATGATAGGGGTACTCAGGAGTTAAAAAGTTTAGCCCTAATTAATAGGCTTACGTGACTAATGCATGTGGAAAGCTGTTATTTGAAAATTGTGTAGGTTTTGAATAAAGACTCCTTCCCTTTATGTTCAAACCTTTGCCTCCAGAATTTTGCCTAGAGGATGGTGGCAGGCAGTAGGGCACCACTTGCTGTCTGGCAACAGTTACAATAGGGTTTACCCTATACTTACCAAAACCACCTTCAAATTTATACTAGCCCAATTCAAGTAACATATAGAAACATTGTTCCTATGCAGTTCTGTTCCTTTTTTATCTTTTTTTGTGGAGTTATTGTTCATATGAACTCTGTCCAGAAAAAGCCCAGCCACTATTAATACAGGGTCCAGAACAAATAACACCAATGTTTTATTACAAAATATTTTATTACAAAATAATAAACATGTAATTCTATAACATAAACATATCACACTCAAGCACACCATATGACATTATAGGTAAAATGTTCAAATTAAAAATATAAATTATTACACCCACATTATTACCCTAGCAACCACATCAGGTGTTACTTCTGCCCAACCTTGTGTAATAAGAACATTTTGCATGACTTGATGTAGCCTGTTAGCTAAGGAGAGGAGTCTGAAATGCACATGCATGAACAATGATGACTTCTCTGTACTAGTCAGTGGGGTTGGTAGACACCATTGTGTGAGTATGTGTACTG
Organism: Mormoops blainvillei; assembly: GCA_004026545.1. Taxonomy (NCBI): domain Eukaryota; kingdom Metazoa; phylum Chordata; class Mammalia; order Chiroptera; family Mormoopidae; genus Mormoops; species Mormoops blainvillei. The sequence goes on from PVJD01001306.1 coordinate 202,300, forward strand.
TGTGGTCATCACATTCAAAATGACTGAGCAAGTAGAGCAACAAATCTGCATCAAATTTTATTTTCAACTTGAGCATTTCTCCGCATTAACTATTCAGATGATTCAGAAGGCTACAACTGTGGACAACTAGTGATTGGCAGCTTCATCACAACAATGTCACTGCTCATGCATCATATCTCATGCAGAGTTTTTTGACAAAACATTAAATCACCCAGCTAAGTCAACCCCTCTGTAGCCTAGATTTCTTGGTCTGTGACTTCTGGTTTTCCCCAAAACTAAAATTACCTTCCAAAAGGAAGAAATTTAAGACTATCAATGAGATTCAGTAAAATACGATGGGCCAAGTGATGCAGTTGGGAGAACTGTGTGAGGTCTCAAGGTGCCTACTTTGAAGTGGACTGATGTGTCATTGTTCTATGTACAATGTTTCTTGTATCTTGTAAGTTATTCAATAAATGTCTCTATTTTTTATATTACATGGCTGTATATCTTTTGGATAGATCTTGTATACATTAAATCCATTAATGTTATAAACTCAATAATAAATTCTTAAAATCATTACTTTACTATCTGCCCTATATACTTAGCACATTACAGCTTTGCTTTCAGTCACCTCCTTTGTGCTGTTTCTGGCAAGTATATTATATGTATAATACATTTCTAAATAGTATTATCCCATCAATACATTATATACATAATATTTTATACAATTATTATTAGATCAATTAAGAAAGGAATTGAGAAAATATATATTTATCATGTCTTATTGTGAAATAACTCTAGAATTTCTATTTGTTTTTATAATGTCTATTGCTTATTCATAATCTCCATTTGATGTGATATTTCCCTTTCTTCTTTCACTGCTGTGAATATAATTATTATGATGATATTGAATTTTTTTTTGTTAAATCCAATATCTAACTGTTCTCACAGGCATCTGTCATCTGCTTTTCTTATCAATGCATGGATTAAGCTTTCCCCTTTTTTCCATGTCTCATAAAGTTTTGTTTGAAAATGGATCTTTTATTATTTTTCTATCCTCACCTGAGGATACATTTATTGATTTTAGAGAGAGAAGAATGGAGAGAGAGAGAGAGAAACTTTGGTTGCATCTCATATGTGCCTCAATGGGGGATTGAACCCACAACCTAGGTATGTGCCTTAACTGGAAATAAAACCTGCAAACTTTCAGTGCATGGGTTGACACTTCAATCAAATGAACCACCCAGCCAGGGTGGAAAATGGAAATTTTAGATAATTTATTGTAGGAACTCTGGGTATTCTTCCTTACCCACTTTCCAATGAACATGTTGTGCATTATTTAAACACTAAAACAAACAATAATAATCCCTGTTCCCCCAACAAAATAAAACAAAAACAAAAAAACTTGTAGGCTCTAGAAATGATTTGAAAGGGAAAGAACAAATGAAGGAACATCTATGAAGATTATTACGAAAGGCAAGAGTGTGTGAATTTGAACTAAGACTGCTGTATCTATGCACACTGCCAGCTCACTGAGACAGAGGTTCCACTCCAGGCTGCTACAAAGACTACTAACACAAGACTCGCCTCACCCAGGAGCCAGCTGGAGGGTTTCTTATCATACTGCCCACTGAGTTTTGCTGAGGTCAAATCCTGGGTGAATTTAATTAGCAAGTGAGGATGTCCCTTCTTTGTTCTTCCCAGACCAGTGCAACAGAAGCTCTACAGAGGGCATGGAGTACTGAGCATACTGAGCCTGGATAGCCCTTCCTCCAGCTCTTGAGGTTGTAGTTACAACTCAGGAGATTCAAGCCAAGAGGCTGTTGTCTCCCGATCCACTAAGATCTCAGCTCCTACAACAGAGGCTTCACTAGAAGATAAGATGTCTGTCTGCACTACCCCTAGCACTAGATCTCTGGCTCACATATTTTTGCCTCAGGATGAGGAAGAAGGGCATGAATAAGAAAGCTCCTGATGGCACCTTCAAGAATGAGTAGGTTGTAGAGAAATCAACTGGGAAGGCATTTCAAAATCTTGTACAGGTTAGATTGAACACTAGCTAGTTTGCAGAGGAGAACTAGAGAATAAGAGAATTTGGAAAAGCCATACTGCAATTAGAAGGAATATCAAACACCAATCTCAGGAACCATCATGTTCATGCAACCATAATTTGATTAAATTAATTCATGGAAAAATTTCTTTCCCCACCTTGTGTGCTAATAATTATAGTTATATTTATTATTCTATATCAATATTGTTTGTGTTATTGTTAGTTTTGATTTCTTTAATTTATATTTTAGGCTATGGGCCTGCAAATGCTAATTTTGACATATGTTACTGTATCATACACATTTTATTAATGGAACAAAGGATAAATAACACCACACTGAAACAATGGAAATCAGGACATAGGCATGAGCTATGAGTCTACAGCACAGTTTGTATCAAAATTTTCCCATAGTGAAAAAAAAATCCAGAATTTCTGATTTTTTTGGAGCTAAAAATGGTTTTATAGGACCTTAGTATTTTTCCTGGACACCAAAGCTTAGGTCAGTAGAGTGGCTTTGGGAGTGTTGGAAGTCAGAAGGCAGGGTTCTAATTCTCATTTTGTCAATATATTCTATACACGGACTTTGGGTTCTCACCTGTTAAGAAGAAAAGTAGGAAAGTTCTATTATATGATGAAAATTGCCATTAGTTTAAGATATTAAACAATACAACTTTCACAGATACAATAATCTAAAATACAAATTGAGACATAACTCTCTGACTTATTACCTCATAACCAAATTCCTGAAGATATGGAGCAATTTTGTCTTTTCCACCAACTTATTAAAAACCTCAAGGGAAGTAATTCACATTGCAAGGTCATGTTTACAGATTCTTTGCAGGAGGTAAACTCAGATTCTTCTTGAGTTAACTTTACATGTAGCCTAAGAGAAATGATTTTTTTTTTTTGAGCATGCAAGGAATCTGAGAGGACAGAGAGGATGTAACTGTTTGCACAGACAAAATTAAATAGTTTAAAAGATATTGATGATAGCTGATTATGCACTCTCTTCTCAATTCAGGGTCTACTGATGTCATGTTGGTACCGTGAAATTGTATGTAGTAAACACATTTATAAATAGTTACATCACAAAAAATAAATATTTATATCACATAAATTAACAGTAATATGCATTTTTCAGTCTTATTTTATCATATCCTGAAGTATTTTATACCATTATTTGGGACAAAGAATTGTGTTGTTTATGATAAAGAAATGGAGATACTTCTCAGCAGCAATCAAATGACATTTTTCCTCTTATGATATCACAGTTTGCTTCCCTTAGATTCAGGATCTAAATTCTTATTCTGGTTTTCCTCTCTGTCACCTGATATAAACTGCTTTACTTTCTTGGATTCTGTATTATCAGTTTTAAAATGAAGGGATTAGAATAAATGGAGTCCTAGAAGCTTCCAGTTCTACTGAATATGATCTCAGGTAGAATTATGTGCTGGAGCCTACTTGCCCAACAACATATGCAAAACTATTAAATAGAAAAAACCTGCCCTGGCTGAATGGCTCAGTTGGTTGGCGCATCATCATGTACAACGAAAGGTTGTGAGTTTGATTCCCATTCAGAGCACATACCTAGGTTGCAGGTTTGATCCCCATTCAAAGCATGTAAGATCCTGGGTTGGGGCCCATATGGGAAGCAACTGATCGATGTTTCTCTCTCACATCAATGTTTTTCCCTCTTTCTTTCTTTCCACCTCTCTCTCTCTCACTCTCTCTGTCTCTCTCTCTCTAAAATCAATAAACTTATCCTCTGGTGAGAATTTAAAAAAAAAAGAAGAAAAAAAACTGGCTAATGTCCCTTAAGAGAACACGTAGTGGCCTATGTTGCTATAAACAGATTCCCTTCAGCAGACCTACTTATCTGTACAGGTGAGAAGAGTTTTTCTGTTTTTGTTTTTGTTTTTGTTTTTATTTGTTTTTTACACCAACCTTGTCTCCATCTTGATGCTTTTGAAATCATTTTGGTATTTATACTCTTCTTCTCCATTTCTTCACATGCTTCCTCTGCAGATGGTCTGAATTAATTCTAATATGCATATAAAATAATGAACAATCACTTATTCTCTAATCCTTATTATATCAATTTTTGTCATAATTTTAAACATATTTTTCTTATTCCTTCGTTTTGCTTTCAGGTAAAAATTTGCAGAAATTATAAGCAATGTGTCAATTTTTTTTGTTGTTGAACTAGTGATGATAAGCAATGTTCTCTTCATTTTGAATTGGCAAGGAGGCCAGCACTAGGCAAGTTACAGAGTGGGTGAAGCTTGTCTTTATTAATCTTTCCATTTCCTATTTCTGATATAACTATGCTGAAAACAATAGGAAACAATGATAAATAGCCACTAGTTTTTGAGTTTTTACTATTGCAAGTCACCGTCTCATGATGGTATAGTATCAACCCCTTTCGAACCCCAGAAGGCAGGTAACTCTGTTATCACAGTATCCCCTAGTCTTGACCCCTGCTACTACCTCACCTGGGGAGTGGCCGGGTCCCTGCCCTTGTTACTCCTTTGAGGCCTTTACAGTTTCAGAGCTTTCTAGTCCCTTAAATTATCTCTCCTTCCTGTCCCAGCCTTTCAATGCCCTCATCTCAGCTACCTCCCACATACAAAATCACCTGATGTATTCAGAGATAAATGTTTAAACAAAGGTTGTTTTATTCACTATGGGTGATTGAATAAAAGAGAAAACAAAGACAATACCACATAGCAATGGATACATTCCTACATGGCAGTATATAGCTAAAAGGCAGCCACCACCCATCCTCCTTGCTGCAGTTTGATCTTTCCAGGGACATAACATTGACACAGAGTCTGAAGTGCAAGTTGTGCATAGGAATCAACATCTGTGAAATAAAGTCAAATTGTAATGCAGGTTCACAAATTCTCAGCCACATTTAGTGGAAAACTCTGGCATGAATATTGGCTGAAAGAGTTGTCTCAAGTTGGGTCAAAGGGCTGGGACTTGATCCTCATGCTTCACTTAGTTAGCATAGGTGGGTTACCCCAGAAATAATGTATCTTCAGAAGAGGCTATTCCCTGCAGTTGAGGATTTAGAATAGCTGACATCTGAATGTTGTCAGCTGATGGCACCTCTGTTGGTAGGTAGTGAGTAATTCTTTAAGTGGAGATTAGGCAATGTATCTTCTTCAAGTTGACCATAACTCATCCACATCTACTACCTTGGTTAAATGACAGAAGAATTAAAGCTGAATACATTATGATCCAATTTGTCTTCAGAAAAGTGATACATTTAAAGTTTGTAATATCCAAAATGTTGCCATTTTATATCTATGAGATTTTAGGGTGCTTATTCTCTCTTTTTGGAATTTTCAAGTGACCCAACCCCTACCTCCTTCAAACCAAATACAGAATCAGGGGTACCTGGACACTTGCTTGATGTTGAGATAGTTGTTGACACTCAAATGTAGAACTCTGCAACTTGGACTTTCTTCTAATTTAACTCTTCTCAGATAATTAGTAATTTGTGTATCAATGTTGTCACCAGGTTATAAGGTGCTCAAGTCTGAGGCCATGCCTGAAATATAGGCATGTCACAGGTACCTACAGGATTGAATGGATGTCAATCAACAGAAACATGGGTATTATAACCTATATCTGAAGTTACTCAAGAAACAAAAAAAGTCCCAAATGCTTTGTTTAGCAAATCCCAGTAATATTCTTTCACATTTTCTAATTTTCTATATCCCAGGTCTTCATGGATTCCTCCAAGGTCTTCATGGATTCCTCCAAAGGACAATAGTCAGTGGTATCTGAGGGTGTCAGATAGCCTGTCCCATGACACTACTCATGCTCTTGTCAGCATCACTAATGGCTTATATTTTACCATGTCCAAGGGTCAGTCAGCAGTTTCAATCCTATTTGAACTTTCAGCAATGTTTAACCCACTTGATTATTTCATCCTTCATCCTTCTGTAAGCACTCTATCTGGATTCTACATACTGGTTTCTTCTTTAAAAAAAAAAAAAAAAATATATATATATATATATTAGATGACCCTTCTTTGGTTTTCTTTGCTGAGTCCTTGAGGTATCTCACCCAGTCATATGGCTTAAAATGCTATTTATATGCTGAAAAGGCTCAAATATTTCTGGTAACAATCAGAAAGACATTTATATAGCAAAGGACTAACATTGCATAGTACATAATTGAAGTCATAACAATATGAACAGCTGTGACTAAGTCTGGCCAATGTCAGACAAATGATAACTACATCAATACTACCATCTGACTACCAGTGATTTGAAGGGAATGTCAGAAGTGTGAGGTATTTCTATTTTACAGGGATGTTAAATTGTAAAAGAAAATTGAGCATTGGAATCAATAAATATGGCTATTACTCTGCCTAGTCTATATCCTTACTTGCATGACTGAGGCAATGCAAACTTTCCATGCCCTAAACAGAATTCTTCCCCCACTAAAACCCCAAACCTACTCCTTCTGCTCTTTTCCCCAGATAACTTATTAGATAAGCCATTTACCCAGTTGCTTAGGTAAAATAAACCAACTAAAGTAGAAATGAGCTGTTTTTGGTCTGAACTAATGAATGGATCAGGTCAGATCTTTAGATATATAAACATACTGCTCCCCACTCCTCTCCATAGCTGCCCTTGTTTCAGCAGCATTTTCTCTTTTCTAGAAAGTATCCTAATGGCTCACCTTGTATCTACTCCTGAACTGTACTTTTTTAATCTTAAGTATTATCATATCCCTCCAGAGTTCACAACCCTCCAGGGGTTTACAGTTTAAATTAAGGACTAAATCCTTACCTTAGAATTTAAAACCCCACCTTGCCTAGGCTTGCAAGTCTTCTTTTTTCATTTCCTGTCCTAACCCAGTGACTACAGCTTTCTTGTTCTTCCTCAAATGTGACAAGATAATTGCTTCTTCAGGTTCTAGGATCTCTGCTTTTACTGTTACCTCTGCTAAAACACCACTTAGGCAAGCTTCCTTCACTTGTACTCAAATTTCTGTATAAATGTCTTCTCACTCACAGAAGTTCTATTGACCCCTTTTCACAAGGTAGTCCCTCATCTCCCAATTACTTTCTGAATTTTTTCCTGTATTATCTGTTAACACCTTTCACTCAAGATTATATTATAAATTTCTGGTTTTATTTATTATTATCCTACAAGAATATGAGCTATCCAAGTGAAGTCAAGAATTTGGTCTGTCTTGTTCATGCCCATATCTCTATTTTTATTAATTTATTAAAAAATATTTTGAGGAGTGACATCAGAAGGATGGTGGCATGAGTGATCCCCTTATTCTGTCCCCTTGAAGTTTTAACAATTTGAACAGCTATAAATCAACAAAGGAATCCCTGCTTAACACAAAGTACACTTAAGAGATACACACATTGACACAGTTAAAGGTGGGTAAATGGAAGCAAAAGGGAGAGGTGCTAAGAGAAAAAAGACTCAGAAGAACCACAGAAGCAGCCCTGCAGCAGGGAGCTTAGAGTAGGGCTTAGCTTGGAAAGCACAGGAATCTGGCCATGGCTAGCACCTCTTTCAGCCAGGAAGAGCAAAGATATCCAGTGGGCATTCTTGCTGCAAGTGAACAGTACAAACAGTGGCTGAGTTCAGGGACCTCGGCAATGACACGGCATGGGGTTGTGGTAACAGTTGTTGGACAATCAGCATTTTAGGCAGTGAAAAAATGCCCTTCTCCCCCATAGCATCTCAGAACTCTCTTCCCTTTACTTTTGGTATAGGGTTGAGGAGCACATATCTGCAAACCTGAGAACTGGTACTACAGAACTGCCTTTTTTTCCCTGAGCAAAAGTCAACTCTGTGACTGATCCTGGAGTTGGGATACAAGGGAGACACCATGGATGTCTGAGGTCCATTAACAGGGTGCCAATACAACAAAAAACTGGCTGATTACTCTAGGCCAACCCATTCTACGTATAGCAGCTACGCTGAGGACAGCATCTGGGTGCATGGGACAGCACTGGATTTCACAGAGATGATAAAAATAAATAAATAAATAACCTTTGTGATTTGGCATTGCCTATTGGACAATAAGAAAAAGATCTTTTTGTATTAATCTAGAGAAGTACAACTCAAATATAGATGTCTCGACAGAGAAGGAATCCAGATGAATAACTAAGATAGCAAGGCAGCTCAGAAAAAAATATCCAAAAAAATATTAAAGACATGGAAATATGTGGTATAAATAACAGAGAATTCAAAGTTTCAGTTCTGGAAATACTTGATGAGATGCACAAAATACAGACAGGAAATTTAACTCACTCAGGAAACAAATCAACAACAAAATGAATACTTTACCAAAGATATTAAAACATTAAAAAAGAATCAAACAAATTCTGGAGATGAAGAATTAAGTAAAAGATATCAAGAATAAACTAACAAGCATAATAAATAAAGAAAATTAGATAGAGATGAGGGTTAGTGATATCAAAGACAGAAATTTAGAAATGACACAAGGACAAAGACAGAGACTTGAGCATGAAAAGAAATTAAAAAAAAAACCTCTATAAGAGTTATTTTACACCATCAGAAAGAGTAATATAAAAATAATAGGCATACCAGAGGATGAAAAGAGGGAGAAGGGAACAGAGAACCTATTCAGAAAAATAGTTGATTAGAACTCTCAAACCTATGGAAACAACTAGATCCTTATATCCAAAAAGCAAACAGACTGTTGAGTTACCTCAATACAAAAAGGTTTTCTCCAAGACACATTATATTAAAACTCAAAAATTAATGAGAAAGAAAGAATTCTCAAAAAGCTATGACAAAAAAGCAAATGACCTATAAAGGAAAGCCCTTCCCAGAAGAAACTCTACAAGCCAGAAGAGAGTGGACCTAAATGTTCAAAATACTGAGAGAGAAATTACCAGCTAAGAATAATACATGGAGCAAAGTTATTCTTTAAATATGAAGACAAAAAAATACTTTTTTTCAGACATGCAGAAGCTGAATGAATTTATCAGCAGGAAACTCCAATTGCAGGAAATACTCAAGGGGGAATTTCAAACTGAAATAAAGAGCAAAAGGTCACAAAATTATGAGTAAAGTTGCTAACAAACTTACAGTATAAACAAAGATAATTTGTAACAAAAGAAACATAAAAGAGGACATAAAGTTATGAAATTGCAAAGGAGAGTAGAGATGAGATACATTCATATGAAAAAGGAATAATATATATATATATAAACTTCTTTTTTATTAAATTTAATGGTAACCACACAAAAAGCTCCAAAACTGAAACATATAGCTTAATATAGGAAAAAACACAGGAAAGAAGTATGGAATACCACCAAGCAAAAATAACAGACAAAAACATAAAGGAAAATAAACAATAAATGCACAGAAGTATAAGAAAACAAAAGATAAAATGGTTATGGAAAATCTTCATACATCAATAATTACTCTAAAAGCAGACAGACTGAATTCAACAATAAAGAAATACAGAGTAGCATTTTTTGAAAAGCATATAGTGCCTTCAGTAAACATGTATAAGTTGCAAAAGAAAAGTTAGGCTCAAAATGAAAGGGTGAAAAAATGACTCTTCAAGCAAATAGCATCCATAGAAAATCAGGTGCAGCCATACTTATATCTGTCAAACAGATTTTAATTAACAAATGTAATAAGAGACAAAGGTGGATATTTTATAATGATAAAGAAGGCACTATGTCAAGGAGACAGCACTTCTGAATATATATATGTAACCAATCAGGGAGCACCAAGGTATATAAAGCAACTATTAATAGAACTAAAAGGAGAAACAGACAAAACCCAACAATAGTTGAGGAACTTAATGCTCCATTGACAGCTCTAGCCAGATCACCCAAACAGAAAATCAATACAGAAATATCAACTTTAAATGATACATTAAACCAAATACACATAATTGACACAGAGTTTTTCATCCTAGAACATTAGATTATACATTCTTCTCCAAATGCACATAGAACATTTTCAAAAGTAGACCATATTTTGGGTCACAAAACTAGCCTCAACAAATTGAAGAACACTGAAATTATATCAAGTATCTACCCTGATCACAATGCTTTGAAATTAGAAATCAACTGCAAAACAGGATGGAAAAGAAATGCAAAAGTATGTGGAGATTGAACAACATACTGCTACAAAATGACTGGGTGAAAAATAAATAAACGGTGAGATAAAGATATGTAGAGACAAATGAGAATGCTAATACAAATATCAAAACATATAGAATGCAGTAAGAGCAGTAATAAGAGGGAAGTTTATATCATTATAGGCCTATCTCAAGAAACAAGAGAAATCCCAAGTAAACAACCTACCAAATTACATATTGAAGAACTAGAACAAAATGGAAAAAGAAATCAGTGGAAGAAAGAAATTATCTAAATTAGAGAAGAACTGAATAAAATAAAGAACAATAACACTGTACAAAAAAAATTAATACAATAAAGATTTGGTTCTTTGAAAAGATGAATAAAATTGACAAACCCCTGGCTGGTCCAATTCCCAGCCAGGACACATGCCTGGGTTGCAGGGTAGGTGTCCAGCTAGGGTAGTTGGAGAGGCAAACACACATTGATGTTTCTCTCCCTCTCATTCTCTCTCCCTTCCCCTTTGTTTAAAAATAAAATAAATAAAATATTTTTAATTGACAAACCCCTCACAGATGCTAAGAAAAAAAAGAGAAAATACATATAATAATCAAAATCAGAAATGAAAAAGGAGAAGTTACCACAAACATCACAGGTATACAAAGAATCACTCTAGAATACTATGAAACGCTATATGCTTCCAAGTTCAATAACCTACAAGAAATGGATAAGTTCCTAGAAATATATAACCTTCCTAGATTGAATCATGAAGAATTGGAGAAATCTAAATACTTCAATAGTCATGAAATGAAAATGATAAAAAATTTCATCAAAAATTCAAGTTCAGGAACACATTGAATCACTAGTGAATTCTATCAAACATTCAAAGAAAATTTGATATCTATTCTTCTAAAACTCTTAAAAAATTGAGGAGGCAATACTTTCTAACACATTTTATGAGGCTAACATAACCCTGATATAAAATTCTGGTAAGTATAACACACACACACACACACACACACACAGGCACACACACACAAGAAACCTATAGACCAATATCCGTGATGAATACAGATGCAACAGTACTAAACAAAATACTAGCAAATCAAATACAACAATATTTTAAGAAATAACACATTACCTTCTAGTGGGGTTCATCCCAGCGGCACAAGGATGGTTCAACATATACAAATCAGTCAATGTAATACATCACATTACCAAAACAAAGAATAAAGAAAAAACATATGATCTTGTCAGTAGAAACAGAAAAAAATTTTTTGATAAGATACAACATCCATTTATAGTAAACATACTCAATAAAATAGGTATAGAAGAAAAATATCTCAACATAATTAAGGCCATATAAGACACAACCTCAGCCAATATCATACTCAATGGTGAAAATCTGAAAGCATTTCCTCTAAAATAAAGAACAAGACAAGAATGGTCACTTTCAGTATTATATTCAACATACTTCTGGAAGTGATAGCCAGAGCAATTAGGCAAGAGTAAAAAATAAAAGGCATCCAAATAAGGAAGGAAGAAGTAAAAGTGTCACTTTTTGTTGCTGACATAATTAGGTTATAGAAAACCCTAAACACTCCACCAAAAACTATTAGAAACAATAGTCAAACAGTGAAGTTTTAGGATAAAAAAAAATCAGTGTACAAAAATTTACTGCTTTCCTATATACTAACTAAAACTTCAGAAAAAAAATTAAAAAATTTATTCTGCTATTGCAACTAAAAGAATAAAATACATATCAATAAACTTAAGAAAGGATGTGAAGGATCTCATATATATTGAAAAGTATAAAGCATTATTAAAAGAGATTGAAAAATACACTATGAAATAGAAAGATATTTCATGTTCACTGGTTGGAAGAATCAGTATAGCTAAAATAGCAATATTACCCAAAGCCATATACAGATTTAATGCAATCCACATCAAAATTCCAGTGTAATTTTTCAAGGAAATAGAACAAAACAATAATCAAATTCATGTGGAACTACAAAAGACCCTGAAAGTCAAAGTAATCTTATGAATAAAACAAAGCTGGAAGTATCACACTACCTGACTTCAAATTATACTACAGAGCTACAGTAATCAAAACATCATGGCACTGGCAGAGAAACAGACATACAGACCAATAGAACAGACTTGAGAGGCCAGAAATAAAAACACATGTATGTGTACAAATAATTTTTAAACATTTTATTTATTTATTTTAGAGCCGGAAAGGAGGGAAAAAGAGAGGGATAGAAACATCAATGTGTGATTGACTCTTGCACGCCCCCTACTGGGGACCTGGCCTGCAACCCAGGCATGTGTTCTGAATGGGAATCGAACTGGCAACTCTTTGGTTCACAGCCACATCAGCCAGGGCTAAAAAACTTTTGACAAAAGAGTCAAAAACACACAATGCAGAAAAGAAAGTCTCTTCAATAAATGATGGTGGGAAAATGAGAAGCCACCTGAAAAAGGATGAAACTAGATAACAGTGTGTTTATATGTACAAAAATTAATTGAAAATGATTCAAAGGCCCAAATATAAGATCTGAAACAATAAATTACAGAGAAGAAAACAGACACTAAACTTATGGACCTTGGTTGTAGAGAACATTTTATAGATTTGAACCCAATGGCAAGGGAAGTAAAGACAAAAGTTAATGAATGGGACTATAACAAACTATAAAGCTGCATAGCAAAAGAAACAACATAACAAAAATACAACCAACAGAATGGGAAATGATATTTGCAAACAACAGGTCTGACAAGGGGTTAATATCCAAAATATATAATTACTCATACAACTCAATACCCAACAAACAAACAATGCCATTCAAAATATGAGCAGAGGCCAGGAATTAACACCCCTCCCAAGAAGATGTACAAACAGCCACAAGATATATGAAACGAAGTTCACCTTCACTAGCTATTAAGAAAATGCAAATCAAAGCTAAAATAAGATGCCAACTCATGCCTTAGCTGGTGTGTCTTAGTTGGTTGGAATGTTGCCCCATGGACATGAAGATTGAGAGCTCAACCCCCAATCACGGCACATACCCCGATTACTTATTTGATCTCAGTTGGGGTGGATACATGAAAGCAACAAATCGTTTTTCTCTCACATACATGTCTCTCTCCCCCCTTCTCCTTTCCTCTCTCTCTATAAGTGATAAAGAAAAAAATGCCTGTTAGAATGGGATTACCTATCAACAAGACAGGTAATAACAGGTGTTGAAGGGGATGTGGAGAAAAAAGAACCCTTACTCACTGCTGGTGGAGTGTAAAGTGGTATAGCCACTATGGAAAAAAGTATGGTGAATCCTCTAAAAATTAAGAATAGAGTTACCATATGAAGCAGCAATCCCTCTTCTGAGATTCTACTTAAAAAAAGTAAAAACATTTATTCACAAAGATATATGTATCTCTATGTTCATTGAAGCATTATTCATAGTGGCCAAGACATGTAGACAACCAAAGAGATCTTCAATATAGGATTAGATAAAGAAGATTTGGTACATATATAACATGGAATACTGCACAGCCATAAGAAGAGATGAAATGCTGCCATTTGAGACAACATGGAAAAACCTTGAGAATATTAGTCTAAGTGAAATAAGTAAGTCAGAAAAATGGAAGAACCATACGATTTCACTCATATGTAGAATATAAAAATGAAACTCATAGACACAAACAACAGTATGGTTGTTTACCAGAGAAAAGGGAGTGAGAGTAAAAGAGGCCAAATGTATGGTGATGGAAGATGATTGGGGTGCTGGGTCCACAATAGAATGTATAGATCATGGGTCATAGAACTATACACTTGGGACCCATATGATTCTATTAACTGATGTCACCCCAAGAAATATAATAAAACATTTCAGACTTATCGATGTAAAATTGATAAAAATTGTATGTATATAAAATGTATAATGTGATGATTTGTCACATGTGTACTTTGTAAAAACATTAATTAACACACTTATCACCTCACATAGTCTTTTTTCTTTCCTTTTTTCTTTCTTCTTTTTTCATTTGGTGATGAGATACATAAGGTCTGTTTTCTTAGAAAATTTCAAGTAAACAATACAGTATTACTAACTGTACTCACCAGGCTGTACATTATCTCAACAGTGTTTATTCATCTTATAACTGAAGGCATGTTATCTTTGACCAGTGTCTCTTAGTCACCCCCATCTTGAAAATCTTGGCATTCACATCTCCATTTTTCTGATTCTATGAGTTCAATTTTTTTTTAAAGTTTCTACATATGATATCATACAGCATTTATTTTTCTCTGTCTACTGAATTTAATTTAGCATAATGTCCTTTAAGGTCATCCATGTTGTTGCAAATACCATGGTTTTCCTTTTTCTCATGACTAAAACCTACTCAGGGAGTATTTTTTTAAAATTTTGTTTAGTTATATACTTAGAAATAAAATTTCTGAATCACATGGAGTTCAATTTCCAATTTACATTTCCACCAACAGTGCTCAAGGGTCTTCTTTTCTCCACATCTTCACTGCTATTTGTTATCTCATGCCTTTATAACAACCATTCAAACAGGTGTGTTTATACCTAACTGTAGTTTTTATTTGCATTTCTCTAATAACTGGCAATATTAAACAATTTATCTGAATGTGTTGTCCATCTATAAGTCTTCTTTGGAAAAAAAAATATATTCCAGACTTTTAAATGTTTCTAATCAATTATTTTTGCAATTCAGTTGTGTAAGTTCCTTATTTTTTTATATTAACCGTTTATCAGATATATGATTTGCATTTTTTCTTTTTCCATAGGTTTTTGTTTTTGTTTTGGTTTGCAAATAATATCATCAAGAAAATGAAAAGACAACCACCAGATGAAAGTATTTGAAACTCTCATATGTGATAAGAAACTAGTATCTAAAATATATAAAGAACTCTTTAATTCAAAAATAAAAAGAAATAACTCCATTAAAATGTAAAAAGAATTTGAGTAGACTTTTTAATAAAAAATACATAAATGGCTAGTATGAATATAAAACTATATTCAACACATTAACTATTAAGTAAATGCAAATCAAAATTGTGACATACCACTTGATGTGTACTATAATCAAGGGCACAAATAATAACAAGTATTAAAGGGTATGTGAAGAAACAGGTACTGTCATGCATTACTTGTGGGAATATACATGGAAATAGTACACTTTGAGAAGCTGCCTGGTAGTTTTGTAAATGGTTAAATAATTCAGTTACCAGATAACTAATCAATTCCATCCAAATGTATACCCATGAGAAATGAGAGCATGTCTTCCCCTAGTTTTAAGAACATTAAATCAACTCATTTGCTACCTTTTTTATCTAAACCAGTTTATACCATGGTAGATTACAAACTTTCTAAGAGCAAAGACAGTTTCTTATTCATTTCTGATTCTCTAGAATGTAGTAATATTAAGTAGAAATAGTGTTGGTATAAAGTACCCTCCTGACATAAAGGTACAAAAAAGGTATCTAATATAAAGTAAGCATCAGTAGTGCCTTTCCCCAGAGGAGTTTTGTAAAGTTCCGTTAGTTAAGACTTTAGTGAGAATTAGTTTAGGATTATTTTATACTTCTATGGGTGAACTCTGAGTTAAAGAGATAGTTTTAGAAAGGTTAGGGAAGAGAGAAGTCAGAAAACCTATAGGATTTTAGCTTGTCAATTTTCCTGGAGTCTAGATAAGATTTCTACAGTACATTTTATGAGTGTCATCAACTGCTCATTTGCCATGTAAGACTGCCTAAATGTCATGAATACCTGTTGAAATTAGAATTTTTCAAGTGTCTCCTGGTCTATAAAATATTCCCCAACTTCTAGAACTCTGCAAGCTAAAGCCCTCAATATACCATTTTACAAAAAAAGGCATACGTATGAAATTTAATAAAATTGGTTGAATTAGAAAAAGCTTGGAGGGCAAAAAGTAATGGAGAAAAAAATAGAAAAAAATTGAAGCGGAGGGATGCTTAAAATGCTAAAGCTGGAGTGGAAATTATGCTTTGAACACCATGCAGTTTTGGACCCAGTGTCTCAGGAGATGACACACAATGACACAGTGTTGGTCTAGAAGTCAGAAAAAAGGCTAACTCCGCTCACAACCACGAAGTAATATAAAGAGGTATGATTGACTTCCTAAGGTCACAGAAGGGCCATGAAAATTAAGGGTAATGTATTTCAATTATTTTCTTTTTTAATTTTATATACACATCAATCAGATGATGTTCTAACACTTGTTTGTCTTATCCAAAGATCTGACCTTTGACTTGGGATAAGAAATTCTACACCTTTGGATGTCGGACTGTCAGAGACTGGTGCTCTATGCCTGAATATGGTAACACATTATCACAAACACAAGCACAGTTCAACAGCCACCTTTCCGCTTTACAAGATTTTTTTCCACTATTCCTCCACTGCAAAGTTCAGTTGTACCTGAGCACATGGACCAAAATACAACATTCACTGTAGTCTTGTGATGCATGTACTGAAGATAGCTTTAACAATACTCAGGCTTGGTTGAATCTCAGGAACTTACTGAATATTGATTGCCAGGACTCTTTCATACCTCCATAAAATCCCTTACTGAGGGAGTTAAGAGTGTGCTCTGCCAAAGGATGGCTGGAGATCACTGACATGTACAAGATCTTAGAATGCATTTAAAAATTAAAATTGTGGTAAGGACTTGGTCTTCAGACTACTCCTTTGAGCAGAACGAGGGTTTTTTTTTTTTTTTTTTACTTAATTTATCTTAAAAAATAATTAAGATATTCCCCTGTGATTGGACAATCTCAAGATATCTAAAGTAAATTCCAAAGTGTTTTTCAGATGTGGCTTCCCAGGATTAGGACGGAAACAAACTTTGCCTTTGAGAGTATTGAGTCCCCAGCACCCAGTATGGTTCATGAATTAGCTGGTTATTGTTGCTGTTGCTGTTCTTTCTGCCTTGTCCTCTACCACAATTTTTTCATAAAGCCATACATTCCACACTCTGAAGTGCAAGCCACACTATCAGAAAAAAATAAATAAAAGTAAAGCAGAAACCTTTAAAAAACATGCCTCCAGTGACTATGTTTTTCATGTTCTGACTTTGACTTTGTCTCTTAGAATTTAAGGTCCTGTGGGCAAAGTATGAGCTATTTTTGAATGCCACCATTGTTTTAATAAAGCCAAATCAGTCTGGGAATTTGTTTTCACCCAGATAAAGATCTTTACCCACAAATTTACAATAGCAATGCCTAGATTTCTTAGTTTTTTTGCACACATATGTTAGCTCTTAACATTTAGTCAGGGAACATTTCTTGCTGTCAAACAATAGTGGTTTCTCTTCAATTCTCATCATCACTTTGATTCTGTCAGTGGAATTTTTTCTTTATTTTTTGTCATCTGTTCTCTCTTCTTTTTCTTTGACTTGAAGTCATTCTCAGGAAAGTCATTTGATAGTCACTGGTACTGAATAAACTTAAGTCATTGTGTTTATGAGTTAAGACTAGGCTTTGTAGTTGCCCCTTAAAAACAGAATCTCAGACTTTATCAAAGCAATAGTAGAAAAACTGAGGGTCAATGTCTCTAAAATTTTATCATGAGTGCCATGTCTTTGCTTGATCATAATCATGATTCAAATCCTTCTTACAAGTCTGATATCTTCAAACATCAAACATATTAGAGTTCTCCTGGGTAGAGCTGATAAGCATACATCAACAAAATTATTCAGAAGAGGGAAGTAGAAATACTTTTCTTCATGAGGCCTTATGCTTGATTACCAGCAGGTACATAGCTTGAGGAATTCTAAATCTATGGTACATTGAATGTGAGTTGCTCTTAAGCCTATGTCAAGCAGTAGGTGAAAATTTCTGTTTGTTCTTCTGTTTGAAGTGTATATGTGTTTTTTTATAGTAAACCTTGGATTAATTTGCTCAACCTTCAAAATCTCACCCTAATTTTAAACTTTTATGGGCATAAGAAATTACCAATTATAAAAACAAACAAAATAACAATAAAACACTTTAAGCCAGCTTGATTTGTTCTCTATTGTCTTATGTCCATCGTTTTTCTCAGAAGTATGATATTAAAGGCTAGCTAATTGGCCCCTCTCCCCCATTTGCCTTTTTAAACTGAAGATATCATGGTGCTAGTTCTTGGAATTGTGCAAAGAGGGGGAATTCCCTGACAGACATATCCCCTTCACATTTATTTCCTGTTGTCTGCTTTTAGTGAACTTGTTTATGTCTGTCCACTCCAAAATACCATGCAATGACGGAGTGATGTGTGAAATTTTTAATGTGAGCAGAGTAGTGTCTGTAACAAACAGCCAACCTGTCCATACTTAACAGTGATTCTGACACAGGCATCCCCTTCTTTTCACTTTATTCTTTTATACACATTCATGTTGTTTGTTTTAGATAACCCATCTATTGATAAGGGTTTAAACACTTTGAAAAAAAGAAAACAAAACAAAATACCAGGGATTTACTGATATGAAAACTGGTCTCTTAATGTAGAAGAATAACTTTTCATATTGGTATGGGAATCAAATGAGGTAATGGGTAGTTATTTGGTCTGATACTGGTTAAAAAGAACATAATAGCTATTATTTATAAAGCAACTATTGTGAGTTTAGCTTTATACTAAGAGCTTACATGCAATATAAATCACCCCTGAACCATTTACTTAGTACCATTTACTAAGAGCCTCATATGCATGTGGGTCTGACCTAAATACCACTCACTAACTCTATTTGTATAAGAACAGTCTTTAGTTTATGCATGTCACACTGCACAGCTACCATTTACTCAATGTCAGTCATATGGGTGGTATTCTGACAGTCTCTACCTAATTCAAAGATAAAATAGTAATAACAATAATATACCACTAGATACTATTTGTTAAAAAATATTTATGTATGGAGCATTATGCTAAATTATTAATACAAAAAGATGATGATGTTGACCACCATATAATACAGACATATGGATGTTGATGATATTGGACACTATGTGATAAACACCTCTATTTTCTAGACAATGTGCTGGCATTATTCAAACTGATACGATAAATATATTCAAATTTTACAGGCAAGGAAAGAGAGAATTAGAGGTAGTTAATGTATCACCCAAGGTCACATAACTAGTAAATTCAAAGACTTTGTGTTGAATCTGGTTTAGGCTAATCCAGCAGCATGATCTCCTTCCACTCTGCTACACAGCATATGTGTGTTTGTGTGAGTGTACATGTGTGTGCATGTGTGCAGACAGGTGTGTACATGAAAACAATAACATCACTCATTTTGTGCTGCCCTATAAATCTGAAATAAAGACTTTTGACAAAAGACTTATAGCTCACAGCTGATTTTTAAAGAACTAACGGACATTGCATATTATTTAGAGTAAAAAGAGTCTTTAAAAACTAAATCAGATTTATTCAAACAATGATTAAGGTAGTGAATTTGATTTGCATTTTAAAATGTGTAATGTATTCTCATTAAAAAAAAGGATATTTTCTTACTTATAGACTATATTGATTGGAATTCAGAAACCAAGAATATAGTAATTATATGAATCTGTAGAAAAAAATCCAACAATGAAACAAAGGTACCAAACTGAGTTTCTGTAAAGCAAGGCAACTAAACAAGGATCACCATTATCTTTAGGCAGAATTAAAACAAAAGAAACAAAAGACCACACACATGTGTGACTGCTTCTGGTACTGATTCACTAATCACTACCCTTTTGTTTTATAAACCAAGATTTAACTAACAACTTCATTACCTGTGGATAACACGTATGTGGTAATTATAATGGCAGCTTTTAGCCCATTCATACATATTATTACATTCTAACTATTTCTAGGTCATGAAAAAGATGTGTTTCAATGAAAGGGTATAAGAGATTTATCTAGCACATTGCTTTGGTCATGGAAACATGGGGTATATTTAAAAGTTTGGGTTTCTTTTAATCTGCCTGGAATTTGGGGAATCTCACTTCCCATATCAACAGTCCACCATCATTGCTCTGAATTGTTCATTTCACATTAACATATGCTTCCTGGCTCATCCCATGATCCCATGGTTCTTAGCTGATTGCTTAGTTGGACAAAAGTCCTACCATGACCCTTGGGCCTTGACTTATTATTTTTCTTCTAGTAATTCAAAATATATATATTTTTCAGTGCCAGCTAGTATAGCTCAGTGGATTGAGCATCAGCCTGTGAACCAAAGGGTTGCCAGTTTGATTCCCCAGTCAGGGCACAAACCTGAGTTGCTGACCAGGTCCCCAGTAGTGGGCATGTGAAAGGCAACCACACATTGATGTTTCTCTCCCTTTCTTTCTCACTCCTTTCCCCTCTGTCTAAAAATAAAAAAATAAATAAATAAAATTAAATCTTTAAAAAAATATTTTTCAAAAATAATTTTTTCTTCCCCTTTGGATCAGCTTGCTTTCTCTCTCCTCTCTCTCTCTCCCTCTCTTTCTCTCTCTTGTTTGAAATGACATTTTCATGCCAATTAAATATGGGTTTGTTCCACACTAGTAGGTAAATATTTCAGGTTTTTCTGGGCACTTCCTAAAAAGTTAAATGATTCCCTTTTCTCTTTACCATCACCCCATTTCTGAAAGGGGAGAGCAACTTGCTCTATTGTTCTCCCCTTTCAGAAATCATGCAGTTTCATCCTTTCTGAGCTGACCTTCTATGGGTGATCAGTGAGTGATTCATACCCTCACCTAGGTACTATCTATCTTATTTCACTTTTTCTTATACTTCCTGGTCATTCCACTCTCACAGAGAAATAAGATTTGGGAAATTACTAAGAGGCAATCACAACATAATGATATTGAGCTGGAGGGGATGCTCGCAGGCAAAACTATTTTATTTCTCTTCAAATAACAATTCATAGACATCCATTTATTCACACACCAGGCTTTGAATGAAAATAAATGAGTTATTAAAGAGTTATCTGTAGACTTAAAAAGTTCATGAAAAATATCTTAGTTATTAAGGAGGAAAGGAAGTTATTATACATAAATGTGCTCACCAATTTAACATATTACTTTAAATTTAGTATATTATTTTATTTAATTCTTATTTTAAGCCTTTGAAATAAATGTTAGGATTACTTTGATTTTATAAAGGAGGAAATTAAGTATTACATAATTTCATAATTACTTTAAGTTCAGATAACAAGTTGGTAGATGAGCATGAATTCATAACCAGGTCTACTTATCTTGAAAGGTGACATCTCATTACACATTTCCTAGGAATGATTTTAGGAAAAAAATATAAGTTAGCAAAAACAGTATGGTTTTTGTTACTGATGAATATTCTCCTAGACCCTTTTTTCTCTGTATAGAATCACCCTTTTTTACTTTATTAGTTGCTTCATTTACTTGTCAAAAATCTAATAAGTCTTTATGCCTTTAATATTTGATGTTAAATCATTGTATGTCTCCCACCAAGAAATTGTGGGATGATAAATTCAATTTCTGCTTAAGAATTTTTGAGGCATCAATGATTCTCTAAATGAAAGAAAAGTGATTTGAGAAAAGAAGGGACTAACTTTTGCTTCATGTAGAAAAGTAATCATCACCTGAGTATGCATCACGAAATAGAGTTCCGTGAAAACTAGAACCCCCACCATTGGCAGTGCCCGATAGTGAGGATGCCATACGCTTCATGCTAAGTACACCAATGTTATTAAATACTGGATAAGACTTTTAAAAATGACCAGGATAAACTGGGGATGAAACAATAACAAGAGGACCAGAAAGTGGTGAGAATGCAATCGTGGGCATATTAAGAAAAAAGTTGGGGAAAAAGAAAAAAGGATTTAGCCTGCAGCAAAGGCTGAAGTTTAAATCTTTTCAAATATTTAGTAGAATAAATTAAAAGGGATTGTTGGACTTCTTTTAAACTAGGTTTGAGCTTAATGGAAGAAAGGTCTTTTAGATAATTAAAGTTGTCCTGAAATGGAATGAACTGCCTGGTGAGGCAGTGAATTCCCCATCTCTAAAAGTGTGAAGTAAGGTGCTACATGACCACTTATTTGGAATTTATGCATTTGTTTAGAGGGTTAATGTAGATAACTTAATCTCACTTTCCATTCTGAGAGCCTATGACTCAATACTTGGCTATGTCTGTTCCAAGAATATCTTAACTTGATTACTGTAGCCTGAGCCAACACAATTTGGTGGATCTATGACCAACTCAATAGGCTCTTGATTTTCTTTCTTAGTATTTGTCATTTGTTGTATACCTTTTCAAAGTCTATTACAGTTGGAGTCAATACATTGTCTCTCTTAAATTGACTGGTAGCTCAATTCCTTCTTCCAGAGAAAGAGAGAGAGAGAGAGAGAGAGAGAGAGAGAAAAGAAAAAAAGAGCAATCAACAATAATGTGTACAGAGGTATGGGCCAGTCACTATTTTGAACAATCTTTCTTCACATAGTCTCTAATTTTTAAAAAAAATATTTTCTCCTTTACCAGTAACAGTTTGTGAAATCATAAAAAAGGCTATATAAACCAAAGGATTGAAAGTTAGAATCACATAGAAGGTGTTTCTGAAATGAGTCTACAGTGCTGTTAGATTTTGAATTCATGGGAAGTGACCATGCATGCATATATAATACATCTCAATTTATTTAGTCAAAATACAGCACTAAATAAATATGATGCTCTACAAAGCAAGAGCAGGTGTAGTATATTTCAGCAGGCATTTTATTTACCTCTCATGTCCACAAGAGGCACAATGTTACTGCTGACACTTTCTACACTACCAGGGTCTAGAAAAAAAAGTCATAAACAAGTTGAATTATTGTTAAGTCCTTGTAATCTTTAGTTGAAATAATATTTCCAGAAAATACACACTAATAATCTATATATCTCCATTTAAATAAACAATTACAATAAACATGAATACATTAAGGTAGTATGACAATTGGATGAAGTAAAGCAAAGGAGTAGTCCATATAGAATATTATTAAGAGAGTCTTGCCCACTTGAACACATGAAACACATAAATGATTTATTTTTGGCCATTATTTTAACTTGACACTTTCATTTTCCCCCCATTTTTCTAATTTAAGTATCGTATTTGTGTTTATGTGTGTTTTGTTACTTTCTGGTTTAAAGAGGGCTTTGTCATCTATTGAGTACCTTATGGATTTCCAACTTGCTTTATGCCCCATGACTGTATTGCACTGGTATGCAAATCTTTCCAAACTTCAATTGCCTGCTCATTTAATTTATCTGTTGTTTATCTCTGTTCCGAATCATTAATAACAATGATGAATTAAATGCAACTAACTCTCACATCTATGACATGTTGCAGGAAAGCCTCCTGGCTGAATAAGCTTCTATTTATCAACAGACTTTAGATTATGCCTGTTGGCTATTTTTCAATCCATTAAACAGTGCTTCAAATATAAGCCAGGTTAAAGTCATGGTTTTTAATTATCTAATAAAATTCAAACATTTTTTTATAATTCTACTCATTGATCTGCAACAATTTACATGTTTATCATAAATGAATTATGTTCTTGGAGCAAATACACTTGATTTTTGTTTTAGTTAATAGGTTTAATGGTTGACATTAAATATTACAGATGACTATGAGAATCAGATCTTATTTCTACAACCTGAAAGTATGTACCCCAATAGACTGTCCATGTTGTCTTTTCATTGCCTTTCAAATTAGGGACATTCTAGAGCAAGTAACAGTAGCTTCAGGAATGCATCAGTCACAACTTTTTAAGATACTCAGTCACCTGTCCCTTGTCCAGCTCCCTGGAGAAAGTTTATCTGAAATTTATCAATGTATTTGATTACAGAGTCTTAAATATAGACTGCCCAGTATTTATAGGAAGGAAAGTTTCTCTTGAAAAAAAAAATCATTTTGAGATATCTCTTTGTAAAACTATTAATTTTCTCTTCTTTGACAAATCAAAATGAGAATCTTCCATTATAGATTGTTTTTTCTTTCCAACATCCTTTTAAAAATCTTTCTATAATTCAAAGATTTACTTAGCAAATTAACTTTTACATTGGTGTTTCTGCATTCTCAGTTAGACAAAATTAAAATTTACTTGGGGATGGCTTTCTTTGATAACTGCCTTTTATTATAATATCAAAATTCAGAACACCATATAACTTATAATGGAGAATTTTATAATGTTTCAAGATGCCTAGAAAATGCAAAAATACATTAATAGATTTCACTTAATTTGTACATAACTTAGATCTAAACTACATGCTAAACAGGAAACTTGTTTGAGTTGTATGAAACATTGGAATAAATTAACATGAAAGTTAAGAAAAATGCATACAATAATTATAAATCATTTTATTAATATATAGTTTTAGGTAAATCTTGGACAGAAAATAAGACCATGCCCTCTGTAACTATTTTTAAATGATTCTATGATTATGTGATCCAGTCATATCAATTTGTTTCTGGTATTCTTTTTCTCATAGAATATTAGAACAATGTACCTTTATAAAACATACGTTGGGAAACATATGTCTTATTTTCTACAGGGAAATTAGTAAACTGTCTAATTTAGCCTAATATTAGTAACCTTCATATCATTTAAAATCTAAAGTGAGAATAGTGTTATTCTGGATATGTAAGGATTCCATATAACCAATTTTTTTTAAATGATAATAATTTGGTTTCTTACAAATCCTTATGCTTATATTTCCCTTTAATATTATGTAATATTGAGCAGTGTTTAATAAGAATATTTTTACAGTAAGCCAATTTGAAAAGTCAAAGATGAAAATGGGTTATGTATATCAGAAGAAATTGTAATAAACTACAGTGTAAAAAGACTCATACTTAAATTATTAATTTTATTTATGGTACATTTAGAAGAGTATTTGGGAACATGTATTTTATGTATTAGTGGAAAATGGGATCAGTTAAATTAATCAAGTTTATATTGTAGATAGCCTTTACAGGAAAGGTGAGAAGTATAGATTGTTGTACAAAGAAATAGGGAAATCTGGCTGGTTTTTTAAGAGAGACATGGATTTAAAAAAAGGGGTGAGAACAGTAAGTTATTTTGAGAGAATTTGGGTGTGAGTGATGCATAACAACGTATTTTAATTTTTTACTTTTGGGTTAGAGGTGGTATTCCCACTCAGACTTTGGTGGAATACAAATTAAAGCTAATTATCATCAGGATTTCATCAAATTTCTGACAGCCAAAACTACAGATGAAAAAGCACAGAAAGGTACAAGAGATAATGATACCACAAACTTATACAAATTGGCTGTAGAAAGTTAGTAGTTCAAAGAGTATTTTAAATTTTGTCCTAAACAAGCACCAAAATGGCCAAATTTGCTTGTGGGTGTGGGGGAAGTGGTTAAAAGCAGCAAGAGCTGACTAGGCAGGATTGTTCACTCTCAAACCCTTCCCCCACAAACAGGGCCACAAAGTAGCATGTGGGTTGCCCCACCCTGGAGAATGCCTAAGGTTCTTCCCCTTATAAAATAGCAGGTGCACCAGAGACAAACAAAGATATGGTCCAAATGGAAGAACAGATCAAAGTTCCAAAAACAGAAGTAAGCAATGAAAAGCTAGCCAACCTATCAGATGCAGAGTTCAAAACACTGGTAATCTGGATACTCACAGAAATGGTTGAGTATTGTTGCAAAATATAGGAAAAAGTAAAGGCTATGCAAAGTGAAATAAAGAAAAGTACATAGGTAACCAACAGTGAAAGGAAGAAAACCGGGACTCAAATCAGTGATTTGGAGCAGAAGGAAGAAATAAACATCCAGCTGGAACAGAATGAAGAAATAAGAATTCAGAAAATGAGGAGAGGCTGAGGAACCTCTGGGACAACTTTAAATGCTCCAACATCTGAATCATAGGGGTGCCAGAAGGAAAAGTGGAAGAGCAAGACATTGAAAACTTATTTGAAAAAACAATGAAAGAAAACTTCCCCAATCTGGTGAAGGAAATAGCCTTCCAGGAAGTCCAGGAAGTTCAGGGAGCCTCAAATAAGTTGGACTCAAGGAAGCACACACCAAGACAAATCATAATTACATTACCCAAAATTAAAGATAAGGAGAGAATCTTAAAAGCAGTAAGAAAAGGAAAGAGTTACTGCAAAGGAGTTCCCATAAGACTGTCAGCTGATTTCTCAGGAGAAGCCTTATAGGGAAGAAGGAACTGGAAAGAAGTATTTGAAGTCATGAAAGGCAAGGGCCTACATCCAAGATTACTCTACCAGCAAAGCCATTTAGAATGGAAAAAGGTACTTGGGGTTAACAAAAGTTCCCCAAATAATATAGCTTGGGATTTAAACCCAGAGAGTCTAACTCATGAGCCTGTTCATTTTATCATGGAATTATAGACACTGGAATACGATTTTAATAGGAAAACATACCTGGGAAAAGCTCGAAAGCCAAGATTCAGGCGAAGTAACTGAGGTGACTGTGTCCCAAATTTAGGAAGCATTTACAGGATCCTGAGAACAAGTCTATAAGAGTGTTGCTTCCAAGGAGTTTTGGTCCTGAGATGGAAGCTTAATGACAATTAGTATGAACTTCTGCTCTATAAGATGGAAAGTATAAGACTTAAAGGAGAGATCAGGGAAGAAAATGTTGGGATCAACACAGGGCAGGAAGTAGAACCAGAGCACAAGAGAGATGGAATTCTAAAAGAACCAGAGTGAAAGTCTGGAGTATTGAAGTGTTTCAGCTCTTGAACAGAAAAATATTTCCAGAAGGAATGATTCATCTGAGAAATAAATAACCTCAAAACTTAGTGATATAAAACACTATTAAGTTTATAGAACCCATGAGTGAGAAATTCAGAAAAGGCAGAGTGGGCATAAATTCTCTCTACTTTACAATGTTTGGGCCTTGAATGCATAAAAGCAAAGGCTAGATAGAGGAACTCAACAGCTCAAAGTGGGAATCACCTGAAGGCTTATTCATTCAGTCTGCTAGCTGAACCTGGCTGTCAGCTGGGACTGTAACAGGAGCAGCATAGACAGCCAGAGGTGACTAGGCTCAAAGCAAAAGTATGCCAACAGAGAGAGCCAAAAAGAAGCTACTTTATTTTTATGGCCTAGCTTTGGAAGTCAGATAGTATGATTTCTATTATATTGTGTTGGTCAGAATAGTTATAGGCCTGCCCAAAGGGAGGGGGAATAAACTGCCTCTTAATGGGTATTGACGAGGGTCTCAAAGAGCTTGGAGGACTAGAGAGATTGCTGTGGTTATTTTTGAAAAATGTAATATGTCACAAATGATGGCATGGGACATGTTTAAAAGAATGCCTAGGGTGGGTGATGGTCAGGATGGTAATTTGGCATTGTATTTGAACTGATTTTTTTTTAGGATTATGATATGTTGAGGACTCATGAGAAAGCAATGCACATTGGTCACTCACTTGAGAATTTGGGTAGTTAGAGAAATAAATAAATAAATAAATAAGATTGTAGTTGGGAAGAATAAGATCAACCAAGATGTTTCCCAAACAGGAAAAGAAAATCCTCAAATGTTTAGTTAAAAAGCAAAACAAAACAAAACAACAACAAAACACTTGGTGATACAAATGTTAGAGAGAAGAGGTCACGATTTTTTGAGGAAGGAAACAAATATTTTTGCACACTTACAATATAGTACACTATATTTCACATGTGATCTCATTTAATCCCTGCAACAGGGTAAATACATATTGTAATACTTATTTTTATGTATAGAAAAATGGAAACCATCCAGGTATAATAACTTAACAAATTTATAAACTAAGCAACAGAGTTCAGTCTAAGGTTGGCATAACTCCAACATTTGTATTCTCTTCTAACTGATATACGATGCCTAAAGATAACATTGATCAAGATACAATTGCTTCTTTAAATTATTTGTAATAATGTTTGTGGTCCAGCATGTCTGTTTTTTGTCTCTAAAGATATTGGTCCAGATAATAGCTCTGTTGTTTTCCTGCTTCGATTAGTGAGTCCCAAAACAGATTGAAAGTAAATAGGTGATTCTTCTCATGAATATTCAGACTTGAGTGAGAAGACTAGTATGCTTTTATTTAATTTTTTCTTATTTTATTAAATTCAGTGAGGTAACATTTGTTAATAGGGTCACTTTGGTTTCAAGTGTACATTTCTGTTATACATGATCTGTATCTTTCATTGTTTGCCTACTGCCCAAAGTCAAATCATCTTTTATCACCACATGTTTGGTCTAACTTAATACTCCCTGCCCCCTTCTTTATGGTAACCACCATATTGTTGTCTGTCTGTGTCTATGAGTTTCAGTTTTATATCTAACATATTAGTGAAACCATGTGGTTCTTATATTTTTTCTGACTGACTTATTTCACTTAGCACAATATTCTCAAGGTCTGCCCATATTGTTGCAAATGGCAGTGTTTTAACTTTGCTTATGGCAGAGTAATATTCTATAGTATATTTGTGTCCTGCTTTCTTTATCCAAACCTCTATCACAGCACACTTTTTTTGTCTACATGTATTGGTCACCATGAATTATGCTGAAGTGTACATAGGAGTTCATAAATCTTTGAGAATAAATGTTTTTGAGTTTTTTGAGTAGGTACTCAGAAGAGGGATTTCTGGGTTTTATGGTAACCCTATTCTTAACTTTTTTTTAGGAACCTTGGGAATACTTTTGTACATAGTAGCTGTACAAGTTTACATTTTAGTCAGCAGTAATAAGGGCTCTTTGTTCTCTATGGTCTGTCCAACATTTGTTATTACCTGTCTTTTTGTTTATAACCATTCTAATAGGTGTGAAGTGGTATCTCACTGTTGTTTTGAGTGCATTTCCCTAACAGCTAGTGAGATATATATGATGACCATTTTATGTCTTCTTGGGAGAGAGGTCTGTTCAGGTCCTCTGCCCCTTTTTCTTAAATTGGATTGTTTGTTTGCTGTTGAGCTGTATGAGTTTTTAAAATAAATTTTAGATATTAACGCCTTTGTCAAAACTATTGTTTGCAAATATCATTTCCTAATATGTTAGTTGTCTTTTTGTTTTGTTGTCAGTGTATTTTGTTATGACTTAGATTTTTAGTTTGATATAATCTCATTCATTTATTTTTGAATTTACTCCATTATCTTTTGGGTCAAATTCATAAAATGTTCTTTATGACTCAGTTCCATGAGTTTAGTACCTATAATTTTTCTATGTAATTTATTGTTTCAGATCTTATATTTAGGACTTTGATCCATTTTGAATTAATTTTTGTATATCAAATTAATAAAACAAAGACTAAAGATAATATGATCTTGTCAACAGCTGCAGATAAGGGATTTGATTAAAATGCAATATCCACTTATGATTAAAACACATGGTATAATTAATAAAGACAGTACCTTAACATAATAAAGTCCAATATAATAAACCCTCAGCTAATATTATAATTAATGGTTAAACACTGAAAGTTTTTCCTCTAAAATCAGGAACAAGACAAGGAAACTCACTCTTTCCACTCTTATTTGACATAGTTTTTGAAACCCTAACCAGAGCAAACAAGCAAGAGAAAAAACAAAAGACTTACAAACTGGAAAGGAAGAAGTAAAAGTGCCATGTTTTTGCAGATGACATTATTATGCATATAAAAAACTCTAAAGACTCCACAATTAAAAAAAAAAAACTATTAGGAACGAGAAACAAATACAGTCAAGTTGCAGTATACACAATCAATATACAAAAATACATTGCATTCTTATATATTAACACCGAAACTTCAAAAAAATAAATAAAATTTAAAAATCTCTTTGCAATTGTAACCAAAAAAATAAAATACCTAGCAATAAAGATAACAAAGAATGTGAAGGATCTACACACTGATAACTACACAGCATTATTAAAAGAGAATGAAAAAATATACAATATAGTAGAAAGATAGTCTGTGTCCATGGATTGAAAGAATCAGCACAGTTAAAATGACCATATTACCCAGAGTAATATACAGATTTAATGTAATCCCCATCAAAATCCTAATGCCATTTTTTCTTTTTTTTTTTCTATTGTTGTTCAAGTACAGTTGTCTCCATTTTACTCCTATCACTAATCCCCGCCCCAACCACCCCCATTTCCCACCCTTAATCCTACCCTCTTGTTGTCTTTGTCCTTGGGTCTTTTATAGATGTTCCCTGATTATCCTTTCCCCTTCTTCCCCCAACCCATGACCTTCCCTCCCCCTCTGGTTACTGTCAGTTTGTTCTTTATTTCAATGTTCCTGGTTAGTTTTGGATTGCTTGTTTGTTTTGTTGATTAGGTCCCACTTATAGGTGAGATCATATGGTATTTCTCTTTCACTGCCTGGCTTATTTCACTTAGTGTAATGGATGTATGTGATCCACTCATTTACTGATGGACAGGTAGGCTATTTCTATCACTTGGTTATTGTAAATTGTACTGCTATAAACATTGGGGTGCATAGGTTCTTTTGAATTGGTGCTTTGGGACTCTTAGGGTATAATCTGAACAGTGGAACTGCCAGGTCAAAAATCATAAACACAGTCTGTGTGAGATAAAGAAGTAAGAGTGACACTAGGGGATGACTTTATCCAGTTGATGATTCTTTTTATTTTGCTCCTGTTTTTAGAAAATTAATAGCTAATAACTCTTTAACCTAAAATTAACTATCAGATTCAGCAATATGCTCCTGTCACTTAAAGAACATGACAACATAAGAAAATCCATCTCACTGACAAGTATGGATTATCTAATTAGTTTGGACAACAGAGAATCCAGAAGCCTCATTACATCAGTGTATAAACATAGGCTGGAAAGGAATATGTTAAATTTATATAGCTCCAGGTTGGAGTAAAAACTTAGTCTTATGAGTACTAGAAATATGTGCCAGGATTTTATTATGTTTTCATATTTCTTTTTTTTATTGTTGTTCAGTTACAGTTGTCCCCATTCTCTTCTCATTACTCTCCTCCACCCAACCCACCCCCCTCCCACATTCAATCCTCCACCCCCAGTTGTCTTTGTCCATGGGTCCTTAATACATATTCCTTGATGACCCTTCCCCTTCTTTCCCCCATTATCCCTCTCCCACCTCCTCTCTGGTTGCTGTTAGCTTGTTCTTTATTTCCATGTCTCTGGTTCTATTTTGCTCGCTTGTTTGTTTTGTTGGTTAGGTCCCACTTATAGGTGAGATCATATGGTATTTGCCTTTCACCTCCTACCTTATTTCACTTAGCATAACACTCTCTAGATCCATCCATGCTGTTGTGAAGGGTAGGAGTTCCTTCTTCATTTCTGCTATGTAGTATTTCGTTATGCAAATGCATCATAGTTTTTTGATCCACTGATTTACTGATGGGCACTTGAGAAAATCAGTTGGGCACACAACTGCATTAAACAGATATTTTCATGAAGAAGAGAAGCATATCCTTGATTTACACAGAAGAGGAAACCTATTTGAACATTCTTAAGTGGCTGCAATAGTTAATAACTAAAAGTCATGTATGCTATACATTAGGAATATGACTACTGAGGACACCACCTCATTAAGACACTAAACATATGCACTGCAATAGCTACAGTGTATATTTCAGGCCCTTATCACTTTACCAGGACCAGAAAAATAATCTCACGGTCTTTGCTATTCAAAATGCTGCCCAGGGTTCAGTACCTGGTGTCTGGTGATTCCTAGAAATGCTACAAAGTGGAAATGCAGGCACCATCCTGACCCACTGAATTGGAATCTGTGTTTTAAGATTACGTATTCACATACATAATACATTTTTAGAGCCCCTGGGATAAATAGAATGGCTCCACTCTGTCTCTCTGCTACCTCCCCTTCATTGTCCACAGTAGGAGGGAACTTTCAAACTACACATCTTATCAGAAAAATTAATGACACCACATTATCAGAGAAAGTCCAAACTCTGTGGTATTTATAGAAGATTGTCTAAGATATGGCTGCTGTCTTTCTCTTACTTCATGCCCTCTCTAGTCATTAAATTTCTGCCACACATGAGTGATATCATCTCAGAATCACTAGTGCATATGTCCACACATGCCTCATCCTTTTAACATGACGCTTGCTTATAGTATTGTGAACATGCATTGCCACTGTGTGCCAACCTGTCTTCACACAGGATGATCCTGCTGCTTGAAATGGCCATTTCTGTTTTGTCTCTCTGTTACCTTTCAGTACACCTATCCAATTTATCTCTCCCATCTCTGCTGCTCTTGGAAACACTCCCAACATTCTCAGTTCCTGACTCTTCCTGCCTTTCCTTCCAGCCACTAACAGCCAGTCTCCTCTCCTATACAGGTCAGTCTATTTATCTAATTTAACCCCATTCTACCTTATGGTTTTCTCTTACACCAACTTTCCCTCTTCTACTACCACCATCCATAAAACAATCAGCAATACTTTGAGAAGAAACTAATTAGTTTTACATTCTTAATATTCTAACAAGTTCCCTGTTTGAATAGTTTACGTAATTAGTTGGTATCATATTTTTTAACCATCTTCAGCCCAAATCAGACTCATTACAAAGAAAATACACTGACCTATTTGTTCCTCACAGCTGAAAGCCCATGTTTCTCCTTCCTGGGGAGCTAAATATTACTTGTTTCCAATGATGCAAGGAAAATTCCACTTTTTTCATAAAATATATATTTATTGGATACATTAGCCTTTAAAAAGCTACATTTAGGAAATGTGGCAATCAGACTACCATCACACAAAAAAAACTGTCTTAGATTTCTGCATACCTTTGTGTATACATGCTATGTATGCATGTGTATATATTAATATATGTCTGGAAAAAACCCAACCATTGTTAACATACCAAGAACGGTTTGTTCAACTTGGATATAACCTGGCATCCAAGAAGAATGGACTGGAATGAACATTTATGAACAATGATGATTTCACTGTACTAGTTAGTGAGGGTGGTAGATGTCATGGAGTGAGCATGTGTGCTGTGTGACTGTCTCATTCAAAATGACTGAGCAAGTAGAGCAACGACGCTACATCTAATTTTGCATTAAGCTTGAACATTATTCTGCAGAAACTATTTGGTTGATTCAGAAGGCTGTAGCAATGGGTAACTGGTGATTGGTAACTTCATTACAACAATAGGTCCACTCATGCATCACATCTCATATAGAACTTTTTGGCAAATCATCAAATCACTCGGGTGACACAGCACTCCCTACAATCCAGATTTGGCACCCTGTGACTTCTGGATTTTCTCAAAACTAAAATCACCTTTGAAAGGGACGAGGTCTCAGACCGTTAATGAGTTTCAGGAAAATACAACAGGCAGCTGATGGTGACTGGGAAAATTGTGTGAGGTTCCAAGGTGTCTACTTTGAAGGGGACTGAGGCATCATTGTCCTGTGTACAATGTTTCTTGTGTCTTGTATCTTCTTCAATAAATGTCTAGCTCCCCCACCTTGCAAGGTGGAGTCTAACTGGGGTAATGAAAAGCCTAACAGAAATGTTCCAAATATGCTATTACATCTTGATCATGGCTCAAATCACACCAAATTCAGACTGCCACACAGGCTGGCTCTATTCACTAGATAGGTCACCAGCAATAATAGTATTTTTTAAAGGAGGAAAGTAGAATTAGGATTTTATGGATTCTTATTCAAATCTTGGTCTTTTTCTATTGATATTCATGATGTCTAACCTCTCAGAAGCGACATGTCCTTATCTGTTAAATGATGGTAACGATGACAATCATTTAGGTTTTCATCAGTTTAACACTCCCTCTCTTGGGACCAGGTAGATACATAATAGTTGGTGGTCTCTTTCTACAACTTTATTAACTGAAGTATTTTTAACCTCCTCTCCATCTATGAGAAACTCATATATTGCTTAAAATCTATCTTAAGTCACTTTTTCAAGATTAAATCTGTCAAAGAAAGGAGTCCTCTTTACCCATACATCTTCCTTTACCATGTTCATTCATTAGTGATCACATGGCAGTTATACAGTATATTTAATATGGAGAAGGAATTGTTCACATGGTGGATTCTTCATTCTTTTGAATGGTGTGCAGTCACCATTCATTGAGCATTCACAGTGCTTATAAGGACCAGGACCAGGGACCAGACTGCTTTGGTTCAAAAGTTGTCTCTACTTCTTGAACAGTTGCCTTGGGAAAACACATTATTTAACCTCTCTCTTTCACAGTTGGACCACCTACAGAAACAGGAATAATAACAGTACTTAATTCTGAGAAGTTAATTTATGAAAGATGCTTAGAACCAAGCCTGGTGTATGATAATCAGTAACTAAATGTTGGATATTATGATCCATTGGATGTACAGGTAAACAGGATGTGTATATATATATATATATATATATATATATATATACACACACATACACACACATATAAATATATATATAAATGCCAATTATCCCTGTATCCCTGGGCTCTCTTAACATGCATAATTAACATGCATATATATATAATATGCATGTTAATGTATATATTACACATATATATATACACATACACACACACACACACACACACACACACACACACACACACACATATAGTATGTCCAGGAGGTATCCAACCATGCAATATGAAAAATAAAGACATTTATTGATGAAGATATAAGATACAAAAAACACTGTACACAGAACAATGACACCTCAGTCTTCAAAATAGGCACCTTGGGACCATTTTCCCGAATCTTGTAAAAGTCTGAAATCTCTTCTCTTTCAAAAATAACTTTAGTTTTGAGAAAATCCAGAAATCAAAAGGTGCCAAATCTGGACAGTAGGGAGGCTGAGTCACTTGGGTGATTTGATGTTTCACCAAAAAGCTCGGCATGAGATGTGACACCTGAGTGGGTGCATTGTCATGATAAAGTTGCCAATCACCAGTTGCCCATAGCAGTGGTCTTCTGAATTATCCAAATAGTTTCCATGGAGTAACATTCAAGTTTAATGCAAAATTTGATGCAGATCTATTGCTCTACTTGCTTAGTCATTTTCAATGCAATGACCACATGATACACATGCTCACTCCACAGCATCTACTGTCCCCACTGACTAGTATAGCGAAGCTGTCATTGTTCATGCATGTGAATTCCAGTCCATTCTCCTTGATTGCCAGGATGCATTAATGTTGTGCACACTGTTCTTGTTATATTAACAATGGCTGGACTCTTTCTGGATAGACTTCATATATTCACTCATTCATTTATTTTGCCTTTTATTATTATTTTTTAAATCTTCACCTGAAGATATTTTTGATTTTAAGAGAGAGAGGAAGGCGGGGAGAGAGAGAGAGAAATATATATCAGTGTGAAAGAGAAACATCAACTGGTTGTGTTCCAAATGTGCCCAGATCAGGAATTGATCCCTGAAACTAGGTATGTGTCCTGACTGAGAATTGAACCTGGAACCATTTGGTGTATGGGCTGACTCTCCAACAAGCTGAGCCATCTGGTCAGGGCTCATTTAATTTTAAAGATTATCTTACACTGCATTTATTGTCACAAGAAAATTCACATGCACATATAATATCCTAGATTCAGTCCCCCAAATACTTGTCTGTTTTGTAGGTTTTCCTACAATAAGTGTTTGTGTAAAAATAGACTCTGACTTGATTGAATTTCATGGGAAAATGGAAATGCTATCTATGACTATGTATCAGTATGCATTAAAAAGTACTTTTATATACACACAATCTTTGTGTATATCCCATTCTAATACAATAAATGTTAGATGATTTGTCATGTCTATGTAACTCATGTCATAATTTTTGTTGCAGAAAGGAAAAAAATAAATATATGTCTTAATATGTTTTGATATATTTCTTTACTATCTCTTCTTATAAAGAATTTTGGTCCCTGGCTTTTCCCTCTGGTAATGTCAGTGCAATCATGCCACTTTCTGTTATTCTGCAATTGGTAGATTGCACAGGAGAGAAATTATAAATGTTTCTAACCTGGCAGAAACCTCTACTCCTATAAGCAATTGCCTCCAAGCTGACAGGTTCACAGCCTCAAATCTCTTATGTTTGGTTCCCCTTTACCTCACCAGCAGTTACATTTTAAAATTAAACCTTCATACACCCACCTCACAACGAAGTCATGACTTTGCCTGTCTTGGTTGTACCCTTCAGTTATTACAATGAACACCTGTCATTTTAGACCAATATAATTTAAACCACTGTTTTCTTATTTTCTTCCTCTCCCCCTTTCTAAATAAAGGTCAAATCATTTCCCAGTACTCAATACCGCCCCGCCCACACTCCACTATCAGGAAAAGCACGTCCAGCTGTTTTATGTCTAATTTATTTATCGTGATGAGAAATGAGAAAATCTTCGTCAGAGATCATTAATTTTATAGCTTGTGTTTCAAAAAATAGTTCCTGGGCTATTCACACCTCATCATATTAACACCTGAGAAAATGAGTGAGCTGAAGGCATAAAACTTGAAAGCAAACAGTGTGTACTGTCTCCCTCTAAATATAATTCATGGGTCAGAGCAGATATTTATGACTCATGATCAGATATTCTCAGGGGTTGCATTTGATGTTTGCTGCAGTGACACTGAATGTCTTTGTCTTTGTTGATTCCAAGACATTTAGCATCTTGTTGGATTTCTATATGCAAGATGAAATTATTACAATTCATCTTGGCAGGGACAATTACTTTTTGAATTAACTTGTAGAGTGTCATGGGTTGAAACAATTTTCTAATTTAGGAAAACAGATTGTTTATTGAATTTATGAGAGAATGAGCTGAAAGGAATCCCAGAAACTACATAGCATCATCTTACTGATTTTATTACATTTAATTTTTCAGCTTCATTGGGATATAATTGACAAAAGTATAAAATATTTAAAGTGTACATCATGGTGATTTGATATATTTCATACACATATAGGTTGTGAAATAATTCCCCCTTTGAGCTACTTAACATTGGCTCATTTTACTTAGTGTAATGCCTTGAAGGACCACCCATGCTGTTTCAAAAGGCAAAATTTCCTTTTTTTAATCATGACTAAATAACATTTCCTTATACATTTACATTTACAAAAATATTTTATATTTGCATGTTTTTTTTTATTAATTTATGTGCTCTGGGTTTATTTCTATGTCTTGGCTACCATGAATAATGAATGGTGCAGTAAACCTAGGACTGAATATATTTCTTCAAGATCCTGTTTTCATTTCTTTTTTGACATACACTCAGACATGAGATTACTGGATCATATTGTAGTTCCATATTTAATTTCTTGAGAAACTTCCATACTGTTTCCATAGTGGTTGTACCAGTTTACCTTCCCACAAAGATTGTATAAGTGTCCCATTTAGTACAAATCCTCATCTGCATTTATCACTTATCTTTTTGATAAAAGCCATCTGAACAGGTGTGAAGTGATATTTATGTATGGTTTTAATTTGCATTTCTCTGTGATTAATGATGTGAACTCCTTTTACCATGGGCTATTTCTGAGTTAATCTTAGCAACATTCTATTCAATTCTTCTTCCCACTTTTTAATCAGATTGGATGTATTACTGCTATTGAGTTTTATGAGTCCATGATATATTTTAGACATCAACCCACACCAGATAAAAGATTTACAAACATTTTGACCCATTCCATAGGTTGCCATTCATTTTGTGGAAGGTTTCCTTTGTTTTGCGGAAGAATTTTAGTTTGATGTAGTCCCACTTATATTTACTTTTGTTGTATTTGATATTGGTGTCATATCCAAAAAAAATATTGCTAAGACCAATCAGTATCAAGTAGTTGAAACTCATGTTTTCCACTAGGAGTTTTGTGGTTCCATTCTTACATTCATGCCATTGATCTATTTTGAATCGATTGTTGTGTGTGGTGTAAGATAAGTATTTAGTTTCATTTTTTGTATGTGTACTTCCAGTTTTGCCAGCACCATTTAAGAAAAAGATGATTCTTCTCCATTATATATTCTTGGATCTCTTTTAATAAATTCATTGAACATATATGCATATGTTTATTTCTGGTCTCTCTGTTTTGTACCATTGAACTGTATGTCTATTTTTATATCAATACCATATTGCTTGGATTACAGTAACTATAATAAATTTTCAAACCAGGAAGTATGAAGCCTTCAGCTATGTTCTTCTTTCTCAGTATTTTCTTTGGCTATTCAGGGTCTTCTGTTATTGTATACAAATTTTATATGTATTATTATTATTTTATTTCTGTGAAAAATACTGAGGCTTTCATAGACTGCATCAATGATTGCTTTAAGTAGTATAAACATTTGAACAATGTTAATTCTTACAATCTATTAGTATGGGATATCTTTTCATTTATTCATGTTTTCTTCTATTTCTTTCATTATCGTGTAATAGTTTTTAGTGTATATACCCTTCACCTTGATGATTATATTTATCCTAAGGTATTTTATTATTTTTGATGCAATGAAAAATTGGATTGTATCTTTTTAATTTCGGTTTCCATTTTTAATTATCGGTGTATGGAAATATAACTTATTTTGCTTATTTATGTTTTTATCCTGAAACTTTACTGAATTCATTTATTAGTTTTAAAACTCTTTTGGGGGGCAGAGTCTTCAGTATTTTCTATATAAAATGTCACCTGCAAGTAGAGTTTCACTTTTTGCTTTTTAATTTATTGCATTTAATTATTTACTTG
Organism: Mormoops blainvillei; assembly: GCA_004026545.1. NCBI lineage: Eukaryota > Metazoa > Chordata > Mammalia > Chiroptera > Mormoopidae > Mormoops > Mormoops blainvillei. Next base: position 241,106 of record PVJD01001306.1, read on the forward strand.
CTTAATTGCTTTTTCTAAAATGTTAAATAAAATGGTAAGAGTGGGCATCATCTTTCTTTTCTGATCTTTGAGAAAAACTTTCAAGTTTTGACTATTGAGTTAATGTTAGCTGTGCATTTTTCATATATTTTCTTTATTACATGGAGTTGTTCTCCCTTTATACCCACCTCATTGAGGGTTTAATCATGAATGGTAGTTAAATTTTTAATGTGCTTTTTCTGCATCTGTTCAAATAATTATGATTTGTATCATTTCTTTCTTTCTTTCTTTCTTTCTTTCTTTCTTTCTTTCTTTCTTTCTTTCTTTTGTGCTGTATGACATTTATACATTTGCTGATGTTGACTCTTGCTTTGCTGGAATAAATTCCTGATGATAATGTTGCATGATCCTTTGAATGTATGGCAATTTAGTTTGCTAATTTTTGATGATTTTTGCATCTATTTCTTCAGGAATATTGATCTATAATTTTATTTTCTTGTACTGTTCATACGTGGTTTTGGTATCAGGTTAATGATGGTCTCAGACAAAAGGTTCAGGAGTGTGCCCTCTTCCATTTTTTTAAAGAGTTTGGGAGGATTGGTATTAATTTTTTAAAAAGTGCTAGGTAGAATTCACCAGTGAAACAGTAAAGTTCTGGAAATTTTATTTGGAAGTTTTTTATTGTTGATTCAATCTTATTTCTAGTAATTACTCTGTATTTTTTTTTTTTTTATAATTCAAACTTGGTAGTAGTATATTTCAGGGTATTTATCCATTTTTTAAAATTGTCAACTTCTTGGCACATTACTGTTTATAATAGGTTCTTAAAATTCATTATACTTGTGTACTTGTGTAATATCAGTAAAGTCCCCTCTTTCATTTTTAATTTTATTTACATGATTCTCTTCTTTGTCTTAGTTATGCTAGCTAAAGATTTGTCTATTTTGTTTATTTAAAATATAACAGTTCTTACTTTTATTGATCTTTTATATAGTCTTCTTTGTCTGTTTCTCATTTATTTCCTATGATATTTATTTCCTTTTTTTTATTAATTTTTTGCTTATTTTTTCTAGTTATTTTGAGTTATAAAGTTAATTCAGTTATTTTTGAGGTTTTTCTTTGATCTTAATATAAGCCCTTACTGACATGAGCTTCCCTTTTAAAACAGATTTTGCAGCATCACAGGTGTTTTGGTATGTTGAATTTTCATTTATATTTACTTAAGTTTTATTTTTTATTTTGATTTTTTCCATTTTGATTTAATCATTGATCCAATGTTTGTTTAAGTGTAAGTCATTTAATTTCTGTATATTTGTAAATTTTCCAGTTTTCTTTCTGCAATTGATTTGTAGTTTCATGGAATTGTAGTAGAAAAGATGCCTGATATGAATTCAAACTTCTAAATGTATTAAGACCTTTTTTGTAGCTTAACATATTATTTTTCCTGAACAATGTTGTTACTAAGCTTCAGAAAAATGCGTATTCTGTTGCTGTTGGACACACTATTCTGTAAACGTTGAGTCAATTGCATCTAACATGTTTTTAAAGTCCAATGTTTTCCTTTTCATTTTCTTTCCAGATTATTTTTCCCTTGTTAAAAGTGGATTATTGAAGTCTAGTAGTAGTATTTTATTTCTATCATTTTTCCCTTCAGGTTTGTTTGTATTTGCTTTATTTGTGCATGTGCTTCTATGTTGATTACATAAATATTTACAAATATATCATCTTGTGAATTGACTCCTTTTTAATTTTATAATAACCTTCTTTGTTTCTTTTATAGTCTTCAATTTAAAATCTTTTATCTTATGTAAGTATAGGTATCCTTGCTTTCTCTTATTCTCACTTTTATGAAATATCTTTTCCCACCCCTTTACTTTCATTATATGCATGTCTTTAAATATGATATGTGTCTCGTAGGCAGCATATTGTTACTTTTCAACCATTCAGCTAGTCTATGCTTTTTGATTGTGTCATTTAGTTCATTTACATAAAGACATTGACAGGTAAACTTAAGTCATTTTTGTATTTGTTTTCAGCTGATTTGTAATTACTTCGTTTATTCTTCTTTCGCTCTTTTCTTTTGAGATTTTGTTAACAAACCAAAAAAGGAAGGTTTGTCTATTTGCCACTACAAAACCAAACGCATGAGGCAGTTACTGGTGACAAAAGAAAACAGGTCTATTCAGATGCTACATAATCTGGGAGAATAGTGGACCCGCCATCCCAAAGCTCATCTCTTCTGCAAAACCAATACAAATTCCAACCACCTTCTGCAAGACAAAAACAAAAGGTAGTTTTCAGAATTCCTGCTTCACTTTAAAGTACTGCCATTTGGAACCAGAGGTGGCTGCTGAGAGCTCATCCAGGTAACTTAGCTTAATTCCAGTCGCTGCTTGGTTCAGGCTCCCTCCTGGAGGCCATGAACCATGCCACTGCTAAGGTCGCAAGGTCATGTACTCCAGGTGAGAAGCCGTGCAAGTTCACTGGTGAATGCATAACTAGGTCAGCAAGAGAGAGAGAGTCTCTTTCCTGGAGATCATAGGCCACGTAGCTGCTAAGGTCACGGGGCCAATGAAGAGAACAGGCAAATACACTTATGTGTGTCCAGGTCACAAGCAAGAGCCACGAGCAAAAGAGTGTCTTTGGTCCTGTGGGGTTATATTAGTTTTGGGTATGGGACAGACCAAGTGCTTTCTTAAAATAAACAATCTTCTTCCCAAATTTCTGTACTTTGCTTGGGTCTACATCCAAAACAATCTGTTCTTTCCCCAGGCAACACTGACAGGACTTTTTGGTCCAGTACCTCCCTCTGAGCCATTTTGACTTCTATTGTGTACGTACCTGCTTTTCCCCAGTCCCACCCCCAGTCTGTTATCAGAGGGATGGGAGGAAGGACTTTCACATTCTCCATGTAAGAACTTCCATCTGCCACCATCTCAGCTATTGGGGGAGACTCCCTGGGTCCCATTGCATCCCAGGGCTTCATGGCTTCCTTGTTTTGGGGACCTCAGGCTACATTTCATAGGCTGTACCATGTCTGAGCAAACACTCTCCCACAGCTGAGCCCGACCACCACTGATGCTCATGTGCCCTGTAGGGTTTCCCATGCCCCTGAGCCAGGCAGTCATATGACTGAGCAACCCGGCCACCAGATGCTACTCTGCAGCTATCAGTGGAGCCTCAGCCTCCATGAAGGTGGACTCTGAACTCCACTTGCAGAAGGGCACCCCCTCCTCCCTGCAGCTTGACACAGTATGTCAAGCCTTTGGAGCCTCAGCTCACTGAGAGCCGGTGGACCAAGGGTCCAGGCCACAGGTAACAATTTGAAGGTTTTCTATAGTGGTATGCTTAGATTATTTTTTATATCTTGTATATTTACTTTAGTTTTTACATTGTCTTTAAATTTTGACTATTTAATTATAATTCGTATTGGACAAATCTCTTTGGATTTATCTTATTAACAAACTCCCTTGGCTTTCTGGACCTGGCTGTCTCTTTTCTCAAAATACAGAAATTCTCAGCCATTATGTTTTTGAATAAACACTCTCCCCCCTCCTCTATCAATCCTGATTCTCTTTCTGCCCCTTTCTCTCTCCAGGATCTCTATGGTGCACATACTGGTCCTGCTGGCAGTGTTCTGCAATACCCTTAAACAACCTTTACTCTTCATTTGTAAAACCATTTTCACCCTGAATGAATAAATTCCACTGACCTGTTGAACTCCTTATTTATTTTCAGAGTTTAATTATTATCCTCTTTAATTTTGTGTTTGGTACATTTTTATATTATTATTTTGTAGAATGCTCACTTTGTTTGTGTATTTGTCTCCTGATGTTAGTGAGCATCTTTATGACCATTTATTTTGAAGTTTTTATAGGGTAAATCACTTGTCTCTATTTAGTTAAGAGTTATTTTTGGAGTTTATGTTTTTTTGGGGGGATGCATAATACTTCAATTCTTTCTTTTCCTTGATTCTCTGTGGATTTTCTGAACTTTGAATAAAATAATCACCTCTCTCAATATTAATAGAGTTGTTGCCTGTAGGAGATGAACTTCATCATTTACCTTGGCCTGGGCCCTTGGTTATTTCTCATACTTTTGTGCTTTTCCGTATTGCTCTCTTTGTTTGTCCTTAGTGGCTTCCAGTAGCTGAGGGTGTGTCAAGACCTGTCTGTGTCCCTAAGGGGATGACATAGGAGGATATGGGAATATCTAAATCAAACCTGATTGGAAGTGAGACACTCAGTATTCACAGATTTATTTCGAGGAATGACTGAGAGTCATGTTTTTGTCTGACTCCTCTTCATGAGCCTTGAATAGCTTGCCAGCTAAGAGTTTTTTGTTTGTTATACTCCTGTGGCACCTGTGAATGTGAACCCCACTAGCTACCAGTGTCAGGTAATCAAGGAGTATGCTTACTGGGTAGCAGCCACAACACCCAGAGGTGCCAGAAATATGCATAAGCTCCTTCCAGGGAGATAGCATTTACCTTGAGCAGGTCAGAGGGAGAATGTGGAGAATAGACTGTTCCCATTTGCAAACCTGGTCTCTAAGAAGACCTGTAGTTAAAAGTGAGTCACCTAGTAGTTTTTAAAGTACGCAAATAGACCTCTTTCAGGGAAATTTTGGGAATGGGCCATTCTATCTGCTCATTTTGTGCTGAGCCCTGGGGGAAAACCACAGGTAGTCTTTGTAAAGTACTTACAAATTGTTTCTTCATTTGATATATTTTGTGAGTCTAGTGGATTCAAGTCCTGCTTGGTTTCAGACCTCGGTGTTTTGTGGGCCCATCACTCAGTTAAAAATCTTAAAAGTTTGGGCACTAGATGTTGAGTCCAAACACTTCATTACTTAAGGAGAAAAAAGGAGTTGTGAGTTTCCTTCCTTTTTTATGTTGCTGTGTCAGGGGTGTGGTTTATGGTGAGAGTGTGTCTCAGCCTTTCCTTCCCATTTTGATGTGAACATTTTCTCATTTGCCTAATGTGTAGGAGTCACTAAGCTAGTTTCCGGATTTCTGTTAGAGGTAATTGCTTTGCATGTAGCTGTAGATTTAGTATGTCTACAGGAAGTCGTGAATTAGATGACCCCTATGTCACCAAATAGATGGTAACTTCATATTATTATTATTATTATTATTGCTAAATTAAATGAAATCAGAATGTTTTCCTGAGCAGTTATGAAATATACTTTATCCCCAGCACCTATACATTTCAACAACACAACTTGGACTCAGATTTATTTAATAATGAAAGAACTTCTATTCTTTTCCCCCTCTTTTTCTTCTAATTTTTCTTTCCTTGTAATTCATGTTTATTAATAATTCACTGGGGTATTAGAAGTGTGTATAAGCAGATATTTTGTTTCTATTCAGAAGTGCTATAGAAGGGAGTAGCTGTAAACAAAATTAATTTAGACTGTTTAGGCAAAGATTAAAAAGCATTTATTAGACCTAAAAGAAGTTGCATCCAAGGAGACATAGATTCAGGTAGCAACCTAAATTTTGTTCTACCGAGACAAAGGAAGGCCACCTTTTATAGAAAAATTTCCTGCTCAGGTTGCCAATTAGGTACCTCATTTTACATAAATGAGGTATTCAAAATTATGCATTTTTGATTGAACAGATTGATGAAAGTCTCAATCTGTTGAGAGAAAGACAAAAACAGTTTCTCTGCAGTAGCTGACTCAGATGGTATGGGAAGCAGAGAGTTCAGTCTGAGGTTCTTCTCAGTAAATTGAGTACATGAGGGGACTTTGTAAACAAATGGCTACTGGACGTAGTTATTCATAAAATCTGGGCCCTCAGTAGACCATAGAGAGTCCAGCTTAGCCAATAAATTCATCTTCGGAGTCCACATTGAATGAGTCTTTCTTCTTGGTGTCCATATAGTTATGAGCAAAAGCTTTATCCAGATCCTTTAGAAGACAGGTCATCCTAAATGTTGACCCACAGACCTGGACCAGCCTAGCACAACCAAGACCTAAACTGAAATTACTTTAAATTGCACTTATAATGACTAGGTAAAATCTGGAGATATGTACTTTTAATAATCTCTTTTGACTTTTTGCTCAAGATTCAAAGTGATTTGCCACATTTACCTACCATTCTTCTCAAAGTTCAGTGAACTATTAAAGAAAATACACAGAGGACAGTACATAAGTAACAGGGCAGGGAGACTGAGAACACCAGGGATATTCATGTCATTCTGGAAGACAGAAAGGGAACAGGTCATTATGAGAGCAGTGAGAAATCAACTTACAGAAGTTAAAGAGGTTTGGGAGCCATGGCTGTCCTCGCAGAGGAGAAGTTCTGGTGGGGACCAACAGCGAGAGCAGGAAGAGGGCAGAGATCAGAGGAAAAAATTAATTAGTAGCATTACATTTCCTACTTCCCTTATCCCCCATTCAGAGTCATCTTATTAATTGTTTGACCTGTAGGAGAGTACTGGTGATGGACAACACCTTCCCAAGGAAAAACACAGTTAACACTGATCTTGCTTCAACTTTGCCGCACCTTCTTGAGGCATGGAGAACCAGGTGACTTCCACTGGGACGACTGGGCCTTAGTTTCTGGATCATAGCCATAGGCCCACCAGTCATCTCCTGTTATGACCTCTGTGAAAAAATCTGGTTCATTCGCAGTGGTTTGAATCAAGCCATTAGCAAATGCAACGTTTTGTTCCTTTGTCTTTGGTAGCAGAAGTCATAGAATGAGTTTTGCCATGACACATTTCATGCCAATCTCCTGCATCAAAATCTTAGACACAGTAGTTTTTGGAATCCCCAGCTTAACTTCTAGTTCCTTTTATTATTATTATTTGGGGGGGGTATATTTTATTGAGTATACTCTTGCAGTTGTCCCATATTTTTCTCCCTTTATCCCTTCCACCCTGCACCCCATCCCATCATCCCCACACCTCTTAGTCCATGGGCTACACACACCAGTTCTTTGGCTTCTTAATTTCCCACACTACTCCCAGACTCCCCCTGTCCACTTTTCTTCTGTTTCTTGCACTATCAGTCTCTGATTTTTGTTGATTGCAGCCCATACACATTCAACATTCTCAGGTGTTCTACTTGTTGCAGGCCTTCCAGAAAGTGAATCACTTTCAACAGATTCTTGAAAATCTCTGAAGCTTTTGTGCCACACTTTTATTTGTGCTGCACTCATCGCATCATCCATGAAAGCCTCATGAATCATTTGAAGTTTCCCCAGAGGAATATACAAACTTAATGCAAAATTTGATAAAGATTCATTGCCCACTTGCTCAGTCATTTTGATTGTGATGACCACACAGTACCCATGCTCACTCAATGGTATCTATTGCCCCCACTGATTAATGCATTGAAGTCATCATTGTTCAGGCGTGTACATTCCAGTCCACTCTCCTTGTCTTCCAGGTTGCACATCGATGCTGTAAAAATCGTTCTCATTATGTTAACAATGGTTGGACGGTTTTCAGAGAGACCTTGTATGTTTGTGTGGGGAGATTTTTGGGAGTGAGAAAGAGGAGGATGAGAATAGCTGGTTTCTTCTGTTTCCTACCTTATATTCTTCCTCTCTCCCTTCTGTACAAGGTATCAAAGGGAAGATGAATACAGGGAAGGCCTCATATGACTGCTATGGTTGTTTTGAGCACCTATATCTTGGACGCATTCCTAAAACTTCTCCAGTGCTCTAAAGGGTTTGACTTTGAAAGGTCTTAACCAATGGAAAGGCCCTGAAATAAGATTGAAACCAACAAGGAGAGGGGAATCATGCTATTTCTTTTCCTTTTTTTTTTTTTTTTTTTTTTGTTTCAGGGGATATTTCTTCTGTGTCCTCATCTTCTGCTTAATAGGATCATAAGGTTCCAACATCTGCTTGGTGACCAAGTTCTTGGGCTCAATACCCTTGCTTTTTCCCATTGATCTTTGCAGTGTTAATGGATTGTTAACCCTCTGAGGGTTCTTTACCATTGTCTGCATAGATTTTCAGGATCTTCAACCTTTTTTCAGTCTGTTTCCTATTTGGCTCCTGGCAATACAACTGCAACATATATATGCTGCTATACAGACTGGATTCTGAGTGTGGTTAGTTTGCTTCTTGGCTGCTAGAACTCCCTGAAGGGTGTGTCCCCTTTACCTCTTCTCTGACAGCTGTTAATGTACCCACAAAGCTCTCATGCTCGCAACCTACTTCATCAGGCAGACAGTTTCTTCTGAGGTTAACTATCAAAAATCCACTTTTCAAAACAACCCAGTCAAGTTTCCACCTGGAGGATCCCAAATAACCCTATTGTAAAGCATCTTCCTTTGCTGTAGTTAAAGGTGCTGCTTGCTCCCTTTCAGCCCCCTTCAAATGCCTTTTCAGGAATCTGTATGGCATCACTTCACACTTCAAAACTCCAAGGGGCAAAGGTGATGCTCTGTGAGGTTCTCCTTAAAGCTCTCCACATATTTATCTAGGTGACAGGAAATCACCCCTCTTTTCCTTAAGAGGGGATGTGAGCTATATAATAATAACTCTGAAAAAAACCTAGCAACTAATATCTACCAGGCTTCCAGAAAATACAAAGTCAAATGCAAATGAAAAACTGGAAAAACTTTTGCAAATATGGTACAAATAAGTAGTAACAACTTTAAAAAACAATCATAAAATTAATGTAACTACTTCATCAGTGGTCTGGTATTTAGCTTTGCAATATGGATATATTTGGCAACTCTTGCTTTGTTCTTATTTGATTAGCTGTAATAAACAAGAGAATAAGAGTCTGACTCTGGCATCCATCCTACATATTATTAATTTCTTGAGTGTTAAGGCATGAGCATGTAATAAAATTTATACTATTCAAATAGGTACATAGTGCAAATTATGTATCATTGTATGTTCCTTGACCAACACCCTGCCCCCGCCAAGGAAACCCTGCTGTTGGTTTTCTGTGTCCATCCAGGAATACTCTAAGTATAGAATATGAAGTGTACTTAAATCAATGCAGCATATTATACAAATCGTTCTATCTTTTATTTATTTTTAGTGTGTATTGTATACCTTGAAGATTCTTACATATCGGCACATAGATTTCTCAATGTTTTCCACAGTAATATGACATTCAGTTACACATATTTACCACACAATCTTTAAGCAGTGACCTACTGATGAATATTTACATGTTTTTTTCATTTTTGCTAACACACACACTCAATATATAACCTCTATATTTGTCATTTTGCATAGATCTGTAGGACATGTTCACAGAAATAAAAGTGCTGTGCCAAAGTTTATGTGCATTATAAATCTTGATGAAGTTTGCTAAATTGCCCTAATGGACAGATACCATTTTACACTCCATGCAGAAAAGTATAAGCATGTATGGATCTCCATCAAACCGTGAATTGTATGATAAACCTGTTTGACATTTACTACTCTAAATGAAACTGATATCCCATTATAAATTTAATTTGAACACTTCTTATTTTGAGTTAAATTGTTAATCTTTTCAGGCACCTAAAGTCATTGTATTTCACTCTCCAAGCTGTTTGCCCACATTATTTTCCACTTTCTTAAGTGGTTCATTAAAAATTTTCCAATAACTCATATTGCTGTTTACTTATTACAGATATCACCTACTTATTTATAATATGTATTACAAAGGTTTTCCTCAATTTGTAATTTGCCTTTTGACTGTGTTTTTAACATGCAAAATCTGTTTTAAAATTAAAATTTATAAACCTTCAATAATTTTGGTTACTGTCATAATTTGAAAGGGCTTACAAAACTCATATTTTTACCTAAGTATTTTATAATTTTATTTTTCATATTTAAATATTTGAATTAATTTAGTTGTCTAAATTTATTTTCTGGATTTCTACTCAATGTCTCAAGGTTATTCATAATAATAAAGTGTTTTGGGGGCACTAATGTATCTTTCTTTCTTTTTTTTTTTTAGATCTAGGTAACTTTATTTTTTTAAATTTATGATTACTCAGTTACAGTTGTTCCACCTTTTTTCCCATTGCTCACCCTTGCCCTGTCCCCTCCACTCCCACAGTCAATCCTCCATTGTCTGAGCCCATGAGTCCTCTACTGGTCTTCCTTTGCTCACCCCATCCACTTCTTTCCCTCATACACTCTCACCCCTCCCCTGGGGTCAATGTCACTTTGTTATTTCCATGTATCTGGTTATATTTTGCTCATTTGTTTGTTTTGTTGATTAGGTTCTGTTTGTAGGTAAGATCATATGGTATTTGTTTTTTAACACCTGATTTACTTAACTTCGTATAATGCTCTCCAGTTCATTTCATGTTGATGCAAAGGGTAAGAATTCCTTCTTTCTTCTTGCTGCATAGAATTCCATTATGTAAATGTACCACAGGTTTTCGATCCACTCATTTACTGATCGGCACTTAACCTGTTTCCAGCACTTGGTTATTCTAAATAATGCTGCTGTGAACATTGGGGTGCATAAATTCTTTTGAATTGGTGTTTCAGGATTTTTAGAGTATAATCCTAGCAGTGGAATTGCTGGGTCAAAAGGCAATTCCATCCATTTTTAGTTTTTTGAGGAAATTCCATAATGGTTTTCAAGGTGGCTGCACCTGTCTGTATTCCCTCCAATGGTGCACTAGGGTTCCCCTTTTTCCACCACTTTGCCAGCACTTGTTTGTTGATTTTGTTATGATGGACATTCTGTCTGGCGTGAAGTGGTATCTCATTGTGGTTTTAATTTGCATCTCTCTAATGGCTAGTGATGCTGAGCATCCTTTCATGTGTCTCTGGGCCCTATGTATTTCCTCCTTAGAGAAGTGTCTGTTCAGCTCCTTTGCCCACCTTTTAATTGGGTTGTTTTTCTTCCTACTATGGAGTCATGTGAGTTCTTTATATATTTTGGAGATAAAACTGTTGTCTGATGTATCATTGGCAAATATGTTTTCTCATATGGTTGATTCCCTTTCCATTTTGGTGATGTTTTCTTTAGCTATGCAGAAGTTTTTAGTTTGATGTAGTCACTTTTATTTATTCTTTCCTTTATATCCTTTCCCTAGGGGAATGTATCAGTGAAAATATTGCTGTGTGGGATATCTGGAATTTTCCTGTCTGTTTCCTCTAGGACTTTTATGGTGTCATGACTTATGTTTAAGTCTTTTATCCATCTTGAGTTTATTTTGGTTTATGGTGTAAGTTGGTGATCTAGTTTAATTTTTTTGCATGTATTTGTCCAGGTCTCCCAACAATATTTTTGAAGAGTCTATTTTTACTTCATTTTATGTTCCTGTCCCCTTTGCCAAATATTGATTGACAGTACTGGCATGGGTTTATTTCTAGGTCCTCTATTCTGTTCCATCGGTCTATGTGTCTGTTCTTATGCCAGTACCAGAATGTTTTGATTACCATGGTCTTGTAATACAGCTTGATATCAGGTATTGTGATCCCTCCAACTTTGTTCTTTTTTTTCAAAACTGCTGAGGCTATTCGGGGTCATTTATGGTTCCATATAAATTTTTGAAATATTTTTTCTATATCTGTGAAACATGTCATTGGCATTTTGATAGGGATTGTGTTGAATCTATGGATTGCTTTGGGTAGTGTGGACATTTTGATTATTTTAATTCTTCCAATCCATGAACACCGTACATGCTTCCATTTATTTGTGTCTTTCTTAATTTCTTTCCTCAGTGTTGTGTAGTTTTCTGAATACAGGTCTTTTATCTCCTTGGTTAAATTTATTCCTATGTACTTTATTTCTCTTGTTGCTATAACAAATTGGATTTTTTCCTAATTTCTGTTTCTGATATTTCATTGTTGGTGTACAAAATGCCCTCAAATTCTGAGTGTTGATTTTATATACCACAATTTTTCCAAATTCATTTATTAGGTTGAGTAGTTTTTTGGTGGAGTCTATAGGGTTTTCTGTGTATAGTATTATGTCATCTGAAAATAGTGACAGCTTTACTTCCTCCTTTCCAATTTGGAAGTGTTTTCTTTGCTTTTCTTGCCTGATCACTTGGGTTAAAACTTCTAGTACTATGTTGATTAGAAGTGGTGGAAGTGGACATCCTTGTCTTGTGCCTGATCTTAAGGGGAAAACTTTTAAAATTTTCCCATTGAGTATGATGTTGGCTGTAGGTTTCTCATATATGGTCTTTATTATGTTGAGGTAAGTTCCCTCTACTCCCACTTTGCTGGATATATTTATCATAAATGGGTGCTTTACTTTATCAAATTCTTTTTCAGCATTTATTGATATGATCATGTGGTTTTTGTCTTTCATATTGTTTATGTGATGTATTACATTTATTGATTTGTGTATATTGTACCATCCTTCCATCCTTGGGATGAATCCCACTTGATCATGGTGTATGATCTTTTTAATGTATTACTTGATCTGGTTTGCCAATATTTTTTTGAGGATTTTAGCATCTATATTCATCAGCAATATTGACCTGTAGTTGTCTTTCTTTGTTGTGTCTTTATCTGGTTTTGGAATTAAGATAATAGTGGTCTCATAAAAAGAGTTTGGGATCTCTTGTTCCCAAACTTGAATTTTTTGGAATAGTTTGAGAAGAATAAGGGTTAGCTTTTCTCTAAATGTTTGGTAAAATTCTGGAGGCCATTCAGCACAGGACTTCTGATCACTGTTTCAATTTCACTAGCTGATATTGGTCCGTTCAGGATTTCTGTTCCTTCTTGACTGAATTTTGGAGGATTATATGTTCGTGCAAATTTGTCCATTTCACCCAGGTTTTGAAATTCTTGGCATATAGATGTTCACAGTAATTTCTTATGATCCTTTGTGTTTCTGTGGTACCAGTTGTAATTTTGCCTCTTTTGTTTCTGCTTTTATTTATTTGGATCTGCTCTCCTTTTTTCTTGATGAATCTGGTTAAAGGTTTGTTAATTTTATTTATCTCTTCAAAGAACCAGCTCCTGGGTTCATTGATTATTTGAATTTTTGTTTTAGTCTCTATGTTTTTTTTTAATTCTGCACTGATCTCCATTATTTCCTTCCTTCTACTTGCTCTGGACTTTATTTGTTGTTGTTCCTTAGTTTTTATAGATGTAGGGTTAGGTCATCTATTTGAAAACTTTCTATCTTTTCTTAGGTAAGCTAGTATTGCTATGAACTTCCCTCTCAGGACTGCTTTCACTGTTTCCCAAAACTAGGTTTTGGATTATTGTGTGTTCATTTTCATTTGTTTCCAGAAACTTTCTGATTTTTTCCTTGATCTCATTGTTTACCCATTCATTGTTTAATAGCATGTTATTCAGTCTCCATGCATTTGACTGCTTTGGAGTTATTTTCCTTGAGGTTGTTTTCTAGTTTCCAGCCATTGTGATCTGAGAAAATGCTTGATATGGTTTCAATTTTGTTGATATTGTTGAGGCTTGTTTTGTGGGGACACTAACATTTCAATATTGTTTTCATACACTGAATTTCAATGTTTAATTAGGGATATTTCTAAAGTTTCCATTATGTTCCCCTGATGTTTTATTTATCTTTGCATTAGCATCCTTCTTTTAATTACTGTAGCTATACATGTATAACTGACTTTAGTATCTGTTAGAGCTAATTTCTACTCACAATTCTGTTCAGAATTTTGTCTATTAATGAGTTGAAATTTCACTTATTTGTATTAATTAAGGATAGTTAATGTACTTTAAAAATTCTGTTGTTAATTTAATAGGAATTTATTAAATTTATGAATGCAACTAGGAACATTTGAGACTTTATGATATTATATTTTTATATAAGGAGAGACTGTGGTTTATTTTCTTTCCTTTCTTTTTTCTCAGATTAGATTTCCAAGATTTTATTCATATGACTCTAGTGTGTTTCACATTAAATTTATTCATATTTTAAAAATAGTTTGTCTTATTTAAAAATATTATGAAATACTTAAAACAAAATGACATATTGAAAAATATATTTAATGCACAACAGCCTTTTGAAAAATTGTCAAATGACTTGCTATATAGCTGTACAATTTTATATTCCTACCAGCAGTAAATCAAGGTCCAGATCCTCTAAATCCTTGTGAACATTGTGTATTTTCTTTAATTGTAGCCATTATAGTTGACATATAGTGGCAACTCATTTCAGTTTAAATTAACATTTCTCTAATATTGATTTGGAACATCATTTCATGTGCTCATTAGCCTTTTGTGTGTCTACAGTGGTGAAATGTCTATTTAAATATTTTCTTCATTGTTCAATCGTATTCTTGTTGAACTGGAAATTTGTATATACTCTGGATATAAGTCAGATATATAATTTTAAAAAAACTAGTATTTTCTTAATGATGTCTTTTGAAATGCAACAATTTTCATTGTGATATAGCCTAACTGATTTTTTTTTCTTTTATAAAAACTGTTCTTAGTGTTTTTATCTAAGAACTCTTTGTCAAACCCAAGGTCAGAACATTATACCATATGTGTTCTTCCAGGGTGTGTGTGTGTGTGTGTGTGTGTGTGAGTGTGTGTGTGTGTTCCATGCTGAATTAGTTTGGAAACATAAACATCGAACTGAATGTTTCTTCATGTTCATGTAATTGTCACAACACCATTTGCTAAAAACACTATCCTTTTTTCGTTCCATTTATTTGATTCTTGTGTTAAAAGTCAATTGACTGTAAATGTAAAACTTTAATTTTTGACTTACAATTCTTCTCATTGATATATCTGCCTGACCTGTACCAAGATCACATTGTCTTGAAAACTATGTTGTTGTTTTTTTAATGTCTTAAAATTATTGAGGGTAACTCCTACAAATTTATTCTAATTTTAGAAAACATTTTGGCTCTTTTAGGTGACATACTGCCACATCTATTTTAAGATCAATTTGCCACACTTTTCCAAAATAGCTTGTTATAGTTTTGATAAACAGTGTATTGCATTTGTAGGCTGTTTAGTAGAAAATTGCTGATTCGGAAATATTTAGTTTATCAATTCATTCATGTAAAATATATTTACTTAGAAATTATTTTAACTTTTTCTCAGCAATGTTTTATAGTATTTAATATACAAATCTTTTTAAATTTTATTATTAACTATTTTATTCTTCTTGGAAACTATTATAAATGGGTTGTTTTCTTATTTTACTTTTGAATTGATTATTATTTGATAATGCATAGAAATAAAACTTATTTTATTTTTTTTATATTGATCTTATATCCTACCATTATGGTAAATTTATTTTTCTAGCTTTTCTTTCTTTGTGGTATATTTCTTATTGTCTTAAATGTATAGACTTATGCCACCTATAAAGATAATTTTATTTTTTCTTTCTCATATTAATGACCCTTCTTCATTGTTTTCTCCCTCCATCCTTTCCTCCCTCCCTCCATTCTTTTTTACTTCCTTCTACATTATTTTACTGCCTCAAATCTCCAGCTCAATGGTGATTGAAAGCAACAACAACAGGCATCCTTAGATTTTTTCTAATCTTGAGAAAATATTCAGTTGTTTACTGTTAAGTAGAATGTTAGCTGTGGGGTTTAATAGATCATCTATAATAGGTAAAGAAATCCCATTGTATTACTAGTGTGTTAATAGTTTTATTATAAATTCAAATAAACAATTGCCAATTTTATGCATCAATTAAGATATTCATACTTTTTTTCCTGATCTTTTATTACATTAACTTTATATATTCCATTAATTGATTTTTAATTGTTAAACAAACTTTGTATTCCCAGGATAAACTCTTCTCCTTGGTCATAATGTAACACACTTTCTATGTGTTAGTTAGATTCACTTTGGTACCTTTTGTTAAGGATTTTTACATTTATGTGTGTGAGGGGTATTAGACTGTACTCTCCATTTGCTGTGATGTCTTTGGCTGATTTTGGTATCAGGATAATACTGGACCCATAGAATAAGTTGGGAAATGTCCTTACATTCTGTTAAATGGAAGTGCGAATGATTAGTATTTATTTTTAAATATTTGGTAGAATTTATCATTGAAGCAATCTGAGTCTAGGCTTCTCTTTAGAGATATTCTTATAATCATCAATGCAATTTGTTTATTTTCTACCTATTCTTTCATTCTTTTTTTTTTTGTAATCTTCACTCAGTTTTGGTAATTTTTGTTTTCCTAGAATTCATCAATGTTATCTAAATTGTCTAATTTGATGGCATATTGTTTTTCCACTTTTTAATATTCTTGAAGGGTTGGTACTTATGTTACCCTTTTCATTATTAATTTTGATAATTTGTGTTATTATCTTGTCTATCTTTATCAGGTATTTGCATACTTTTTTCTGTAAACAACTGGGTTATAGATGTTTCAAGACTTACAGGCCATATAGTCTCTATTGCAACTAATTAACTCTGTTATTGTAGTGTGAAAATAGATATAGACAATACATAACTAAGTGGGCTTTGTTGTCTAATAAAACATTTTTTTTTGGTTAAACAAAGAGCCCACAAGTTATTGGGTTAGCCAAAATTTTTGTTTAGTTTCTTTTTTCCATAAAATAAAAGACACTTTTTATTTTCACCAATAACTTTATTTATTTGGATATTTTGTATATGTCAGCTATCTCCTGCTATTGGTTTCTAGTAGGTAGAGGCCAGGGGTGCTGCTAAACATCTTCCAATGCATAAGAGAGTCCAACAGCAAAGAAGCATTTGACCAAAATTTCAAGAGTACCAAATAACTTTGCAAACCATTTTTGACAAATTCAATCAGTCACAGTACCTTCTCCATATATGGCACAAATTATTATTTTTTGCATTTTAGTTGTGTTTTTAACTTTCTTTCAATAATAAAGCATAGTATGACAAAAATGTTGCATATGTTCTTCCATCTTCGATATTAAAATGGCTGCACAAAAATTCACCATATTTTAATAATTTTTTTTAAAAATGCACATTGGTATGACTGCTGTCAAAATACAATCTAACAAAATTGTTTTGAATGAAATTAAAGACAACTAAGTACTACTAGAGCTATCATACAGGGGAAAAAAAAACTAAACACAATTTTAGCCACCCCAATAAATAAATAAATAAATAAATAAATAAATATGAGTTAGTGACTTTAAAATGTATTTTTACATTTCATTTAAATCTTTAAAACAAATGTATGAAATGGGCTCTATTATGGTAACTACCCTGTTTTTTGATATTAAGAGACCGAGGTATAAAACACTTAAATAGCTTGACAGAAAACTAAAAATAGTGTACTGAGTTATAAACCCAGGTTATCAATTTCCAGAACTTTACTCTTAATTTAAAATGACTTTCAGTATGTTCTGAAGGTCATCCTTTCACATTTGAAATCTGTGAAGTTGTATTTGCTTATATGTTTAAAATATTAAGAAAATACTCATTACATAAAAATACTGAGAAACTCTATGTGATGCAAAGTTTAAACTTTTTCTGATAATAAGTAATCACTGGGAGGTTATTTACTATATGCTATAGTAGTGTTTAGAAAATTAACCTGATGATTTGTCATAGAGAGAGACCAGTTTGGGAAGACTTAGTGACATCTCTGCTTAAATGGGACTGATCTAACACAGTGGGACTGGACATAAAATTTTAAGGGGTTTTGGAGAGGGATGGTGGAAACTGAGTACTGCCAAGTAGGCGGAAACTGAGCTCACTTGCATGGATTTTCAGGATCTCCCAACAGGTGACCTGAACACTCAACAAAATCTGAGCTGATATGAATTTTTGCAGCCAAAGAGTACAGAAGATTCAGTAAGAGACTTTATAAATTGAGAGGGAAATACCCTGTGAAAGGAGTTTGTAGAGGAGAGGTCAGACAGAAAATGGAGCTTAGTGGCTCACTCCCCTCCCAGATGGGGGCCCTGGTCCCGCACAGGGAAACCACCAACCCTAATTGGGAGAGAGTTGGCAGGATATACAAAGTCTGGGAGACTTAAGCTCCAGAAACACAGCTAGCAGCATATCCATAGCTGCAGTACCAACTGGGAGGCTTCTAGAGAGGAACTCTATCTACTAAAATTGTCAGAGGAACTGGCAGGCTATGGATAGCCCTGACTGAGAGTAACTTTTTGCTTTTTGGGGAGATGGAGTATGCAGAGAACAAGTCAGTGGCTTGGTACTGCAGTATGGGTATCACATAGTGACTTTTTAAAAGGGGAGCTGAGTCATGGCTACACAGGGACCCTGTGCTCATGTATGCAGCAGTTCTGCCATCAAAGAAACCAGAGTGAAAGTGCAGTTTGTTCCCACTGATTCCAACTGTGCAGGGATAGCAGACAGTGGCATGATGAAGACACTTGGGACCTGACCCAGCATGGCTGATGAGCAGGAGGCTGCACAGAGTAGATAGTTCATGTCTGAGTCTCCTGAGAGAGTGGCAGGCTGGGGATTGGACAACCAGGAGCTGATCACCTGAGATTAATTGCAGCCAGGTAAGTCCCTCACAGGCAGGCATGCCTAACCCCCAGCCAGGGGATTGCTGGCTCTATAGATCAGTGAGGACAGGCTCAGGAGCACCCTGCTTAGTGTATATCCAGAGAGGAAAGAAAGAGAACCTCTGAAAGGGAACTTTCTGAACTTCTGTCAGACACTACAAACTACAGACCCTTGTTCCTTGGGCCCTGATCCTCTGAAACCAGCAGAGCAGAAAGATTAGAGACAGGCATAGCAAGCAGTGTTCAGGACCCTGCCCAGTCTCAGCTCTTATACAGAGCTTTCATCAATGCCAAGCAAAAAAGAGCTGACCCATTTACACAGATGGTCCCTCACAGGAAATGGACAGCTAATTCATCAGAAACTATACATTATTGAAAATAATCTGGAACAGACCAAGATGTGTTGGGGGATGGGGAAACTCTCCCACCACCTTCCCTGAAGGTTGAACAGTGCCCATTGAAGGTGACCCAGATATTCCACCCTCTTGATCCCACCAGGGGCCCTTTCTGGAAGCAGGTGGAAGTGGTACGTGCAGAGTTCTTGGACATTAGTTGAATAACCCCTGGGGCTTGTGCTGATGGAAAGCTGACACGGCAAAACAAAGACCAGCCAGGCTTGAAGGAGACAGCTATAGACTGTATATCATTTGTAGCCTTGATTAGGCTGCCTAGACCTAGACAAGGACACCCTCTGACATTGCCAGGGGCAGATGCAAAAAGATAAGACAATTACAAACACTAGACTCTGTTGAAGTTTGCCTTGGTCTTCTTCATCATTTGCATTACCTTTTCTCTGGCATAGCTTTTGAACATTTTTTTCTTTTTCTTCAAGTTTGTCTTTATTATTTCACTATTTTTTAATTCTAGTTTTATTTCAAATCTCATATTTTATCCTCCTTTCTCTTACTCTATTTTTACCTCCTTCCTTCCTTCCTCTTCTTTTTTCTAAATTTTATTTTATCCCTTTCTATGCCTCATTTCTATTTCTCGCTCTTACTATTTCTCCTCCCTTCAGCCTCTCAAAAACATTTTTCTAGGCACTAGTCATCCCCCATTCTTTTTCCCTTTCTTATAATATCCTTATTCTCTCTCCACCTTTATTAGTGTTTGTTCATTTACTGTTGATATGGTAGTTGTTGTTTCATTTTTCAAAAATATTAATCCCATATTTTTATATTTCAAATCTCAAATTTTACTGTTCCCCTCTCCTATTCAATTTTGCCATCCTCCTGCCTTTTTTTTTTGTTTCAAATTTTATTTTTTTCCTTATCTTGGTTTGTTTTTCATTCCTTGCTCTTATTATTTATTCTCCCTCTATCCTAGCAAATCAATTTTCTTTCCTTTAGACATCTCAAGATCTTTTATTTCATTCTTGTTTTCTCTTCTACTTCTATTTTACCTTTATTCATCTTTGCCTATTTGTCATTGATATCATCTTTAAATTTGTTCCTATTTTTCACTATTTTTTTATTTTTTTAAACCTTATATTACACTCTTCTATTTCCTTACTCTATTTTGCTTTCTTCCCTCTCTTTTTATTTACTTTGTAAATTTTACTTTTATTCCTTCTTCCCCTGGTTTCTATTCCCTACTCTTATTATCTCTTCTCTCTCTAACCTCTCAAAATCATTTTTGTTTTTATCAGTCATCTTATGTTTGTTCTGCTTTCTTATAAAAGTCTTAATTTCTTTATACCCTTATTAATATTTGCTTACTTTTTGTTGATAGTGTCATTGGGAGGATTTTTGTGGGTCTGTTTTTTTTTCCCTGTGTTATTTTGTTTTGTTCTGGCAGTACCTGTACAACAGCACACAAGACACAGTGGATGTTGTGACCCTCAGTCAATAAATCAGAGGGAAAAACCCACCGAAGGATGACCCAACAAGAATCAAAACCCAATTACAATAAGAGAGCCTGTAAACATAATATAAAAGGCATCCCCATGAAAATCCCGATTAGAAGATCAAGGAGACTATACTACTGAGCTCCAAGGAACTCTTGTCACAGAAAGCCACCCCATATAGACAGGGAGTCAAAGCATATCAATCTAATATACAGAGACAAACAAAGAGTCAACTAAAACAGGGAGAACAAGAAACAATATCCAACTGAAAGGAAAGGAAGAATCCCCAGAAAGAATGCTAAAGGAAACTGAGACAAGCAATCTATCAGACAGAGAGCTCAAGAAAGGTTTATAATAATGCTCAAGGAGCTCAGTGAGAACTACAAGGAACTTTATGGAAGCTACAAGGAACTTAGTGGTATCTACATCAACATGAAATTGGACATAGAAACTATGAACAAGAGCCAGGAGGAAATGAAGAATACAGTATCTTAAATAAAAAAAAAATACACTAGAAAGAATTAAAAGCAGGCTGGATGAAGCAGAGGATCAAATCAGTGAGTTGCAGGACAAGGTAGAAATAACACACAGACAGAGCAACAAAATGAAAAAAAGACTAAAAAAGAATGAAGATAGTTTAAGGGAGCAGCAAGACAGCATACAATGTAATAATATTCATATCATAAGGGTATTAGAAGAAGAAGAAAAGGAGCAAGGGATAGAAAACTTGTTTGAAAAAATAATGACAGGAAACTTCCCTAACTTGGTGAAGCAAAAAGTCATGCAAGTCCAGGAATCACAAAGGGTCCCAATCAAGATGAATATAAAGAGGCCCATTCCAAGACAAATTATAATTTAAAAAAAAGCAAGAATCTTAAAGGCATCAAGGTAGAAATAGCTAGTAAAATATAAGGGAGCTCCAATAAGGCTATCAGTTTATTTCTCAACAGAACCACTGCCAGCCAGAAGAAAATGTCAAGAAATATTCTAAGTAATGAAAAACAAATACCTGCAACCAAGACTACTCTACCCTGTAAAGACCTCATTTAAAATAAGGAGTTTCCTGACAAATAAGCTAAAAGACTACATCTCTACCAAACCAGCATTGCAAGAGATGCTAAAGAGACTATTTTAGGAAGATGAAGAAATAGAGAGAGAGAGAGAGAAAGTGAGGAATAGGCAGAAAGGGAAAAATAGCAATAAATAAGTACCTATCAATAATACCCATACATTTAAATGGAATAAATGTTCTAGTGGAAAGACATAGAGTAGCTGAATGGATAAGAAAATATTACCTGCATATATGCTGTCTACAAGAGACCCACCTCAGAACAAAAAAAATTTCCACAGGCTGAAAGTGAAGGATTAGAAAAAAATATTCCAAGCAAATGAACATTAAAAAAATCTGGGGTAGCAATATTTATATGAGACAAAAATACTTCAAAACAAAGGCCTTAACATGAGACAAAGAAGGTCACTACATAATACTTAAGGGAGTGGTCCAATAAGAGGACATAACCCTTGTAAACATAAATGCACCCTACATAGGAGCACCTAAATACATAAGGAAAATGTGTGAGGATTTTAAGAAGGAAGTCAACATAAATACAATCCTTGTAGGGGATTTTAACACCCCATAGTCAACAACAGATAGATCTTCCAAACAAAGAATGAACAAAGGTATTATGACATTGAACACCACTCTAAATCAAATGGACTTAATTGATATTTACAGAAAATTTCACCCCAAAAGAAGCAATGTACACGTTCTTTAAAAATTCACATGGATCATTTTCAAAGAGAGACTGCATGGTAGTACACAAAACAAGTTTCAACAAATTCAAGAAAATTGAAATCATATCAAACACTTTCTCAGATCACAATGGCTTGAAACTAGAAACCAACATCAAGGAAAATAAAACCTCAAAAATATTCAAATACATGAAGACTGAATAACAAATTCCTAAATAATGAATGGATTAACAATGAGATCAAGGAAGAAATCAAAACATACCTGGAGAAAATGAAAATGAACACACAACAACCCAAAACCTTTGGGACACAGCATAGCAGTCTTGAGAGGGAAGTTGATAGCAATACAGACATACCTAAAGATGATAGAAAATTTTCAAATAAATAACCTAACCCTACATCTACAAGAGCTAGAGAAACAACAAAGCCCAGAGTGAGTAGGAGGAAGAAAATAATCAATATCAGAGCAGAACTAAATGATGTAGAAACAAATGAACAAAAAAATTCAAAGGATCAACCAACACAGGAGCTGTTTTTTTAAGAAGATAAACAAAATTGACAAACTTTTAACCAGGCCCATCAAGAAAAAAAGAGAAAGGACCCAAATGAATAGAATCAGGAATGAAAAACTAGAAGTTACAACTGATACAACAGAAATACAAAGGATTGTAAGAAATTACTATAAGCAGCTATACGTCAAGAAATTAGACAGCCTAGATGAAATAGCTAAATTTCTAGAAACATACAATATAACAAAACTGAATCGAGAAGAAGCAGAAATCTTGAATAGACTGATAACAACCAGTGAAACTGAAGCAGTATTCAAAGAACTTCTGACACACAGAAACCCTGCACCATATGGCTTCGTGGGCAAATTTTACCAAACATTCAAAGACTAAATAACTCCTATAATTCTCATGTTATTTCAAAAAATTCAAGAAGAGAAAAGACACCCAAACTCTTTTTATGAGGTCAGTATTACCTTAATCCCAAAACCAGGTAAAGATAAAACAAAGAAAGAAAACCGCAGGCCAATATATTTGAAGAACATAGATGATAAAATCCTCAACAAAATATTGGAAAATTGCATCCAGAAATGCATTCAAAAGACCATACACTGTGATCAAGTGGGATTCATCCAAGGGATGCCACAATGGTACAATATTCACAAACCAATAAACATGATATACCACACAAACACAATGAAAGAAAAAAATCACATGATCATAAGATGCTAAAAATCATGTGACAAAATCTAGCAAAGTGGGAACAGAGGGAGCATACATCAATACAATAAAGGTCATATACATGAAACTCAGTGCCAACATCATACTCAAAAGGAAAAAAAAAAAACAACTAAAAGCTTTCCCCTTAAAATAAGGAACAATAAAAAGATGTCCACTTCCACCACTTTTATTCAACATAACACTGGAAGTTCTAGACACAGAAATCTGACAAGAAGAAGAAATAAAATCAATCCAAATTGGAAAGAAGTTACAACTGTCATTATTCACTGACAACGTGATAGTGTACATAGAAAACCCTAAGTCTCCACCAAAAAACTACTTAACCTAATAAGTGAATTTGGCAAAAAAAGCAGGGTACAGAGTCAATATTCAGAAATTGATGACATTTTTGTACACCAACAATGAACTATCAGAAAGAGAAAACAAAAAGAAAAAAAGAAGCTCATTTACTATTAACAAGAAGAAAAATAAAGTACCTAGGAATAACCTAGGAAATTTAGCCAAGGAGGTAAAAGACATGTACTCAGAAAACTACAGAACATTGAAGAATGAAATTAAGGAAAATAGAATTAAATGGAAACATATACTGTGTTCATGGATTGGAAGAATTAACAATTAAAATGCCTATATTACCCAAAGCAATCTATAGATTCAATGAAATTTCTATTAAAATACCTATGTCATATTTCATGGATCTAGAAAAATATTTCAAAAATTTATACAGACCCCAAAAAGATCTTGAATAGCCTCAGCAATGTCAAGAAAGAACAAAGTTGGAGGGATCACAATACCTGATATCAAGCTATATTATAAGACCACTGCAATAAAACAGTCTGGCACTGACATAAGAACAGACACATAGATCAGTGGAACAGAATAGAGAGGTCAAAAATAAACCCATGTCTCTATGTTCAATTAATATTTGACAAAGAGGGCATGAGCATATAGTGGAGTAAAAATGACCTCTTCAATAAATGGGTTGGGAGAACTAGACTGGTACATACAAAAAAATGAAACTAGATCACCAACTTATGCTGTAAACCAGAATAAACTCAAAATGAATGAACAACTTAAATATAAGTTTTTATATCATAACAGTCCTAGAGGAAAACATAGGCAGAAAAATTTCAAATATACTATGTAACAATATTTTTGCTGAGATACCTCCTAGGGTAAGAGAGATAAAGAAAAAAATGAAAAACGGGACAAAAGCTTCTGCACAGCAAACAAAAGACAATAAAACAGAAAAAAAAAGCTGTCATTAAAATGAAATGGGAACTGACTGACTGGGGAGCATATTTTCCAATGACACATGGGACAAGGATTTGGTCTCCAAACTATATAAAGAACTCATACAACTCAACACCATTGGAAGACGGTTAATCCAATATAAAAAATGGGCAAAGTACCTGAATAGACACTTATCTCGAGAGGATGTACACATGGTCCATAGACATATGAAAAGAAACTCAACGCCACTAGTTATCAATGAGGTGCAAATTAAAACCACAATGAGATATCACTTCACACCTGTCAGAATGGTTATCATCAATAAATCAACAAGTAACAAATGCTGATGAGGTTGTAGAGAAAAGGGAACCCAAGTACATTGTTGGTGGGAATGCAGACTGGAGCAGCCACTGTAGAAAACAATTTTGAATTTCCTTAAAAAATTAAAAATGCAACTGCCTTTTGGTCCAGTGATTCCACTGTTAGTAATATACCCTAAGAATCCTGAAACAGCAATTCAAAAGAACTTATGCACCTGTCCTGTAAGTAGTTGAGACTGGGCAGGTTAATGTGGGATTCAGGTAGCCAGAAGAAAATGCATGGAGCCATCAGAATGTCTGGCATGCCTTTATTCTGGGGTGGGGTGATCTGCACTGGTGGAAAATCCCAAGTCCCTTATATATTATGTGAACACAAAGCCAAGAGGGTGCCAATATATGACAGTGTTGGTTATATACCAGAGCTTGATTCTGTGCATGTGGACCCTTATTCTGGTTGTATGAGCACTGCTGAGACAGTTACCTGGATATCTGGGTGATGGAGCCTGACTGACTCCATTATCCCTACATCCCACCGTTTCCAGGTGCCTCACTACACAATCTGTGTGAGAGTGTCTTCCATGAGGGTCCCATGGCAAAGAGGGCAGAGCCCTGCACCCAAATGCCACAAGAGCTGTGCAAGCTGCAGCAGAAAGCAACCAAAACACAAGCACTGCTGCCAAAGACAGCAAGGACCCATTACCCTTCAGTAGTTAAGGATGCCCACCATTCCTACATGGAATTACCTGCTAGGTATTTGATAGCATAGGTTTCAGAAGCTAATGTCTGTAGAACCTGACTAAACTTGCAATGGACATCTGGCATGTACACACAGTATTCATCCCTAACTAGTGTACATATCTCTCCTTGAGATATAGTGAGCATGTCTAAGGCCATGCAATTTTATAAGGCTACCTTTCACAATTGATACACTTCCTTATTTAAGAAGCTTAAGGAATCTTGTGTTACATTCAATGCATGAGCAGTGTGCAAAGCTGAAGCAGTTTTCTTGGCTTCAGTGACTATAGAAGCAGCTTGTGGAGAAAAAATGGCTAATGGGTAGTACCACCACACTTTACCCATGTGGTGTCTTAAATGAGTCCCAACTGACTGGCTGGATCATGAGAGTTTTCTGAACTCAGGCAGTCAAATAAGGCCATGCCCACGTACAATGGCCAGTACGATTTCTGGTCAAGTAAGGCCACCCATGTAAGCCACAAACTCAGAGGGCCCCAGTGGGAACTGCAGCCCACACATTATTCTGTGCTTCCCAGTAATGCTTAAGAGTATACTTCTGACACAAACCTCTTGGAGTCCAGCACACTTGGGTTTGTCTTTTAGGGTTGTCTTTTAGGGGGCTACTCCAGCCAACTCCATGTCTTCAGCCATGAACCACCCTGAGTTATCCCATATGGAGTTGACAACTAATGACCAGGGCTCGTCATACTGTTGTTCCTCCCCAGCAGGGATGTCAGTCCAGGTCTCATTCCATAAGGAATAAGTGCTGTTCCACTGGTGCTGTAACCAAGTCCAATTTGAGACAGAAGCCAGGGAAATGTTCCACGGGAAGCCAGCAGCAATACTAAGGGGGATTTCGGTGCAGACCCAGAATGCTGATTGGTTAGCCACTAAGGCATAGCTATGTATCCAGTCAACTAAGGTATTAGTTTGTATGCTAGAGGCAAAAAGGCAATGCAGTTATTAGGACTAACAATATGCAAATCACAAAATACAAGCAAGTTTCTGACCAGCCCATAAGACGGTGGCTGGCAGATAGTTATCTTCCTAGGCACAAATGCCATACCTTTTATGCTTCGACTGGGGGCTCAGCAACTACTTGCAATAGAGTGGAGAACTCATAATGGGCCATTAGGACATCATGAAGGAGCCACAAAGAAGCATTTTGTGGTCTGCTGATCCTGGGTATGTTACCTGCAATATTGGGGACCATGTCTCAATCACCCAGGGCATTATTTGCAAGTTTTTCTCTACCTCTTTTCACCTAGGTGCAACAAGGGCCAACCAACGCATATAGGGGGCTTTCATCTCCCAAGGCCACATTCAAGTGGCCATTTGCCTTCACTCCAGGCCCGTGGGTGTGGGCAATAGAATATTTCCTTGTTTTCCCATGCCTGGTTTCAGCAAAGCATCTTTAGTCTGTACTTGTAGCTGAATTGGAGTGGCAGTCTGGTGGAGTAATGCTTCTACCAGAGCTGCCCCCACTCCCTAATTCTCTCATTTAGAGTCCAGAGGACAATCTACAGTTGTTTCGTCCAATCCCAACATAAGGATGGCAGCTGTGGCTCACAGGTGCTGCTTTAATAGGCTGTCCTTTCATCTGATCATTCCAGCAGCTTGGGGATGATAGGCCACATGGAGCTTTCAATCGATTTGCATACCTCGAGGCCACTGTTGCACCAAAGCTCCTGTAAAGTGCATCCCTTGACTACTTTCGATCACCAAGAGTCACCCATAGGTGGCGCATAAGCACTCAAGTGCAGCGATCACCACTTTTTGATCTGGGTGACATGCGGGGTATGTAGCCAACAGTCTGGTGGCCTTGTTCACACATGTGAATGCATACTTACACCCCTCTGAACTAGGTAGGGGTCCGATCACATCAACTTGCCACCAGGTCAGCAGTACTCCTCCCCATACCACCGGTCTGGTGGTTCCCACAGGTCTCTGGGGATGCTCTCGAACCAGGAAATGCAGGTTTCATAAGCTTCGTATACCTCTGCTATGGTGACAGGTAACCACCAAGTTTTTATAGTAGACCACATGGTCTTCTGCTCAGCATGTAAGAGGTGAAGGTGTAGCCGCTGGGAGACTTCTGTTCCTGACGAGCTGGCAGGCACCTTTTCCAGCCATCGCACCTCGGCTAGAGTATCAGTCTCATCATCCTCAGGATAAGGAAGGGGTGCATGCCTGGTCACATGATATACAGTGATTTATTTCTGCTGGCCCAATTCCCATAGGTCTTGCCACAAGACCTGTCCCCGTAATGGCCTATGCATAACCATCTGTTTATTTGCATGCCACGTAGAGATCCATAACGTTAGTCACTGGTACACTGCCCAACTATTTCTGCAAATAGTCAGGGGTGGTGCTTAATTTATAACTACAAGCCACACAGCTCATAGTTCTGTCCACTCACTACTTTGACCTAATCTAGTGTTAAACAAGAACATGTCTGTTTCTGGTTGAATTGCTGCAGCAGTCTACACAGCAGGCTGGTTCCTGCTGGAATCATCAGTGTACCATGCCTCTGAGGGAATAGGTGCCTATCCTTCATGAAAGGGGCTAGCTTCCATTTCTTCTATAGTGGCAGGGGTAGTAGATTTTTTATCTATGTAGGTATCAGGGCCCAACACTTCCTACAACTTGGCCCCAGGGGACTAGTCGACAGAGTGCTTCTTTGTTGCAGATAAGCCCCCCACTTAGCCAATGTGGATGTCTGAGCTATCCCACTGGAGGCTAGACTGTTTAATCTTGAACCCACACTGCAATGGGGTAAGTGGTCCTTACTGTCACAGGGGCAGTTCCTGTTATAACCTCCTTGGTCAACAGGGCAACATATATCACCACCATTTGCTTTTCAATTAGGGAACACCATACCTCTGCTCCTTTTCATAGTTGGGACAAGAATCCTAGGGGTTGCCATAGCCATTCCAATCATTGCCAAAGACCCTAACCAAAGACTTCTTGAGTCACATACACATCTAGCTCACAAGGTCTAACAGGATCTATAACATGCAAGACCAGAGCACATTTAATAACACGCTCCGCTCCTTGGAATGCTTGTTCCAAGGTTGAGGTCTAATCCCATCTCACTTCTTTTGTTTACCAAAGTGTATAAGGGGTAAATAACATGAGCAAAGTGGGGCGCAAACACTCTCCAGTACTCCAGCAGGCCTAAAAACATTTGGAGCTGCTTCACAGTGTTAGGGGTAGGATATACCTGGATCTTACCTATTACCGTATCAGGGATTACTTTTGTCTTACCCTACCAGACAATCCCCAAGAATTTGGCAGATAACCCAGGCCCTTGCAGCTTGGCTTTGTTGACTACCCAGCCACATAACTTCAGGTGTGATGATACCTGTGGTACTGCCTTTTCTAATTCTGTAAGAGAATCACTAGTTAGCAAAACATCAATGTAATGAAAAGGGCACACTGCTGTGGGCCATGGTCGCTTAACTAGGTCTGCTATAAGCCCGTGACAGATGGTTGGGCTATGCAAGTACCCTTGAGGGAGCACCGTAAAAGTCCATTGTCATCCTTCCCATGTGAAGGCAAACTGATCTTGACTCTCCGGAACAATATTAATGGATAAAAAAGCATTTGCCACATTGGCCACAAAATGGTAGGTTCCCAGTTCATTGGTTAACCAGTCCATCAAGTTCACCACAGAGGGGACCAGTGAATGTATGGGAGGAATTACCTTATTCAATTCCTGATAATCTACCATTATTCTCTATGTGTCATACGGCTTTGGCACTGGCCACACAGGAGAGTTGAAGGTACTGTAGGCATGTGGTCCTAATTATCCCTATCTTTTCCAAATCTCCTATGGTAGCCAAGATCTCCTCATGTCCCCTGGGTAGCCAGTACTGCTTAACTGCCGTGACCAGTCATGGGGGTGGCAACTGCACAGGTCAGGGTGGGTGGAGGGTTGTTTAGCATGCCCCTGCAGATTTGCTTTTACCACTCACGTTCTCAAGTGGAAATATACCACAGTGGTTTGCAGCCACAATCCCTGAAGTACATCAATGCCCAGGAATGTGGGATACCTAAATAGTATATCACTGGGGGCAAACACCCAATGATCAGGGAGAGCCACAAGACCTTCACCTTCACACTGAGCACCCTATAACCATCCATATAGACCAGGCCCTGGAAACTTGTTGGAATTACCATACATTCTGCTCCTGTATATACTAGAGCCAGGACCCACTGGACGTTTGTAGGGGACCAGTGGATAGCCAATTCCACATGCACCCTCCAGTCCCTGCCCATCCCCAGTAGATGGGTTCTTTGGCCCTCCCCCTATTCAAATTTTCAAAGGATATTCTCCTTCTTCTCAGGAGGTTGGCACAGCCATATGGTCTTCCAGGCACACAGGATGGGCCTCCCGAGTTGCACCCCTGCATTTCCCCTTTGCCTCCTTCTTCTGGGGCCTCAGGAAATATTGGTCAGCTCACAACTATTTCCACAGTTCTAATAAGTAGGCATTTGGTTTCTTATCAATCTTATTTCAATCTACTTCAGCCCCCAAAAGATCTGACCACATCTGGGTCTTGATCACCCACACAGGTTTGCTTTTTGCCTGAGAGACAGAGAGAGCCTGAGACACAATTCAAACTCCTATCTGCTACCACCTACTGTCTGCCTCTCCCAGGCTTGCCATCATTGTGGTGACATCATTACATGACAACATGGTACCAGACATATGGGGCCAAAGTAGCTGTGAGGGATCCAAGAGAGGTCAAGGGGGCATGCTGCAGCACTAGATCCCTCATTCTGCCATAAAGTGTTCATCACTGGGACCATGAGGATTGAGAATAAATATGGCCTGGTGCATGAGCAACTCCCGGAGGATCTGCACTAAGCCCGCATAGGATTGTTGTTTGCTCACAGTGCCCATTAAATCTCCTGCATCTGCCCAGGCCATATAGATAGTGGCCATGACCCATTCTAACAGAGAATGAGATCCCTGTCCCTTACCATTTCACCAGCTATTTTGTAGCCACTGGTACAGGGAGGGGTGAGTTGTAATGGAAGTTAACTTTTCCACCTCACTCTCAGCGCACATAATACTATTCACCCCTAAATCCCAAAGGCGGAGAAGCCAATCTGCCAAAGGCTCCCTGGACTGCTGCCAGAACTGCTTCCCCATATCTACTAGCCCTGCCTGTATATAGGGTGATTCATTGTGTGCTGAACCATCCAGGCTGAGTCAGCCAGATTCCCCCCAGGTGCCATAGGTTGCTGTGATTTCATATTCTGTATCACTACTGGGTAGGCCGGCAGGGGACTTGGTTCCTTCTCTCTGTCCTCTGAATCGTCCATTACAATTGGAGAGGGCCACCACTGTGACCCCACTTTCTGGAGGTCCACTTCCAAGGTATGGATCTGAGCCTCCAAGGCTTCCTCTCTCTCAGAGTTCTCATAACTTCACTGCATCGTGAAGCACAGTCTCCATCTCAGCTCACAAGGCTATAAGAAACACCCAGCCTACAGCCCCCAAGGCTGCCCAGGTGCTCGGCTTTTCCAGGGTCTCTCCTACTACCCACAGAGGCCTCTCTACCATGTCTAGAACATTGTTAACATTGGGCCAGCTCTGGTGGGGAGCCCAAGTCGCAGGGAGACTTGCCACTGAATACCATATGCTGGTGGCTGGCCAACCCTCTAAATCCCCCTTCAGGGGTGCCTATGGCTAAATACCATATGGAGACAAACCCTGCCAACTATGCCAAGTGTCCTGCAAGAGATCAAGACCGGGCAGGTTAATTCAGGATTCAGGCAGCCAGAAGAAAATACGTAGAGCTATCAGGAAGTCTGATGTGCCTTTATTCCGGAGCTGGGTGGTCTGTGTGGGCAGAAAGTCCCAACTCCCTTATCTACTAAGTGAACACAAAGCTGGAGGGGTGCCAATATATGACAGTACTGGTTATATAGCAGTTTGCTTCTGTGCATGCAGGCCCTTATCATGATTGTATGAACACTGCTGAGTCATAGTCACCCAGATATCTGGGCGAGGGAGCCTGACTGACTCCATTGTCCCTACAGCACACCTATGTTCATAGCCACACCATTTACAATAACCAAGTGCTGGAAACAGCCTAAGTGCCCATTAGTAAATGAGTGGATCAAATACCTGTGGTACATTTACACAATCGAATACTAAGCAGCAGAAAGAAAGAAGGAGCTCCTACCTTTTGCAACAGCATGGGTTTAACTGGAGAATATTATGCTAAATAAAATAAGCCAGTCCCTGAAAGACAAATACCATATGATCTCACTTATAAGGGGAATCTAATGAACAAAATTAACTAATGAGCAAATGGAACCAGAGGCATGGGAACATGAGACAGACTGACAGCAACCTGAGGGGATGTGAGAGGGCACTAATGGTGGAAAGAAGGGGAAGAGACTAGTCAAAGAACATGTATGAATGACCCATGGACAGTGCAGTGGTGTGGGGATTGACAGTGGGAGTGGGGATTGGGCTGGGTGGAGGAAGGCAAAAGGGGAAAAAATGGGACAACTGTAATAGAATAACAATAAACAATTTTTTAAAAAGTTAAAGGATTTTACAAGATTCTGAAGAGAGGAACAAATGCAACATCTTTTACATTCCACTAAGAAGGAAATGAGGAAACGTAACGGTAGCCTGCAGTGGTTATGGTTGTCCTGTCTGGAAGACCGGGCCTCTGTGTCAGGCTCCTAGGCTGTGCAGTTGTTCTGAATCCCGCTGAGGTGTTAGTGTCTTTCCTCTGTTTCAGCCAATCTTTGTTTCAACCTCTGTGTAATGTGTTTGTCTTCTTGTGTTCTCTGTATTTCCTGTTCAAACTACCAAGGGATCAACTGTTTCTTTATCTCCCTAGTCCAGTTTTCAATCACACATGTGCTTTTTTTGTGTGGGGGGTTCTAAACTGTCCCCTAGAGAACTGCCTCAACAAGGCTGACTGCACAAGCACAGCCTCACCTCTCTGCTCCATCTCTCTCTCAGATCTGATACCTGAAAGAGGAAATGAGGAAGGAGTGAATATACCTAGTATTAAACATACTGAGAAAAGTAAATATGAAAATAGTATGTAAACACAGGAATAAAGCTTATTTAAAGAATCCATAGTTATTATAAATTCTCTGATTCTTACCAAAATTGTTCAATTTCTTTCATAATTGGTCTGATTTTTATCTATGAGTCATAGTAGCAGCTTTTAATAGCATACTACAGATGAACAGTCTGATGAAGTACTGTGATTAGAAAGTACAGATGAATCACAACTGAATTTCAAGTTTAATTGTAAACGAGAAGGTTGAGTGTCACAATCTATAATACTTCTCTCTGTTTTGACATTAGCTGATTCTGTTTCCACTGTGTCTTATCCATAAGAAGTTTAACAGAGTTGTTTGATTTAATTTTATGGTAGTTACAGGTAAGATATTGTTCCAGGAAAAATGTCTCTAATCTTCATAATAACTGTGCAAGCTATATATTATAAACCTCACTTTAAAGATGAGAAGAAAAGCATTTAAAAAGAAATTGGAGGCTTTCTTTGTCATGTTGGTAGATTAAGCATAATGTTCTACACCCAAATTCCAAGAGAATTATATTAAAGATTTGTTCACAAGAATAAATATACAAAGAAATAGAAAATTAAAAAAAAAAAAACACTACACTATTTTTTTGGAAGCTGCAAATCAGATAGATGCCTGGAAACCAGTTTATAAATTTATTCTGAGGGCACAATATACATGTAAAGGTCTATACAATTTTGCATTTCATGTATCTTTTCTTG
Source organism: Mormoops blainvillei (assembly GCA_004026545.1). Lineage (NCBI taxonomy): Eukaryota > Metazoa > Chordata > Mammalia > Chiroptera > Mormoopidae > Mormoops > Mormoops blainvillei. Next base: position 274,368 of record PVJD01001306.1, read on the forward strand.
GAAATATATTAAAAGATACACTCTAACTACCACAATATGGGAGAAAAGAAAATTGAAGGAAAGAGAATAGAATAGAGAGCTATAAGCCAAAGAGAAGAAAGTAAAATCTCTAAGTTTATTTTAAAGTGTTGTCAACATGCTTGCTACTGGCCACATATGGCTATTGAGCACTTGAAATATAATTAGTCTAAACTGAGATATGTTCTAGCCAGGAGTTAGAAAATTTTTCTATAAAAGACTAGATCGTAAATATTTTAGGCTTTGAAGCCAGACAACTCTGAAGCTGCCGTTGACAATAAATAACAAATGGTGAAGGCTTTATTTCAATAAAACTTTATTTACAAATTAGGTGGCAGGCAGAGTTTGACCAATATGTTTGCTAACCCCTTCTTTTTGTATAACATGCAAAAACTTGGATTTAAAAGTTTAGTACAATCAAAAGAAATGTATAATACCTCAAATCTGTATAATGACATGATAAAATATTTTTAGTGAATCAGTTTACATAGTATATGGTAAAAATAAATTTGTTGTGTGTGTGTGTGTGTGTGTGTGTATATATATATATATGGTTAGAACTTTACACTTACATATGAGCTCTCATTCTATCCTGTTAGACTGTGTTGTCTAGAATGATGGCTATTCCTCTTGTACTGGAGCAAATCAGAGGCTCCAGGAGTCATTCATTCAAGAAGGTACAAGTAATGTAATTCCAAATATGAATGAATAAACTGAGTATAGAATCACATGTGAGCGAAATGGTTCAGGGTTGAAATAAATATAAGTTTATAGAAAACTAGTCAAATGAAAATCGGAAAACAATAACACTAGCTGGTGTGGCTCAGTGGATTGAGCACTGGTCTGCAAACCAAAGGGTTGTAGGTTTGATTCCCAGTCAGGGCACATACCTGGGTTGTGGGCCAGGTTGCCAGTTGTAGGGGGCAGGGGGAGTCAGAGACAATCACACACTGATGTTTCTCTCCCTCTCTTTCTTCCTCCTTTTTCTTCTGCCTAAAAATAAATAAATAAATAAATAATCTTAAAAAAAAGAAAACAATAATAAACCTCAACTCCAGCAAAGCTAAAACATTATACAGAAAAGAGAGAGACGTTATATGTGCATCAACTATAAATAACAACTGTCATATGATCATAAAAAATGTAAACATTGAATTTTCATTTAATTATAATTCATCTGTGTTAGGAGAATGGAGGGGCTAGAAATAGACAGATGTGCATGTTTGTGTGTGTGGTGTGTGGGCATGTGGTATAAGCAGAAGACAAAATAAAAGAAATAGAAATCTTCATATTTCATGGAGGAATATCACTAGAAAAAATGTTAAATAAAAATAGCAATAATACATATCAGCAAAGTATTTAGAAATGGATATCAAAAGAATGAGGTAATAATAATAATAATAATAATAAAAACACTTTGTGAGGTTGGAATTGGGTGAGAAAAGTGGAGACAAGCTAGTTTTTATAAGAATTTTGTAGTCAATTCTTAATATATGTGCATAAGTGATAAAATAAACTAGATTATATAAACAAATGCAATAGAATATAATTTTCAAAGTAGATGAATAGAAAAGAGAGGAGGGGTAAGTAGGGTATGGAATATGCTCAGTGTCATATAACTAGTGATTGGGTTTAATAATCTGAAGCTGATCTGTCTGACTTCATTACATAATGTTGCCTGAATACAGAAATAATTAAAGTATGAACAATGGCAAGAGAAAATAAATGCAAGACTGTTACACAGGCATTAGCAGGAGATTCAGGGCCTCATCTCAGTCACATCTTTGTGTCATTTAATTCCAATAAAGGAGTCTTTAAGATTCTCAGCTCCAACCTTGACACACTTCAATTCAGGCTTTGATGAATTCCCAAAAGCTCCTTCTAAACTGCCAACCAATATTCCTTCTTGGCTGAGAACATTTATTCTACTCAGAAGAGAATAAGGATGAAAAGATCTTTTGGATTGAGCCCTTGCCATTTTTTGCCTGATTTCTTGTAAAAATTGTATCTGGAAAGGCAGCTCTAGAAGCTGGCTTTGGAGGGCAGGGCGGACTGCTCCAAAGCCACTCTCAATAATTATAAGTCGTGTGTTTGTTAGGAAAATGCAGCTTCCAGAACACTTCACTCATTACATCTTCGTCATACTGCTATTCCTAGGTGTTTCCTTTTTCTAGTCGTAGACTGATATTCTCTGAACTTTGGATATTCTGAAATGCTTACAATTTCCCCGAAACATCATTGCCTGTCAGAAACTAGACTTTTTGTGCTTGCTGTTTTAATTTCATGAGACCTGATCACCTCAGTCAACCTTACTAACTAATCTATTTCCACATACCATTCCTGTGTCTCCTCTGTTGAAAGTGTTCCTGATTTCTACCCACAACCCCACTGTTTACCTCTCCTAGAGTGACTATCACTGATGTGAGTCATGTGAGAGTAGAAAGTCTTTCCTCGTTTTATCCCTAGCCTCTAGTACCAGCCTGCAAAGAGAAGCCATCCTAAAGTCTTTCTCCAACATGTAATAGTGAAGACAATTTGGCAGAAAATAACCAAGAGTGGCAAATGATTTTGTGTTACCTAAAAACTTCTGTAGTGTTTTTATTTTAATTTTTACTGTTAATTTTTATTTTTAAGTTTTATTTATTTTTATTGTTGTTCAGTTATGGTTGTCCCCATTTTCCCCCTATTACTCTCCCCTGCTCCAGCCACCCCCACTTCCCACATTCAATCTTCCACCACCCCTCCACCTGTAGTCTTTGTTCATGGGCCCTGTACACAGGGTCCTTGACAACTCTTCCCCTTCTTTGCCATGTTATTCCCCTCTGCCCTCCCCTCTGGTTACACTGTCCGTTTGTTCCTTATTTCCATGTCTCTGGTTATATTTTGCTCATTTGTTTAGATTCTCCTTATAGGTGAGATCATATGGTATTTGTCTTTCACTGCCTGGTTTATTTCACTTAGCATAATGCTCTCTAGTTCTATCCATGCTGTTGCAAAGGGTAGGAGTTCTTTCTTTCTGCTGCATAGTATTCCATTGTGTAAATGTACCACAGTTTTTTATCCATGCATTTACTGACTGACATTTAGGTTGTTTTCAGCACTTGACTATTATAAATTACAGTGCTATGAACATTGGGGTGCATAGGTTCTTTTTGATTGGTGTTGCAGTGTTCTAAGTGTATAATCCCAGCAGTGGAATCACTGGGTCAAAAAGCAGTTCTGTTTTTAGTTTTTTGAGGAAATTCCATGCTGTTTTTCACAGTGGCTGCACCAGTCTGCATTCCCACTAATAGTATACTAGGGTTCCCTTTTTTCCATAGCCTCTGTTTTTAATGTAGGAAGTGAAAGCAGAGATAAGTTTTCTCAATACCTATAGTAAAATTTTTGAATGACATACTATACCACCTGATTTATTTAAGGTTGTGGCTTAAGGACACATGTCAAATAACAAAGTGTACAATTTTAAGTTCAAATGAAAAATTAAAAGAACTATGACTATTCATACAAAAACAACACATCATCAAGTAACTGCATTGCATTTTTACCCATGGTATGAAACGGAGCACTAAATGAATAATGCACACAGTGTCTGCATTTCCAACTCACCTCGAGAGTGTAGCCTTGTATCTATTTGAATTATACATTTTGCTGCTGAAATCAACTGTGGGGATCTGAGAGAGGCAGGGTGCAACTTGCCAAGCTAGACACAGGCAGGACTGAGGAGTTGTATTCTTAATGTCAGCCTTCATTTTGATATCTAAACTATAACAAAACTAAAGAATTTTAGAGGAAATGAATAAAACATCTTATTTTAGAGACAATAAATAGGCTGCTCCTGTTATTTTGCTTTTCTGAACAAATTAAGTAAACATGGTCCATACAACTTGATGTTTTAACATCTATGGTCAATAGTCCTTGCTGAGAAAATTTGGGTCTCTTGCAAAAAAAAAAAAAAAGTAAAAAAAAAAAAGAAAAGACAAAATTCTGAAGAGTAAAAATTAGCTAGAGTAGAAAGTTCACTGAAAGCATACCACCTGTTTCTCCATTAAGGAGCACTGGCTATAAACACAATGGTATTATTGATCCCTGTAACATGTTTAACACTTCTGTTCATAACTTTTACACTTAGAGGAAAATATTTACTTTTCCTTGTGTGTATGTGTGTGTGTGTATTTCTTGAAAAAGGCAGATTTATAAAATTCAAACTTATTTTGGCATAAATAGATGCAATATCCAATTGTGTTAATCTTTGTTTAGTTGTTTTAAAAAGTGAAGCACAGCTCAAAACCATTAAAGCAGAAAATAGTTCCTTTTTGAATGTATAAACTAGCATAAAGTCATGTGCATATTCTAACTAGTATCTATAATATTTAGAGTTTATCTAAGTTTTAATTGTTATTGTTCTTTCCTTTACTTAATTATATTATGGATGCAGATCTTCCTTAACTCCTAAAATTATTTGTCTGAACTTTATTCTACTTCAGGATATCATTTTTCCTTCTTACTCTAGCAAAATGTTGATGGTACTCATGTTATGTAGCTTTAGGATTACCTATCACTCCATAACTCACATCCATCGAATTTCTGCCCCATCACTATTTAGTAAATGAACTGTATCTTTATTTATACAAATCTTTTGGTCTTCTTTTAGCTTTCATGATCTTTAACTCCCCTCAAAATTAAAGTTGATTTTGCCCTTCTTGAAAAAGTTTTTATTTTATATATGATCTGGAATTGAATCTTTATTTACTCTAGATATTTTCCCCACTGATCTTGCCTTCTTTCTCCTCTTTCCTTGGAGGTCTTTACCTATGGCATACTGTGATCTTCCTTAATTTTTTCACCTGAGATTCACCCTATAGAAATCATATCACTTTAACTAGTGCTTCTGTACATATGATTTCTCAAAGTTGTACTCCC
>PVJD01001307.1:0-279202 GCA_004026545.1 Mormoops blainvillei
TCAAGGAAAATATAATTATCACAGATCAGATGTCTTACTTCTGTCAGGATATGTAATTCAGTGGGAGTCATTCAGGAAATCTTACATGGAGCCAACAGAAATCAACTTGACTTTTCTGAATGTCCCCTCCCTCCCTCCCTCCATTCCTTCCTTCCTTCCTTCCTTCCTTCCTTCCTTCCTTCCTTCCTTCCTTCCTTCCATTTTCCTTCCTTCTTTCCCCCCCTCCCTCACTTCCTTCCCCCTTTCTCCTAAAAGTTCAGACACTTAACATTGAGAATACTCTATTTTGAACTTTTTATTTTGTAGGAGTTTAAGAAATATAAGTTTATCATTTGGGTGCATTATTTTTTATTGACAGGTTAATCCCTCAGATAATGTTAAGATTTAATTAAAACTTTTCATCTCACTGCAGCCCAGTGTCGTCCTTTTTTTATGAAGAATTCATAGAATCTGAGAACTATATTTGGCAAACTATTGTCTGCTATAAGGGTCATTGATTTAATGTCTTCTCCATAGTAACATTTCACACGTTTATTTTTTGAATATGCATCAGATACGTTCAGCATGTCCTGTGTTATATGTATATTGCATTTCTCACGATGCTTTCTGCAGCACTGGGCACCTCAAAAGGGCTACGGTGACTGAATAGTCCTGTGCAGGTGGTTGGGTTCACGCATCACGGACAAGCACACAAGACAGAAACGAAATAGGAAATGCCAAGGCAAGATTTCACACTGCTTTGGGATAGCATAAGCAGCTAGAAAGCTGAAGAGACCATATTTTGATAGGCTAAATTTTGAGAAAAATTAAAAAGTACTCTACACTAAGAAAATAATAATTAAAAATCAAATTATGAATTGAGAAAGGCAATGTATAAGGCAAGTAATTATCAATATCCTTTATATATAAGGAAACACTACAAATGTTTCAGAAATAAATATAAGCACTATTCTACATCTACAGAATTCATGGATGAATGAAAAAGACAAAGCTTGATATCTGCATTGTATTTTCAGTTTAGTAGAGGGGAGTAGATAGAATGCATTTTAACAATAAGTTCTAATGTTTCTTCTGACTGTCGTCTGGGCACTTAAATTGTACTATATGCTCAGAAAGTAAATATTCTAATTTTCTTTACATTATATACACATACATATACACACAAGAAAACACCTGGAAGTAGTGACTTACAAGGCAGCAGTAGAAAGTGCCAGCGAGGCAGCACCTGGCGTTCCAGGAGCAGCCGGTTAGTGTCCTGGCCCAGCTGGAGGTCAGAAGGGCCAGGCAGGAAGGTGCCACACAGTTGCATTGTTTGGAAAAAGTCCGTTAACTTTTCAGAGCAGGAAACATTCAGGCAAAAGAACAGAAAAGAAGGGAAAGAGATGGGTGTTAATTTGTTGGGGAGAAAGATAGTAAATTACTATCCTGTTTCTTTTTTAAGACCATAAACCATAGCTAACAGTACGAGAGTTTCATCATAGCTATGTTGTGTTACTTTTGAACTCCTTGACAAATGGTAAAATAAAAATGGTGCAGCCAGTAAAGTTTTAGTGAATCAAATCCTAAGGTTTGTGGATACATGAGTAATGAACGCAGTTTATTTGCCTCAACCTGTCCAGTCCAGAAGCTAAAACACACAAAATCTCAAACAGATATCCTTTGCTCAACAGATGGCTGGTCATGTCATGTCAACATTTTACTAAACCAGCACATCCAAAGGGCCCGTGAAAGCAGGCTGGCTGGGGTTAGTTCACCATGGAAATCTCAGGCCAAGGGAGAGAGGGGCAAGCTCTGCCTCGGCCAAAGAGTCTTAAAAACCATTCCATGAGAGTAGGATCCAACTCTGCGATATTCCTACGGTGGCCATATAAAATCTTTTTTATAAAAGTGATTGATCTGTGTTTCAAAGGAAATTTCCTTTTAAAATCCGAGCAAAGTGCTTGAGGCTTTTCATAAGTGCAGATATGGAATATTAATACCTTCCAACGACTCTGCATGTTACTCCAGTCAGATGCAGACAAATCTCATTTTAGAGGAATCAGCCAAGTTTTTAAAGATAAGTAGATGATTTTTTTGGACATAATTAGGTGTATTCGAAGTCTTCTAGCTGCTAGGTGAGATACTCAAATACTAGCGTCTCTTTCTGATGAACATCAGATTCATTCTAAAAGCCCTCTGGCAAAGCTCAGGTCCAGAAATGCTCTAATCTTATTAACGTGCATAACTATGGTAGTGCTTCGCTTAGAGAAAGAAATATCATGACTCTACTTTCTGTCTGCTTAGCAGACATTTTTGAGATAAAGAATCTTGGATTCTTCAGGTATGCATGCTTCCTACCAAAGGGCACACTGAAATTTTTAGAGAAATGTTTCTCAAACGGCAGGTTTGAATGACCTACTAGATTGGGGTTGAGCGGCCCATTTAGTAACCTATGACCCATTAGAGAACCATGAAAGCAATTTTATTAATTACTTTGCTTTTTTATTGAAAGGCAACAAAATACAATGGAATGGAAATAGAACAGACTAGATCATAATAGAATAGATCAAAATTAGTTACACATAGAAGTCACATGATATAGGTGTGGGGAGAGGAATATGACATACATTCTTAATTGTATGTTCAGGTGAGACATGTTTATTAAAAGGCAATGGGCACAGGAAGAACAAGTGTTTCTCTGGAGACTCTAAAACACAATGCTATTTTAAATGAGAAAAAGAAAATAAGTATTTATGAAAAATGCTAAGCAGGGCCAACTTCCTACATTTACCCAATCATTATTATCACCTCCTAGCTAATGAACGTGCAATGTCATTGCTGCTCACTTTGGATGTTGCAGCAGCTTCTTACCTCATCACCTGTTCCTATTCCATCCTCTCATGCCTCTTCTACTTTTCTTCCACAGGTAATTCCATTTGATACAGTTTTGCTTAGCTTAGCCCCCAGCTAAAACACCTTCAATGGCTCCACAGGCATGTTAACACCTGGCATTCAATACCTGGCATTCAAATTCCTGTCAAATAGGAACTCTATGTAAAATTTGAGGTATTTTCTTCCATAATATATGCCATTATGCCTTAAAATCTATGGAGATTCAGTCATTTTCCCCTGGATATAACCCAAATATGTTCTGCTATACCCAATATATGCCTAAGATAATTCTAAAATTTCCTTAAGATCACATTAACTCTACCCATCAGAAAACCTTTGCATAGTGTCTGTTGATCATATTTCTTTAGCACTTCTCTGGTTCTTCCAATGTGGGATCATGAATGGAATTTAATGGCTCATTAATGGAATGTTAAGTTATATTTACCATTCTGTGTGTGGGGGCAGTTTGCCAAGTGTCCATCTTTCATCAAACCTCTCAAAAATGCCATGGCTCTGAAAGTGAGGAAGCAACTATGATCTATAGTAGGATTTACTGGTACAGTGCTGTTCAGACTATAGCTCTGTTCAAATTACTTATCCATATATTTATTCATATTTCAGCCTCCTAGACAAGTCTGAGTTTTAATTATCTGTAAAATTCCCTCAGAATGTGGTTTAAAATAGAGGAGGAGGATCCTCTTAACAGCATGTCCCAAAGAGGATAAAAACTCCCCTGGATTCTTAATTTGGTGTGATAGGTGGCATTGTTTCAGAACAGTCGACTGATGTGCCTAACGCACTAGCACATCCCCTACAGAGGCAGAGTTGGAAACCCAGCCACAGAGAAATCCTGTCATCCCAGTGACATCAACCATCCCATTACGGGAACAGCGGAGAGCTGGCTCATAGCAGGGCTCATCGCGCTTGCCTAAAACAGGTCAGAGAACCTGCTGTTCAAAGGGCCTGCACATGGTTGTTCCAAACAAGGTAGGGCCTGCTCAGATGCAAGATCCAAGGCCTGTGAACGACTGCCCTCATGCCAACATTTCAGGTGTTTGAGATGAGTAATTCTTCTAATTGGGGCCGGATTATATGTTTTCCTTAGTCTCTGTGAATTTTTTTTTTTTTTTTAGATGTGATAGTTGTGAACTGTTCTAGTTGTCATTAAGGGGTTTTGTGTTTGGTTGTTTCTACTCAAATTTATGACAACATAAAGATTTCTCCTAAGTGCAGATGCATTATAGAAATCTTTAGCACTACAGAGAAAGAGTGTCTCAGTTATGTATGGCTCTGGTTCTCAAACTTAAGCATACATCCGAGTCACCAGGAGGTGACTTGTAAAGAACACATCACTAGCCCCCCTCCCCACACATCTGATTCAGTGGGTCCGTGGCAGGGTCTGGAGTAGGTACAGGTGACACTGCCGCTGCTGACCAAGGACAAAACCCTGAGAACCACTGATGTGTGGGACTATGGGTCACAGTTAGGGAAGATGGTGAGAGTATGAGGACTCCATGCCATTTCCAAGACACCATGTTATTTTTTGTACGTGACAAACACGATGCTGTCTGTGGATATGCTGGACTTTGGTGTTCATTTGTTTATCGCTGACTGTTTACCATCCAAGAATGGAATAGGTTTCTCCTGCTGTGGGCACTCTCTTAGCCCACCACCACCCACTCCAGTGGCACTGGTTGAGAATCATCTAAAAGGCTTCCAGCTGCTTTGGAATATGCTAATTCATGGCAGCTCAGAGAATGAAACAAGAGCTTAGTAACTGAAGTATGTTCTCCAGTATTTTCATCTCAAGGTGGTACAAAATATTAATGTAGCCTTCTTTATTTTTGAAAATAGTAGTAATCACTATTCTTTTTTTCCTTTCCTTTCTTTGTCTTATTTTTACATTTGGATTTGCAAGTTCTGCATCAAAGAAGTTTTCTCATTTTTCTCTCCTAAACACTTGTTAGTAGGTAGCATTCAGTGAGAGGACTCGTAGATCCTCGTAGGGTAAATAATTGAAGGATTTCAACTCTAGGCATAGCCATATGAATGAACACACACATGCACACACACAATCATTTAAAATCACTTTCAAAGAGAAGAATAGAGGTCTAACAGGTTTAGTTGTTGCTTGTTTTAAATATTACACTTGGTAACAGATGTTAACTAGACTTATTGTGGTGATCATTTTGCAATATATACAAATAGCAAAGTATTATGCTGTACACCTGAAATTAATATAAGACACCATTTCCCTTTGTTTAAATTGTATGACCTGTCACTTGCATGACTCTAGAGACTGAGTTCCAGTTAGCATGGCAAACCCATGAAACTTCTCACTTCTTAGTTATGGATGTGTCGACTTAGGGTAAAATTACAATGACTGTATACTTTCATAGTCTACTTCTAAAGAAATATAGTACTATTTACTCCCTCTGTCTTCAGACACTGTTCTCTGAAAATACTAAAAAATTAAGAGTATACATCTACATAAACAACGATCTATAATTTTCCTGAAATAGATTATTTCTCACTTGTTCCTATTTAAATATTTTTTGATGAAGAAAATTCTTTTCCCTTATTTGTTTGGTTTTATTAGCTCAGCTAGGATAAATCTAAACTCATCCCTCCAATAATAAGATTTACACTTACTTAAAATGTAGAGATAATAATTTGTAAATCTCAGCTTATAGTAAAAGTTTGCTCTTTAAAACAGAACATTGCCAAAGAACACATTGTTAACAAGGAGCAGGAAATTTTGGCAAGGATTTAAAATATAGATTTACATATATATATATGTACATGAATATATGTATGTATTTATGTATATATGTATATGTACATGTATATATGTGTGTGTATATATGTATATATTTACATACATATATATGTATATATATACTTTATATCTTAGAGATTGAAACTGGTGAATTATAAAAATGAAAAGACCTAATTTGGCATCTGTGTATTCTGCATGTTAAATAATTGCATTTTGACTTATAGTATTCCAATTGATAGGCTATAGGCCCAGGAGATATTTTATATCTAGAAACTTTCTTATTTGTTTTCAGGATCCAAAAGAATTTAATGAGTATGAAGGTATAAATAGATTAGTATCAAGAAATGACAGGATTTAAATCATGGAAAATAAGAGGGAGATCTGCAGGTCATAGTGAACCAAGAATTAAATGCATTTGTATGTGTAGAAAAAAATACCTTGAAGGTGTATGCATAAAACGTTAATGGTATTTTTGTTGTGGTTGTTTTATTTTTCTGGGTAACAGAATTATTTTTTCTTCCACTTCACTTTACCTGTCTATGTTTGGTAAATATGATAAAGTGAATACATGTTGCCTTTGTAACATTTTTTAAAGTTGATAATTAAAAACATCCTGACTATGAATGTTATTGGCATCATGACATATTGAAATGTTACATTTACTGAAATTATTAGGAGAAACTTGGAGTATTTTTGTTTTTGGTAGTCAAAGTATAAATTTCTCCCAGGAAGAAAGAATGGCAGAAGTCTTTCTAGCTATGAAATCTGCCAATGTTCAACAGGCACCATATAGATGCCCATTAACTCATTAGTTTAACGATCTGAATTTGTTAATTTTTTGGTCAAGCTGTGTTTAAAAGAAGTGAAGTAACTGCTAATTAACTCTCTGAATTGACAAAATTCCAGAGTATTCTGTAGACATATCTCAAATTCCCCCTGACTTCCTTTCTAAATTAGGGTCTGCTATGGCAAGGTTGTAAAGGTGGTAATGTATTTATGACACTCTTCTCTTTACTTCCCATACTCATTTGTCTTACATAATTTCTCCACTCCCACTGCGATGCCTCTCTCGGTTGAGGACAATAAATATAGCCTCCTTACCAATCACTCCTCTCCCCATTCAGTTTGTTTCTCCCTTTCGATCAAGTCTATACTTTGCTGCCATATTATAATTAATAAAAAAATTGACTTGCAGTTTAGACTTCAAAAGGACTCTATGATTACCCCTAAAATGTTTTAAAATTCTATTTACTCCTAAATCTCTTTCATAAGAGGGGTACTCTGGCTAACTTACCTATTCATCTTTCCCCATACATCTCCTCAGCATCCTTTCCTCTGCATTTTTGTGCATATAAACAAAGTGCTTTATGCAAACTGACCCAGAGGAGGTGCTCCAAAAATGCCAGGCCTTCTTCCTATTTGCTTGTCCCTATTCTCACCATCCATACCACAATCAAAAGTCCTAAAAAAGTGCCTCTGCATTCACGGAAGCTTCCCTACAGTATCCTCATTGAAACTCATCAACCCCCTTTTTGATGGTCATAGCACTTGGCTTTACCCTTTATGACTATTATCTTTTCTACACTGTTGTGTAGCAATTTATATAACTCTCTTTATTGAACTGGATGTCCTCAGAGTTCATGGTTTTTGTGTCTCCAGTATTGCCCACAAAATACTTCCACATGAGGTGCCTAGTAAATACATGTTTAATTAAGGATTAAAGCCTGCAGCCTCCTGGGGATCTTAGTGGATTCCCCTATTGAACTGAACAGTAGTCCTTTTCTTGATATTTTCTTGCCAAAATTCAGAGCTCATTAAAAAAAAAAAAGTCATCTCCGGAAAGACAATTTAAATCTAATCACCAAAAAATAAAAACTTCTGACTTCAGGAAAAAAATATAGGTTCCGTTTTTTTTTGTTTTTGTTTTTGTTTTTTGTTTTATCCTGAGACATACAAATATATGTACCTAAACATGAGCACTCTTTTCCATATTCTCCATATAATCATCAGCCTGGTGGGGCCTCCCTGGTCTGACAGAAAGAGAAGTGACAGGCAACTCAGATGTATATTTCAGGGAAATACACACCAAAGTTATCGTTCCATGGATTGCTATAGAAAAAAGCTTTTATAAGGCCTTCAGAATATGCTAAGATATTTCAGTCTCAGAAAAATAAACTTAACAATAATTCTACCTGTCAATACTTGGTTTAAGTCACTTTTAAGAGTGACTTGGTAAATGCAGAATGGGGACTGGCTGAAAGAACGAATTTCCTTAGAAGGATTTTTACTGTGAAACTGATTGTAATTTTTATGTTCATGTATTCTCAGTTCTTCTGAACATGTCAATTAGGTATTAACATGTCTCTACTTCAATCAATATTTATGATAAGATCATAATCTAGTTGTTTTTTTTTAAATTAAGATGACCATTAAAGTCAAAACTCTCCATTGGATTATAATTAGCAATGACGTTATTTTTGTTAGGACCATTCCAGAGACAGTTTTGAGAGAAAGTCTAATACATGCGTATTCTAAATTATTTTTCTGTACTTATATATGCTCTCAGCACATATACTATGAAACTTTCTTAGAAGTTTAACATCTTTGCATCTGTAGCTCCTAGCAAGCCTCCTAACTTACTATAAAGCCTTAATATATAGAGTAAATAAGCAAATATTTATTTAAAAAGTTAAATATTTGTATTTTCCACATAAACAATATCAAACAGAAGCTTTAGCTTTGTATATGGCTTCACACATCTGGTTAAAAATTAAAACTTTCATAACAAATTTAGATGTTCTACTGTGTCCAAGTATCAATAAAAGACAAGCCATGAAAAATAATGTAGTTTGCGTAAGTAGTTTGTAGTGTTTGATTAGCTTTCTGATCTATGAAAAGTATAACTGTAATAAAAGTTTTTTTTGAGAAATTAAAAAAATGTTCCCATTTGCTCTATATGTTTTCAGAAGTCTAATATTGGATTCAACTTCACATCTTGTGGGCAATAGGCAATTATAAATTTGGAAAATTCTAAAACTTTGTGCAAAAAGGAGGCTATGAGTTTTTCTAGTCCAGAGACCTTCTTAATCTTCTGTCTTCCATGGTGTTTTGTATATAATAGGTGATCAATAAGTGTTGTTGTTGTTTTTTAATGGAATAAATACTCAGAGAACAGCTTGGAACAGCCAGGCTCTAGAAGGTTTTAAGGCATTACAAAATAATAATGATTAGGAAGGAAATAAACATTCTGAATTAAAAAGGTTCCATTTGCCCTGGTAGATGGAGGTGGGGGTTTATTACTACGCAGGGAAAATAGGCAGCAATGAGCCATTGTGGGAAGTCAGAAGGCCAGCAAAGCGCCCCATGCATATCTGTAGTCATAATTTTATTGTTGCTCTGGGATTTGGTCAGCAACTGGAGGTAGTTAGGAGCCTCATTTTGTGAACAGAATATCTCCTCCTTAAGTGTGCCAGGATAAGTGCAGTAATGTTCCTTTCCTTCCCGAGAAGGGGTCAAGTGACGCTTTGGGCTGCAAGGTAGAAGCTAACACTAATGGGGCAGATCTGGTTTTTTCCTCTTCATTTTCCAACTGTGGCTCAGAAATACAGCAAAGTTTGTGGCTTAATTAACCCGCTATGAGTCTCGAGGGAAAGTTTCATTTTGCAGAGCTTCCAGGAAAAAAATGGAAATAGAAGAAATGACTGTCTCACCAGCTATTTTGTGGTGAAAGATGAGATGAGTAGGCACCTCGGCCTGTAAGAGTTGCTGGCAGACAAGTCTGTATCATACAACAGGGCCAGAATTTCATTATCTTGGAAAAGAAAATAATGGTTTCAGGGCAAAGGGAATGAGTTCTTTCTCTCATCCACTTCTCTTTGTTTCTCTTCTTTCCCCAAAATGATTGACAGCTCTATTCGATACCACCTTGGTTAACCAGGAAGACAATTGGTTTGTCACAAAGACTGCTTTTCCCAGAAGACATTAAACCTTTGTCTACCAGCCTGGATGTGCTGGTGGTGACACTGGGGGAGGGAATATGTTAGAATCCCAGTTCTTTCCTCCTTTGTGAACACAGACACAGAATCCTATTTCCTGTGGTGGACAGGCTAAGTTCAGGCACTGAGATCATTTCTTGGGGACTTTAAAGTAAGCATGAAGAGTAAAAACTGTCATTTTGAATTGTTTGTAGGCTATGATTTAAAGCAGTGTGTCCTTTAATGATTTGAAAACCACTTGAAATGTAGTGACATATGAGAACGCTTTGAACTTCCTAGAATTGAAACACTTTTTTCCTGAAATAATGTTCTATATTACAATTCCAAAATATAAAACCTATTTAAATCTCTATTATATGCCAAGAAAAATATTAATAAATTATATAGATTCTCTCTCCCCCTCCCCCATCTTTAATTTTTGAGGACATCCTTTAAATGTTATCTTTCATTAGGTATCATCTCTCTACCACCCCACTCCCCAACCAGCTACCATTGCCCAGAATATCAGCTTCAAGAGAGCAAGGTTTTTCAGTCTGATTTGTTGACATCTCTCTCCTCAGTGCTTAAGACTGAACCCAACCCCTTAAAGAGAGAAGCTGTTTTGAGTAAATTACTCCTATGTTAGTTACTAATAAGGAGCAGGTAGATGGTATCCTACAGCCACAGAGCCACATGCAGCTGAATTCCCTTCAGGGCTGGGCATGGGCTCGCCTCAGCCTGGAGGAGGAAGATCTTCCTTCTGTAACACTCACAGACACCGGAGGCGCTAGCCGCCCCTGCATTGGAGACAGTTTGAGCTGAAGTGTTTAGCTCAGTTTTCTAGCACTAACTTTGGAGACGGGGGTAACACGAGTTCTGGCTAACATGAGCCATGCTCTCCCCACTATGTCAAAAAGGAAGTGTACATTTTTTAGCCAATGGTCTATACCCAGTTCAGGAGCATACGGTGGTGATGGTGATAGCTGTTCTTTTTGAAGAACTAATTGAAGCTCTGAAACCTCTCCACGCATATGGGCATATGCTCACACACCTTTCATACACAATTTTTAAGAATTCACAAGAGGACCTGACACAAAGATGAAAAATTCTTGTTTAGGTCATTAGTTTAACATAGTCTCTACTTTAGCCTGTGGTGAGGTAGTTTGAAAATGGTACTGGAACGCCTCCTTTTTCTAATAAACATCTATATTTGATTTTTAATGTAGAATCTGAAAGCATGTTTAATTCTTCTTGTCAAGGTCAGTGTCCTAGTGTCCACCCCTCCTTGTCCCATGGTCAGCTCCCAGCACTCTTGCACCCCCACAATGAGCACGGAGAAGTTTGCTTGTCCAGGACAAATTTTACTCATCAGAACACTACTAGTTTTTAGGAGTCCCCCCTTTGTCTGAAAAGGTGTGGCCATGGTGTCAGCATTCTGCCAGTTAGTTCCAAACATGGATAACTCAGGGGAATTATTAATTATAAAGTTCTAATATGCAAATTTAGCTTTAAATCTCAGTAGAAATTTTCAGTATTTGGAAATAAAATCTATTCATGAATGTACTATCTCTTAAGATTGACCATTCTACCTTTTTTATTTTTAGGAATCTAAATTAATATAATTATAATAAACTTTTAAAAATCAGAAAACATTTGGGCCAGACCTACTATGATAACACCTGATTTACTGACCTAATAATCAAAAGTACATCTGGCCAGGGAACCTACTTTCGATTTAAAAGGAAAAGAAGAATATTTGCTACAGAACTGTATGGTTGCCATTGAGAAAATCTCTTCTAAGTGGTAAAGATTATCACTAAGAAAATTCTTACTTAACAACCCATTGGAATTTTGTGCAACATCTTTTTAAAAACTAGTTGTTCATTTGAAAAAGTACTTATGGTGTGATCTTCTTACTTAGCAGATTTTTGTTGGATTCAAGATAAGTGATAACTTTCATAGTGGCATTTCCTGAGTAGTTTTATTATACCCCCATGCAAAGACCATTTGCTGGGCACTAGTTACTTAATTTGTTTATACCTTAAATGGTTCATGGATTTTTCACCTCTTATTTAAATCTCTTAATTGCAAAGTTGTAATATAAACACATAAATGAGATGAGAATAAGGGTTTTCATGAATATTCTACTAACAACTGTAATGATCATGTGTTTTTGCTCATTTGTTGTCTAAATCCTGATTGCATTTCCACTCTGAGTCTTGACACAGTATCTCATATGTCAGTGCATTCCTAATTAAAGCAGTAAAAATAAAGGCATTTTAAAAACAAAAATCTCTTTTGGCTCTTGTATAAAAAGCACCATAATTGTAATTAGAGACAAATGCTGCTGTGGTTTTCTTATTATAGTGATAGATAAATACTCTAACTACATTATTGGCTCCTAAATGAAGTATAATAAGCTCTGTCAGCAGAAGAGGGCTCTGCTTTAGATATGAATACATTTTGCCCTGTAAACCCAAAAAGGCATTTTGCTGCTATTAATTTCTTAATTATTTATTATGCAAACCATGCTCTGTGAGATCAGAGCTTCGCATTGCCCTGAGTTCTTCAGTTCCAAAGAATTCTCTTTCCACCAGTGCACAATAACAAGGATAACAGGAATCTCGCTAGATTACATAGAGCGTAAAGACAGGCAGAGAGGGCGGTTGGGAGTGGCGGTTAGGCCTGTGCCTGCGAGGGCTTCATCTCATCGTATTCTTTGCTAATGTACTGATTGTTTATTGGCTGATTTGTAGTGTGGAGTGGTAACTTGCCTAAACAGAGGTAAAATAACCATAAGAACAGTCTCCTCTGAATTATAGGATAATTTGTCACTAATGTCAAAGTAATATCCAAACAGGAGATTCAATCACTGGTGTGAGGAAACTCTGCCTCGAACAGTTTTGCATTTCTTGATTGAGTTGAAATATCTTTTCCTCTAAAGGGCCCTTGAGATTATCATGGGGTCATTGATATTATTTTCAGTTTGCCTTTACAGCTAGATTCCTCATGGTCACAAAAAAGAAACCGAACTCTGTCCGCCTTCCTAATTTGATTCTTTGTGTTTGGGATTGAGGACAAGGGAGTACCTTGTAATGCATTTACAGCTGATCAATGTTTATGGCTTATACAATATGATAAGGTAAAAGCTGATTCAATTAAATTATAGGATGCTAGAAGCTTCCCAGATTCTGGTATTTGAGCAGCTGGGAGGAAAAATGAGTAAAAGGTACAATCCTACGCCATAGGGTTTCTTTATAGAGACCAAGTGGGAGATCTTAGAAAACATCTGAGGTACCGGTGCCTCTTCTTCCTCCAGCTTCTACATCCTCTACACCCACACGCATTCAGCCACAGCCTTCTGGGCAATATGTAGCACATACATCATTCCAGGTAGCATATGACTTCAGCAAAAAAATTATGGCCGCAGAGAGGAAATTTTTAACACTCCTGCCGCTGGAAAGCTGTTTACCACAGCATTAGTTGATCTGAGCACTAGAGATTCAAATCAGATTTACTCTTCTTATTTGCATGCCAGAAGGCAGAGCCCACCCAGAGCCTCCCAGCCCACAGCTGTTACCGACAACGAACTCTTCTGCTTCCGAGTGCAGAGGTGGGGCCATCTGCACTGCTTGAGGTTTTCTTGTGGGCACATTTTATACTCTGCTACAGGCTTTTTAATTAACTGGAAGGGAGTTCAAGAAATGTTCAGTTACTGAAGCAAGAAAGTAAGAAAAAAATAAAAGAAAAATGCATGTTTTTAAGTTATTATTACCAGATAATTCATATTCTGTAACAATACCTTGGACGCAGGCACTGTTTTCAGCCAGCCACCAGGGAACAAGATCAACTGCAAAAGGACAAAAACATTTATGCTGTCTTAAGAAGGAACGCAAATCATCATAGTTATGCAAAGTAGACTGAGCATTATGCTATGGGGCTTTATCCATAAAACATAAGTGTTTGATAATTATCATAAAGGTAAAATGCATCAACTAAAATACAGAGCCCTGGTACGTGTAATGCACCACATAGTTTACTTTTGATTTTGCTGGAAGTATTTTCTAAATATCTCACTTAAAATAATTTTCTCCACTTATAATTTAAATTCATGTAAGTACAAATCTGTGCATATAATGACATAATTCAAACCTACATCCATATCTAAGTCCCTTAGAAGGAACTTCATAATTCTCTTTCTTACCAAATTTGCCAGCTCTCTGTCCTGAGACCTTCCTTCACAATAATCTCCGTTCCTACTCCTGTAGATTCTACTATCTCTGCTCTTCTTTGATTTTTATTACAGTTGCATAGATGAAAACTCTGCTGTTTATGTTTCTTTTTTCTTTAATTTTTTAAATTTAATTATAGTTGGTATACAATATTATATTCATTATATTAGTTTTAGGTGTACAACATAGTGGTTTGGCATTTTTGTACCTTACAGTGTGATCACCCCGCAAATTCTAGTAATCCTCTCCACCTTGCTAACTTGTCTCAGTATTATTGACTACATTTTCCTTCACTTTTCACCTATCCTCCAGTCGTTCCCCTCTGGTAACCATCCCTTGGACTCAGTTTCTATGAACCTGTTTTTGTTTTGTTTTGTTTTGCTTTGTTTTTTTAGAGTCCTTACTGTATGGTATTTGTCCATCTCTGCCTGATTGATTTCACTTAACATAATGCCCTCTAGATCCATCCATGTGTCCCAAATGGTAATATTTCATTATATATGTATGTATCTCACACCTTCTTCTCTATCCATTTATCTATTGATGGACACCTAGGTTGCTTTCGTATCTTGGCTTTAGTAAATAATGCTGCAATGAATGTAAGAGCACAAATTTTTTTTCAAATTAGTGTTCTTTGTTCTTTAGATGAACACCTAGTTTAGGTTTTCTTTAAGCAGTCATGTTATTCAAAGGTATATTTTGATGGAATTATAATAAATAAATGCATAGTTTTTATTTTTTATTATTAATCATAATGTTTAAATACTACCAGCACTATTCATCATGACTACCCCATGAATGAACTTGAAAAAATCTTCATGCCTGGTCTGCTATCACCTCTCAGGCAACTGCATTTTTCTTTCTTTCTTTCTTTCTTTCTTTCTTTCTTTCTTTCTTTCTTTCTTTCTTTCTTTCTTTCTTTTTTTATGAAGTACTGCTGTCAGATTTAGTCTGTGTAAATAATTCTCACTGTTGAAAAGAAAAGACTATAAAATAAAGGACTGGTTAGTTCAACAATTTCAATCATTAGTCCATATTCCTGGAATTTACCAGAATTCACTGAACACACTCAATCAAGTAAATCGGTACTTCTTCATGGATTTTCATTTCAAATCCCACCCTGGATTTTAACCTGAGCTTTCTAAAGACTTGTTGGATATTTCTGATTGCATTTAGCATTCTGATTACTGTTAGCATCGCCTTTACTATTAAACTTCTCTTTATGACTATCCTGGATCTCATATTCATCATTAACAGGGTGGTTGACTGGCAACCAATATTCAAAATCTTGGTGATTTTCTCATTATATTATATTGCTGCAAACTTTGCTTTGGAATATTACTTGAATGTGTATGTTCTTGCCTTTTTCCACTACCCCCACCTCAAGGCAAGAACCTGATGCCTCACAAATAAGAAATTATAATCAGCTTCCTAAATGTCTCCCATTTCTTGTGGATATACAGTAAGCAATATGTTTTCATTCTGAGGATTTAAAAAAAAATTTTGTGTACTACCTTTAGGCATAGACCATTAGCAAGTTTTCTTTCTCTTATCTCTAGGCATGGATTTAAAAGCAAGTCAAGAGACAAATAAAGATGATGTTTTTCAAAGAGACTTTTTGAATTAATGACAGAGGCAATAGAATTTTAAAATCTCTTGATTTGTCAATACCAGGAGAAAAGCTCTCTTGTCCACTGGTATAACGAAGATCTGATGACCTAGGAGGAATGAAGAAGGAGAGAGGATCAGTGGTAGTGGTTGGTGGGTCTTGTAATGCAAGGTCCAGACATGGATGGGTGTGTTTGGTGTAGGTTGGCACTAACTTTTAATTGGTTTATTAAATAGATAACTTATTTAGGCACCTTTTATTATGAAATCCATACTCTTATCAATGTTCTCCAGTACCAGTTCAACAACTTTATCAATGAAGTTTCTAAGTACATTTGGGTCTCTTTTAGGCTATATTCTGTAGCTCTAGTGTAAGTGTTAGTATCATGTTCTAATAACACTTCATCTTATTTGATAAGACAAATTGTATTATCTGGTTGATTTCCTCAAGAAATCTTTGTTCTATCTTTCCTATCGTTTCAGATATAATTTGTTAGATTTTTTTTAAACTAACAAACACAAGGACCAATTTGAGTGGACTGATTTAGTATTAAATCTACAGATCAATAGCCTCCTAGAGGAATATTTTTAGCCCACTATTTATTTAAAACTTCTTTAATTTCTTTTAACAAACTGTTATAATTTTACCTACTTCAGCCTTGCATGTTTGGTTAGATATATTTCTAAAACTTATACATTGTTAAATGAGCATTTTAATTTGTTCTTTTGTTTCTCTTGCCTGTGGAGATATATCAGAAAAAATATTGCTACAAGTAATGTCCAAGATTTTACTGCCTCTGTTTTCTTGAAGGATTTTTATGGTTTCAAGTCTAACATTTAAATCTTTAATCCATTTTGAATTTATTCTTGTGTGTGGTGTGAGAAGGTGGTCTAAATCCATTTTTCTGCAAATATTTTTCTAATTTTCCCAACACCATTTCCTGAATAAACCATGTTTAGCCTTTTGTATGTGTTTGCTTCCTCTGTCAGATGATAATCGACTATAAAGGCATCGTTCATTTTGGGGCTCGTTATTCTATTCCATTGATCTATGTGTCTGTTTTCATGCCAGTACCATACTGTTTTGATTACTATGACCTTATAGTATAGTTTGAAATTAGGTAGCATGATTCCTCCATCTTTGTTCTTTCTCAAGATTGCTGTTGCTATTCAGGGTCTTTTGTGGTTCCATATAAATTTTTGAAATATTACTTCTAGTTCTGTGAAATATGTCATTGGCATCTTGATAGGAATTGCATTGAATCTATAGATATCTTTGGGTAATATGGACATGTTAATGATGTTAATTTTTCCTATCCATGAACATGATATATGCTTCCATTTATTTGTATCTTCTGCAATTTCTTTCTTCTGTGTCATATAATTTTCTAAGTATAGGTCTTTCATATCCTTGGTTAAATTTGTTCCTAGGCATTTCTTTTTAACCAATTGTGAATATGATTTTTTAAATTTCCTTTTCTGATAGTTAATTATTGGCATTGAAAAATGCAAATGATTTCTGAGTATTAATTTTGTATCCTGCTACGTTACTGAAATATCATTTATTAGTTCCAGCAGTTTCTTGGTGGAATATTTAGGGTTTTCTATGTGCATCATCATGTCATCTGCAAATAATGACAGTTTTACTTCTTCCTTTCCAATTTGATGCCTTTTAATTATTTTTCTTGTCTGATTGCTGTGGTTAGAACTTCCAGCACTACATTGAATAAAAGAGGCAAAAGCAGGCATCCCTGTCTTGTTCCTGATCTTAAGGGGAGCGCTTGTAATTTTTGCCTGTTGAATGTGATGCTGGCAGTGGGTCTGTCATATATGACCTTTATTGTGTTTAGGCATGTTCTCCCTATTCCCACTTTACTGAGAGTTTTGATCATGAATAGGTGCTGGATTTTATCAAATGCTTTCTCTGCACTTATTGATATGATCATGTAATTTTTCTCCTTCATTTTGTTTATGTAGTATAGCACATTTATTGATTTGCAAATGTTGTACCAAACTTGCATCCCAAGAATATATCCTTCCTGATCAAATCAAAGCGCTTTTGCATAGCAACAGAAATCACCAACAAAATAAAAAGACAACCACTAAATGGGGGAATATATTCACCAATACATCTGATAAAGAGTTAATATCCTAAATTTATAAAGAACTTATAAAACTCAACGCCGAAAAACCAAACAATCCAGTTAAAAAATGAGCAAAGGACCTGAATAGACATTTCTCCAAAGAGGACATACAGATGGCCAAAAGACGTATGAAAAGATGCCCAATGCCACTAATCATCAAGGAAATGCAGATTAAAACCACAATGAGATATCATCACCTTTCACTGGTCAGAATGGCTGTCATCAATATATCAGCAGGCAAATGTTGGTGAGGATATGGAGAAAGGGGAACACATTTGCACTGTTGGTGGGAACGCAGGTTGGTGCAGCCACTGTGAAAAAAAAGTATGGAGTTACCTTTAAAAAATTAAAAATGGAACTGCCTTATGACCCAGCGATCTCAATTCTGGGAATTTATCTGAAGAAACCTGGAAACACTAATCTGAAAGAATATAAGCACCCTTATGTTCATTGCAGTATTATTTAAAATAGCTAAGATTTGGAAGCAGCCCAAGTGCCCATCAGTAGATAAGTGGATAAAACAGCTATGATACATTTATACAATGGAATACTACTCAGCCATAAAAAAGAAGAAAATTTACCCTCTGCAACAGCATGGATAGACATGAAGAACATTATGCTAAGTGAAATAAGCCAGTCAGAGGAAGACAAATACCATATGATTTCACTCATATGTGGAATCTAGTGAACAAGCTGAACTAACAAGCAAAATAGAGAGAGACTCAGAGGTAGAGAGCAGGAAGAGAGCTCTGGGAGGGGGAACAAGTGTTGGGGGTGGAGGCATTGAGCAAAAAGGCAAAAGGATTCATGGACACAGACAACAATGTGGTGATAAAAGAGGGGAGGGGCTGGGTGAAGGTGGAAAAAAGTATGAATGGGGGACGAACAATAATGGATAAAATACAATAAAAAATAAAAATAAATGTCCGTTTTAAAATTATATTCTCTGTTTCTAGTGAATGTGCAATTGCCATAACAATTATAAAAATAACATATATATGTGTGTGTGTGTGTATATATATATATATATATATATATAGTTTTATATACATCAGTTATATATACAGGGTCCGGCACAAATAACACCCCTTTTTTATTACAAAATCTTTTATTACAAAATCATAAGCATGTAATTCTGCAACATAACACTATCATACTCAAGCATACCATATGACATTTTAGATGAAATGTTCAAATTAAAACTATAATTTATAGTTATATTATTTACCCTACCAACCACAGTCAAGCAAGCCTCATTTCTCCCAGACCCTGTATATATACGTAATTTATAAGTACACAAAACTATACAGTTTTGTTAAACACAAGTCTTATTAGTTACAATATTTGACCTGCAGATTCTAATGTTAACCATTATTGACGTTTACAAATCTTTCAAGCTGGGAACATGGTAGGGTTCTACTTTCCCACCCATTTTAAGTTAAACATATTCTTGATGTGCCTTGGTCAATTAAATAAAATGTGAGTGGAAATGACACTTGCCACTTCTGGGTGGAAAAAATACAATTGCTGGTGATCAACCTCAATTTTCATTTTTACTCTCACAACAAGTGATATCTTGAAATGCATGTATGAAAGCTCATGTCTCAACTGGGTCACCACCAGCTGCAGTCCCTGAGAATGAAATCACATCTTCCCTGCTCACCCTTGTTAGACATGCGCTGTGACTAAAATATAAGTTTTTTTGTTTTTAAGCTTCTGAAATTGCATGGCTCTTTCTTATTACAGAATAATCCAGTCCATTTGAACTAATATGATCCTGAATTTTTACATACACAATTTGTTTCTCAAGAATATTAACAATTTGCCCTGACTTATGTATGGCTCAGTGGGCTAAGTGGTAGCCTGCGAACAAAAGGGTCACTGGTTCAGTTCCCAGTCAGGGCACATCCCTGGGTTGCGGACCAGGTCCCTAGTTGGGGGCATGAGAGAAGCAACCACACATTATTTCTTTCCCTCTCTTTCACCCTCCCTTCCCCTTTCTCTAAAATAAATAAATAAAATCTTTTAAGAAAGAATACTAACAATTTAATACCTTTCTTTTCAATAATCATATTTCTGTAGTTCTTTTTCTTATCATAGAGCACTAGCCAAAACTTCTACTGTGTTATTGAATAAATGAGGATATAGTGCACATTCTGGTTCCTAATGATAAAATACTTACATTTTAGTACGAGGCCCGCCTTGGGCAATTTTATGGATAATATTAATCAGAATAAAAAAATATCTGTTCCTTTCCTAGTTTGCCAAAAGGGAGTTGTTGTTGTTTTTTTTTAAATCATCAGTAGGCTGTTAAATTATATCAAGCGTTTTTTCTACATCTATTGACTTGCAGATATAGTTTGTCTCTTTTAATCATTTAATGTGGTGAATTATATTACTTGATTTTCTTAATGTTAAACCCAATTTACATTTCTGGTAATTTAACTTTATCATCCTTAAAAATGTATTGCTAGATTCAGTTCATTAACATTTTGTTTAAAATTTTGTCATTTATATCCCTTTTAATTTTTATTTATTGATTTTAGAGGACCATATTTTTTTCTCATATTTTTCCTAAGAAGTTTAGGTATCAAGATTATAAAATGAATTAGAAAATATTCCTTGGTTATCTCTCTGGAGAAGTATATGTAAGATTGAATGTATTTGTTCCACATGTATATAATTTATAAATGAATAAATATTCACATAGTTGGGGGCGTACTCAATTTTTTTACTGATGAAGGGATATCGAAACTGGTGATGAATGGTACATATAAATGATATAAATTCTCTACTTTGGCCTTTGAGGCCCTCTATATTCTAGCTCTAGTCTCTCTTTTCAAATCTGGAGCCTAAGGGAAAATATTACTCTTGATTTCCTATAGCTATACAGCCATGTGCCATTTAATGACAGGGATACATTCTGTGTCTTTAGGTGATTTTGTCAGTGGGCAAACATCATAGAATGTTGTTACACAAACGCAGACGGTACAGCCTATGCACACCTAGGCTACGTGGCGGAGCTATTGCTCCTGCGTTACAAGCCTGAACAGTATTTTATACTGTACTGAACACTATAGGCATTCGCAACACAGTGGAATTTGTGTCTCTAAACATCTAAACATAAAATAGTACAGTAAAAATGCTATAAAGGATTAAAAAAATGGTACCCTCCATAGGGTGCTTACCATGAATAG
The DNA here is from genome assembly GCA_004026545.1 of Mormoops blainvillei. Classification (NCBI taxonomy): domain Eukaryota; kingdom Metazoa; phylum Chordata; class Mammalia; order Chiroptera; family Mormoopidae; genus Mormoops; species Mormoops blainvillei. Next base: position 20,806 of record PVJD01001307.1, read on the forward strand.
AGCTTACAAGACTGAAAGTTGCTCAGTAAGTGAGTGGAGAGTGAATCCAAAGCCCTAGAACATTCCTGTACATTGACTATAAACTTAATGAACATTGCACACTCAAGCTACACTAAGTTTTTAATACAACATGAGGTTAAATCAAGATCAAACACAAGAGAAAGTAATGCAATCAAGAAACATGGTAAACACTAGAGGCATGAGGTGGCATAACGTGGCATACTGTTTTATAGCAAATATTTTTGTAAGCATAAAAAGTACCTTCTGTAAAATAATGATAAAAAATATAGTATAGTAAATATATAAACCAGTCACATAGTGTTTATTATCATTATCACATATTATGTGCTGTATGTAATTGTGTGTGCTGTACTTTGGTACAGCTGACAGTAGGGTTTGTGAACATCAGCTTCATTACAAACAAGTGAATAATGAACCGCATTGCAACACTTTGATAGTTACAGTGTCGTGAAGCGATAGGAATTTTTCAGCTCCATGGTCATCTTATGAAACCACCACCACATACGCAGTCTGCCGTTGACCAAACTGTTGTTATGGGCACACGACTACATTTCTTTTTCCCCTATAAATTTGTGGAATTCATATTTTAAATCCGTAAGAGAACATGTATGGTCTCTGGTAGGTAAAATCTTATATTTTTCCAGATAAATTTATCTGGGCTCGAGAAAGTTGAATTAATTCTCTAAGGTAACATGAATAAAGACTCACCCTTTAGTTTCTAACCTCCTTTGTGAGGTTGTCTTTTGCTCATTCATCCTCTCTCCTGCAATGGGGCCTCACCACAGTGCAATTAGAACACACTCTACCAAACTCATCCTCTCTCATAGTATATGACCTCCTCAGAAGTTCTAATATTTAATACAGTTCATTGTTTATGTGGGTAGAAAATGTAAGACACACTGTAGACATACAATAAATACCTGTATATTGGATGCACTATTGAATGAATGACTGTGACATTGCCTTCCATTAGATTGTAAACTTCCTGAAGAGAAATTCAATGCACAGAAGGTGCTCAAAACACATATATTAAATTAGGAAATACATGGAATAAATGATATAGTTTGGAATAAATCATAAATATACATATGAATAAGTTATAAAGTGCTAAAACCAACCCAGTGACTTTTCCAATCTATTTTGCTCTCCTTTAGACAAAGAAAATAAATTCACAAATAATACATATTTGAAACACTTCATTTTTTTTTCCTAAAATGGAACTGATTATACAGAAAAAATTTACAGGAGAAGGGATTCCCTAATGAGATTTTCTCAAAAACAGTCTATTTTGAAATGTTGCCTCAGGATTCATATACTAAGTGCTCACGGTAAAATGCAGAATGAAATGGGAAACACATGCTCTTCATGTGACCCAAAGAACTATATTTTCCCCATATGTGTCTGTGTGTATGAGTAGAACAATGCAGAATATACATAAATATTTACAACATATAATCAAAAGCGATATATGGTTCCAGAGTTAGAGATCACAAGACATGCAAAAAAACCAAATGTGTGGTATTTTCTTTAACTAAACATCTATAAATTATCAACACAACAAAACATGCTCTTTTAAAAGCGAAGGTTTTTAAATGAGTAAAGTCAATTATGTGCTCTTTGTTTTTTATATATTTACCTGTACATTTTGAGAACCTATTAGTATTTGAAAATGAAAATGTACTTGAGACAACACCCTAAAGCTGAGTCATTTGTCTTTCATAGAAGTCACAGACACAGACAAATTTCACGTATCTGGTTGTGATCCTGGGTTTCATGAGGTTATGGGCTGAGTCACAGAGACATTCTCTAAGGCCACAAGAGTGGCATGTACCACGGTCCAGTCAAGGGAACCTGGGAAGCTGGAGAGAAGTTATGATCCAGAAGTATTTAGGCTTCATTTATATTCCAAGCTGATGAGTTTGAGTTGTAATCAAGAAATGATAGGAGTGGCTGAAATAAAATCAGTTTAATTGTTAATTATATTATTTTCAGTATAATGCATGGTTATAAAAAGCAGTGTTGGGAAGCAGATAAGAATATGGACTCTGAAGTCAGGTTGTGCAAGTTCATACCCACTTCTGCTTCTTATGAATGGCATGATCTTCAGCAAGTTTTATGCTTTCTCAGTTTTCTCATCTTTAAACAAGGACAATAATTGTAACTACCTCCTTGGGTGGTTTTGGGGATCAATGAGTTAATAAACATAAAGCATTTAGGAAAATGGCCAGGCATTCTGAGGCAGCATATATGTTAGAATTTTTATTATTATTATCATTATTTTTGCACAATATTAACATAAAATTAACAGTGAACTCCATAGTTGGAGGTGGTGAGGTACTTGAAGAAGCACCTAGGCTACGTTAAAGTGAAAATTTCACTTTAAATAACTTTGAATAATGATCAAATATTAATATGTTATTATATTAGCTACTTGTCTGTTCTCTTCTGATCAACTGAGATCAGACATAGCTCTCGTAAAAAAAAGATGTTGGAAAATAAATGACTTGGATATAACATCTGGAATTTGAATAATTGAGATTTGGAATGGATAAGAAAATTAGCAACTTCTCCCAAGAAGTTCTTATACTTTCTATCGAGTAAATGTAGGAATTATATGCTAAGAAAAGAATGACATTAAAGAAAGAAGATTTGGGGAATTAACATAAGGAAATCTTTGAGAAAGGTTTTCTCTCTTTCTGTCAATTTGATCTTATTTATTGTTCAGTGTTCTTGGAATGGCAGGCAACGTGATTCTTCAAACAGGCTCAAATCAGTTGCTATTAAATCTTATATTACACATGACTGCTGGGTGGGGGTGTCAAGAGGTAAATAGTTTTAAATGTTCAAGGCAACTAGATTCCTTTTTGACGAGACCATTTTGGAGGATGGACTGGAATTAGGAGGGCTTGGGGTTAAGTGGACCAGATATGTAGTCAATAGTGCAAGGCAAGAAATGGTGAAGTTATGGACCATGTCAGTAGAGAGGGTCACGTGTCAGGAGAAACAATGGTCTGGGTTTGTTAACTGCGTGTGAGACTGAGGGAACTACACTGGGTTAGTGATGACAGTGTTAACTTTCCTTGAGTGTAGAGAGGTTGAGGGTGTTGGTTGGATAAGATAAGCAGGGGAGAGTTAGAAATTTAATTAGATTGTGTGGAGCTGGTCATAATGATGATTGATTAGAATATAAGTCAGAATTTGTGAAAACAGATTGTCTAAAATTTCTGAAAAGCAATTTCATCAGCTTGGAGCCAAAAGTACAAATAGATAAAATTACAAAGAGAAAAATACATAAGGCAATCCAAAAGGGGGAAGAAAGACAGGCCCCTGGAAAACCTCAACATGAAAAAGGAAGATAAAAAAGGCAATGAGAAAGAAAAGTTATACAAGTCTTCCTTCAGTGCCTTCTTCCTCCATTCTCCCATTATGCATTGATGTTCTCAGAGTACCTCCCTAGACTCCTGTCCTTTAACATACACACCTATCTCTTGAGCTCAGAAGCTAAGCAACTAACAGCCTAGTAAACATTTCTTTTAATTTTTATTTTTCATATAGAGTTGACACTAAATATTACATTAGTTTTGGGTGTACAGCATAGTGATTGGACAGTTATCCAATTTACAAAGCGATCCTCCCTAGACGTTTCCATTTCACATCTTACAGACAACTCAAAGTCTTTAAAGAAGTCAATCCTCTGACCCTATTCTACCAGATATGTCTTTTATTTCCCTTCTTTTAGTGAAGGGCACCATCTTTCACCAGTGGCTCAAGTCTAATCAAAGCTCTGCATCAGCTAGGCTACTTTCATATTTCTTACATTTAAGTATACTATATTCTAGAAGGTTTTTAGCCCTTAGAGCTTTCTAATGCATTCCTTCCTCTTAATTAATCATAGTCACTCCCTTTTGAGGTGGGCTTTCATATTTTGTTAATTTAGGTGCAGCATGAGTTTTTAGTTGTGTGTTTTGCAGCCTCATCTTCTTCTGCACTGTCCCTGTGATTATTTATGTCATTTTCCTGCATAAGAATGTAGTGGCTTCCCGTGGATAAAATTCTAACTCCTTGAAATTGAACATAATGATGCTTTTGGTCCTGGCTTCTTACTGAGCTTTATTTTTCACAATTCCCTAAATACAAATACCCTAGTATACCATGCTGGCTTGAATGTCAGAGTGATCTAATGCAATTTACTTGAAATGTCTGAATCAGTGGTCATCAGCTATGGCCTGTGGGCCAATTCAGGTGGATATCACCTGCCTTTGTAAATAAAGGTTTACCATGATACAGCCACGCCTCTTCATTTATGTGTTATCTATGGGTGCTTTCACACTATAAGGCAGAATTGAATAATTGTGATAAATAGTTACTGGCCCTCCAAAATTACTGTAGTTTCACCCTGGCCCTGTACAGACAAAGCTCCCCTAACTCAGGCCTAAATTAATGTTGTAAATACTAAGAACACTAAATCTACAACAGGATCTCAGAAGTCAAAGGATGTTGTATTTCCTGGCAACTATTCATCCAAATCATATCAGTGTGTAAGTTTTATTTTTAAAGCACCCTTTCGTTGTCATTAATGATAGGCAATGCTTCTACCTATTGTGTCCTGTTCATCCACAAGAACGGAGATGCTTCAGTCATCTTCCAAAATTCCAGCCTGACCACATTATTCTCTACTTTGAAAAAGTCTGTCATCGATGGGCCAGAAATCTGAAAGTCCAACACTTCCCAGCTTGTGGCAACTATGTGAAGGAATTTCATGTCCCTCCAATCACAGGGGACACGCTGACTGAAGGCCAGCTGCTGATCTGTGATGCCATGGCTGCTTCTGCACTGAGGTCATGCTTCCCATGGGCTGTTCCAGCCAGAGACTGAGTTCATCATTAATTCTAAGGCGGACCTGTTCCTAGAAAACATGTGCCCCTCTGATGCTGGCTTTGGGTACAGATTTCCTGAAGGCCTTGTCAGGCATTCCTTAGATTTCAAGGTGGCCTAGGTTGCTTAGACCCAAACTCCCTTCCCTCTTTCCTTCACTCGGAATCTGATTTACATGTCAATCTGACAGCCCTGCCAGCCTTCCACGGCTCCTTCCTCAATTTCCTCTCACAGGCATTTTCTTATAAAATTCTTGCTTCTGAGTTCTGCCTTGGTGTCTGTTTGAGAGACCTGGGCTCTTATCCCTTTCCTATGAAGCAGGTCATGTATTTTAACTTCCTCTCCTTTCCTCATTTCACTATTTCCACCAACTCCTGCAGGAAAGATAATCAGCTCTTTTTTTTTTTTTTGGCACAGTGGATAATTGTCCACAGTGGAGCATTTTTAGTAGAACGATGTAGTGGAGATCTCGTGCCCCTCCTTCCCACCTTAGAGCTGTCACAGTTTGTAGAATCTCAGAGCGAGCGAGCATTATTTCATTCCCTGTGACCCACTCACACAGCTTTAGAAATAGCAGGCAAATTAGACAAGGGTTTCTATTTTCATCTGGGGTGTTCTACTGGAGAAATGGAGAGAGTTAAATTGTGTTTTTCTCACATGTGCCTATTCACTGATTTATTACACAAATATTTATTGAGTGCCTGCTGTGTGTGAGTCAGGGCCTTCAGTCACAGCCTCAGAGAAGTTAGTACCAAATATCTCATGCTATGTTATGCCTCTTCAGAAGATCTTTGATGACTGAGAGATTAGTCAAAAAGTATAAAGTACTTTTTGCCAAAATCTACTAGCCCACAGATCTACAAATTAAAAGTTAATTTGTGTCGAACTTTTAAATTGCAAATATGCCTTCGAATAGTTGTGACCAAAATTGGATTATAAACAGCATTTTGATCCAATCAATTATATCTCAAATACTGACTTGGGAAATTTTCACTGAGAAGATTAACAATATAAATTAAACTCAAAAAAGTATAAAAGAACCTAATAGAAATATTTGAAAATATAAAAACTAAAATAAATGTTAAAAAGACAAGGTATAGCTGAGGAACTAGTGGATTAGAAGATTAGAAAATTAGAAAATTCACCCCCTCAAAAAGATGGCTACGGTATACAGAAAATAGAAGTAAATGTGATGTCATATAGCTAGTACCGGAAAGAGAAAAATACAAATGAAGAGGAAAAAAATACATAAGTAAATAATGGAGATAATTTTTTAGGAAAAAAAAGAAAGATGGAAGACCTCAGGATTAAAGTGCCTATAACGCTGGCCAGGTGGCTCAGTTGGCTAGAATATCATCCCACACACCAAAAGGTTGCAGATTTGAGTCCCAGTCAGGGCCAAGCTAGGTTATGGATTTGATCCCTGGTTGGGGCACTTACCGGATGCAACCTATTGATGTTATTCACATGATGCCCCTCCCTCTGCCTCTCTCCTCCTTCCCCACTCTCTAAAATCAATAAACATATCATTGGGTGAGGATTTTAAAAATAATAATAAATAAAAATGAAGTGCCTATAAAGTGCCAATGAAGAGAGGCATTTAGACATACCAAAATAGAAGAATATTATAGATGCCAAAAAATTTTCAAAAGCTTAGAGAAATCACAGATCACATTCAAAGGGAAAGACATTTTTAAGATTGCAGTAGATGAAAGAGGGAATTTAGTTTTCCAGGTACTAAAGAAAAAGATCTTAGAACCTAGAATTTTTATCCAATGATACTGTCATATTAAAATAATCTCAATCATACAGTCCTTAGAAATGTTATTCCACATTACTGATAAAGGATTAATATAAAAATACATATAAACTCTAACAAAAAAAAATAAAAGCATCAATAACCTACTTTTAAAAGACACAAAAACGTATTTCTAGAAAAAGGAATACATATGACAGGTAAACAAGCTATGATCAATATCACTTATAATCAGGGAATTGTAAATTAGGATTCCAATTAGATATCATTTTGAATCCCTTCAATTAGAAATAAAAAATAATTAACAATGCCAAGAGGGTACACTTGTTATATATTGTTGGTTATAATTCAAACTTTCACACCATTTTGGAAAATGGTTTCAATTTATCTCTTTTTGACCATTTGTCTATTAGACCATTCATATATCCACTGATCCAGGAATTTCACGTCTAAATAAACACCTAAGAGAAAAACTTGCATGCGCAAAAAGAGATGCACACATGAACGTTGTCAGAATGACCATTCACAGTAGCAACAGCATGGAAGCAGCACAGGCTAACCTCAGTGAGGGAGCAGGACAGTAAACTGCTACTGTTCTACATATAGCAATTATATATATATATATATATATGAAGATATATATATGAAGATATATATATATATGAAGATATATACATATCTTCTAATGTTGGTGTAGCAAGCCACCAGAAACTTAGTGACTTTAAAGAGCATGCATTTATTATCCTGCTGTGGAGGTCAGAAGTCTGAAGGAATCTCACTGCACTAAAGTCAAGGTGTCAGCAGGGTCGTGTTTCCTTCTAGGGAAGAATCAGTTTTGTTACCTTTTCCAGGTTGTAGAGGCTTCCCGCGTTTCTTGGCTCATTGCTCGCTTCTATCTTCAAAGCCAGCAGCGCCTGCAATGCCTGGGGCATCTTTTTCACAGCGAATGACACTGATAGGCTTTCCCTAGCTTCCCTTTTCTACTTAGAAGAATGCTTGTTGATAAGCATAGAACCCATGAAGATAATCCAGAATAATCTCTTCATCCCAATGTCTTTAGCGCCCTTATTTCCATCTGCACCCTTAATTATCCTTTGCCATGTCATTTAACATATTCTCAGGTTCTAGGGATTAGGACAGAGACATCTTTGGATAATGCTTTTTTGTTTGTTTTTTGCCTACCACAGTATACAATCATCAAAACAAGCTGCAGTGATGTGACATCATAAGAACGAGCTGTAGCAATATAACATCAAGTGGAAATAGTCATTTTCAAAAGATTATATATAATATGTCCTTTTTATAGAGTAAAATCAAAAAGTTTTAAAAGTACATATACTTAAAAAACAGGAGAAACAGGAGTCTGGGTCACTACGTTTGTATGGCCGATGGAGGTGGATGGGAAGAAGGAATTGGGATGAAGGGTTGAAATTTTGGAACATGTACCGTTGTGCCAAAGATATAACTTGGTTTATAAGGAAATACTTTGTTTTTGTCCATCAGGTTATTTTTAATGACATGGATTTTAAATCTAATGCCTATCATGAAAATTTTTCTGTATCTCAGAGAATTTAAATCGATATTGCTGCCTTCTTGGTTTAAAAAAAAGGATACCTATATCGAACTTTACAAATGCAACTCTATGTGTGCAGCAGTTACAAAGAAGGAAACGGGAAAGCAGACTGGCTAATTTAAAGGCACGGACCTGGGTGTTCAGGGCGAGGCCATTCAGTAGCATCTTGCTGAGCGCTGTGGTTGCACTTTGGTGTTTTTCTCATCTGAGCTCTATGACAGGCAGGGACATGAATCTGATTAAGGCCTGAGTGAAGTCACAGATTAGGTTATGCTGAACTTCAGCCTTTAATTTAGTGTCTTCCCTTTGAACAACTGTGCGCAGCGGAGTATCTCCGTATTGCGGTGTGAGTGGCAGGGCTCTCTGGAACCACGCGCTAACTGTCTCTTAAGAACATCATATTGCTTCATCTATACTAATTAGAATTTCTGAAACTGAGCAGAAAATCATGCCTATATAGAAAAAGCAAGATCTGTTGTTTGGAGTCAATGTGTCAATTCAATTTATCGGTCACTTAAGAGACCCGGGGCACCCCAAATTATTTTAGAGTGCCTTGTGCACATATCATGTGTCATGCTTTTCACTGTTCTCTCAGATCCATTATCTCATTAGGACTCTCTTGTGCTCCTGTATGAGGATTTGAAAAAGCATAATTAGTGGCATTCTACAGAGGACGATGCTGAAATATGGCAAGATTAAAAACCTCATCTTAGCTTAAACCTCATCACCATCTGATGAGAGAGCTCATATCAGAATTCAAGTCTTCAAAATCCTAGCTCTGTCAATGTTTTTGTTGCAACAAATACCAATGTGCATAATAACTCTATAATAGAAACCTCCGCTCAGAAAGTCCTAAGATACAGTCCTCACTAACCGGGGAGAATTTTCTCCAAGTGTGAATAAAGGATATAGGCTTCACCAACAGCTTCCAAAGTCTCTCTCCCTGTCTGTATCAAGCCAGTGTAAGAAAGAAAATGGAAAATTTAAAGAGGCCAGGCCCAGAAGTGGCATGCATCATTTTCACTTACATTACATTTGTAAAACTCTGTTTCATGTCAAGCAAAGATGGAGAATGGCATCCAGATGTATTCCCAGGAATAAGAAACTTCAAAAATTTGGTGAACGGGTCATCCTTTTTGTTTTTTGCCATATTAACCAAGCATTCTTTTCACTTGACCAAGTTACCACATAGGCTAATTTATATCCACTTCCCCCACCAAAGTCATAAAGCACTCAAGATTGAGAAGTTTATTCCATTAGAAGCTCTACATGGCAAAATGACCACATTCAATGAATGTTATGAATAAATTTATTGACACAGATTTATAAGAGGTTCTCCAACAAGGAGACACAACTTTCACGTCAACCTTGCCACGTTTTACACTGAAATGGCCACATGAATGAAGACATAGGTATCATACTGATCTGTTTCTGCTCAGCACTTCTAACACCACATGTATGGGAAAATTTTTCCACAACCAATTCTGCAACTCTCTGCACACCAACTGGGTGACCTATAATTTAATTCAGTTCTGATACTCACTACCCAGAGTAAAAGATGCTTAGGGCAAGGCACAGGTGTTAGAACATGGGCCCCCATGCCCTCTCCATGTGTGCTACCCTCCTAGCACCTAGGCATTTTCATCACTCCTAAACATCTCCAAACCCACTGTCTGGGGTTGTTATGGAGGTCCCATTTTATGGGTATGGTCTATTAAATCATTGGTCATTGGTGACTGAACCTATTACTCTTCCTGGAGGTCTGGGGATAGGGCTGAAATTCCAACTCTCTAATCACGGGATTGGACTTTCAGGAGACCAGCCCCCATCCTGAAGCTATGAAGAAGCCCATCACACAAGAGTTATTATTAATTTACCAAAGACATTCATCACTCAGGGTATTCCAAAGATTTTAGGAAATCTGTGTTAGCAAACAGGGACAGAGATGACATTTTATAACAAAAGCTCCTACTATCACCTCTATCACTCAGAAAATTTCAATGGTTTTAGAATCTTTTGTTCCAGGAAGCAGGGACAAACTAAATATATACTTCTTATTGGATCATAATATTGCACACATATACCAATTTTTAAGTGTTACAAATGAATGAGGTAGTTAATGAAAAATGTCTGAAAATGGAAGAAGCTACATTATGATATTGTGTTTAATAATATTGCCCATTTTTATTGAACACATGTTTTTATATGCCACATACCAAGTTCTCATACTGAACAGTTTAAAACACATTATCCCTTTGGGCAAGGTAGGTACAGTAGATTCTTATTATCTGTGGTAACTATGTTCGATAAAGTTGCCAGTAGCCCTGAATTAGCAAATATGGAACCAGTGCTCCTAAGGGAAATACAGGGTTGCATTCCTTAGAGCCTTTGGTCAAAACATTTTCATCAACCAATCAATACACAATCCTGTTTTATGTGTGTTTCCATTTAAAGATGTCTTATTTAATACACGATGTTCCTTCCTTATCACTGCCCCCTGGCCGGGAGCACTATAACTCATGCCTGAATGAAGCATATCTAGCACAGGTGTTTTCCCCACAAGGCACATCACAGCCTTCTTGTGTTTAGAAACACTAGACAGCATTTCAGAGCTATAATTGAGAACCATTTTAAACAGCAAAATCACCAAGAAAAAGCATAAAAATGCATAAAATATGGCACTCATTATATGAGGAAAAAGACAGCTGTTTACAGTAGGAGGACTGAACAACAGGCAGACCATCGCCTTGTTTGACCTCCACTGGGGGCGTGAGCACGGGGCAATTCAAATTTCTTGCTGCTCTGCGCACGCTCACAACTGGCCACACAATCATGACCAGTACTGATCTGGGGTTTGCAAATAAATTTTAGTGAGTAAGCAAATTCCCAAATACACAGCCTGAATAATGAGGATGAATTGTGCTATTATCAGGCCCATTTTACCAATGCAGAAACGGAGGCTTACCGTGGTCAAGTCACCTGACAAGTTTATGTAACTGCTGAGTAGTAGACTTGAGGTCCGCTCGGCTCCTGAGATCAAGCTTTTAACCTTGATGTTATTTACCTCCTGACCCCTGGGTGTGTTCAGGAACCAGTAACCCTCTGGGTATTTCAACCCTGAGTCATTAGGCTTGATGGCCTTTAAAGGGAATTCAAATCGCAAGATTCAATCATTTTAACCGTCTTCTTAGTTATGCAAATGGTAGTGTTTTATAGGCCCACATTTTAAACAATTTCCCTAATGAACCAGCATATTTTTCTATGAACTCTCAATAGTTTTAACTAAATTTTATTATGATCCATTTGTTTTGTAATATTTCCTTACCTCCTACTATAATGTAAAGACATATTTAGACTATTTTACAAAGTTTATTTTTTAAAAATCTATAAGAATTTCTCTGGACTTTGCTGTCAGCATTCAGGACAGCCACAGATGTAATTTTGTGCAGACTATGTTTTGCTTTTTATTCATATCACACACTTCTGCTGACCCTCTGGGGGTCATTCACAGTAACATGGTCAGGAATTACAAATACTTAGTTGGCCTTTTTTGGGAACTCAATTGGGCATCAGCCCTCAATGTAGCGTCTGAAATTCTTTACCAGATGTGATTTTTTAAAATTATAATTTCTAACTTTAATTGGCCCCATGAATTACTATACTTATAATTGGATAATTATATTGGTTTATAATTGGATATACCATCCTCTTGCTTTCCATCAACCTGCCTAGGAAGCCCCTTCTTAAGTCAACCCTCTGCAAAGGCACCTTCTTCAGTCAGAGAGGAAAGGGGCTGGGTCTCAAAAAGATATTTTCTGGACATTTAAAAACAAACTTTCCAAATCCCCACCCCTATCCTACATGAACACAGTAGCAATGTGTGCAAATTATTTTAGTGGAGGGGTTTCTATCCCCACTACTAATGCAGATATTACTAAAGAAGGACCTGTGTGTAGAATATAAGAACTCATCCTCTTCTTTGGCATCTTTCTGGAACACTATAATTAGAATTTATCCATAGTATGAAGGACCTGGCTCACTTTGTCATTTTTCTGCGATAAAGATTACTATCTATTCAGATTTTCTGCCAGGATATTTTTTTGGAGAAACTCCGTGGGTGACCTTTTGAACAAGATTGCCCACTGCAGCTATGTCATTGGCCTTGACTTTTCTTAAGTCCTGTTTGAATAAATGAATATTTCATGAACAGCTGCAGCTACAATGATCTATTATCTATATCTACAAGTATCAGGGACCACGTATAAAGAAAACAGTAAGGTGATCTGTGATACTTTTAACCTCTTCTCAGAAATTGGATTAAGTCCGTGGATTGGATGAAGAAAGCATGCACCTTTCCTTGTAAAATCAGAGCCTGATCAAATCCCGTGCAACTGGCAGAGGTCATGTACAAGCACCTGCTCCCCTGCCTTAGTCACCAGAGCACAGCAGACTGCAGCCCGTGTGCCCAACCCACCCGTCAGTCCACACTGCCTCTGGGAGGGCTCTGGGTACCTGGGCAGCCCCTGCCGTACCTCCGCTCTTCTGCGGACAGCCAGCTCTGCAGACACTGCTTCCGTTACTGAACCTGCCACCATCCGTCTTTGGAGGTGAATCATGCTGTTCACCTGAACAGCACCCAGGTCTGGCTTCTGAGGTGCTGTTTCCCATCACCCTTGTGGACTACTCAAGTAGTATTTTAGAGGCTCTGTTAATGTTTGATCTCTTTTTTAAAAAGAAATCTTTTATGTTGCACTGAATAAAATTTCCTACTTTACCGCACTCCCTCCCCCCCAAAAAAAATCTTTTATGGAAGTCTACAGTGCAAAATAGATAAAAGGCACCTACCGTGTAAAATAGATAAAGCAGTTAAAATCTGGGCCGAGGTGCTCAGGTTTCCTCTGCTTAGCCACCCCCCTCACCAGTGTGCCCTGAGACACCACTATGAGCCCAGATGGCCGTGGTCTGTGATCTGAATTGACCGGACTAGGCCAGAAACCTGGCCCGGGACTTTAATTTTCTCCTACTCTCTGGAAATCCTCAGGCAGTCTTCTCGCTTCCGCAGGTCTTCTTTCAGACCATGACCTACACCAATCCCTAATAACTTGAGTGTGGTTTTTGGGCCTCCCCCAAGCCACTCCTGCTATGAGACTCGGACCCATTGTCGGCCTCATTATGAATGACCAAATTACTCAGAACTATGATGTAGCTTTAAAGGTCCTGCCTCTATACCTTTCTTGCCTCATTAGACCGTAAAGTTGACTGCTGTCATTTGCTTTCATTGATTCAGTCCTCCAGCTTAGGCGCCACTTAAGGACAGATGAGCTGCAAATGAACAGAAGTCAATACATGTGAAGACAGACATACCTAAATCAGGTAGAACAGTCAGAGATTGGAGACCTAAGCCTGGCGCCCCTCCCAAGCCTTGATCCTCCATCCCAGTTGGATGAAGGATCACCTGGTCCACAAGTTCTTCCAGAAGTTCCTTAGACCCCCTGACCCATGGGACTGTTAAACACTGTCACTGGCTGCTGAAATAGGTGTTTGCATGCAGAACGCTCTCTTAGCTGTCCCCGCCCAGTGAGATGGAAGAGCAAGTCCAATTTTGCCCAGTGTGCCTATTGAAGAAGGAACCTTGTGGCAAACCATGAAACTTTGGTCTAGGTGGCCTTGGATGAAGCTAAGTGATGCTGGAGGTGATAGCTCAGGAGACTAGGTTGCATTCGCTCCAGCATGGCCACCTCGGTGCTGCAGGGATTAAGGTTTTTGTACACCTTTAGCTGTGTTCTGCCCAATGTGCATCACATAGCACATAAGTTGCCTTAACGAATAAGAATGAGAGGAAAAAGGAGTCAGCTCTGGGGCCCTAGTAGCACATTTCCACACGGGGTTTAAGCAGTTGTGCTGAGGGAACAAAAGGCGTACAAAGGTGAAATGACAATGATGGAACCCTTTAAGAGTAGTCTGTATTATAGAATTGTAAACCTGAAACCTGTATGAGGGAGGAACCCCACCCCCCAAAAAATGGAATTTATTTATAAAAAGTGCATTTATTCTTACATTGTTAAACTTCAGTCACCTTCAAAGTACTCTCCATTTGATACAATACACCTATCAAAATGTTTTTTCCACTGCTCAAGTTTTGAATTCGTCGATTTTGATGCTTTTAGTGCTCCTGCAGTTTTTGTTGTTGTTGTTGTTGTTTGTTTGTTTGTTTTATCTCTTCCACATCAGCAAAACATTTCCCTTTAAGGACTTTTTTCATCCTGGGAAACAAAAAAGAAGGTCACTCAGGGTGAGATCAAGTAAATAAAGAGGGTGAGGCATGGGGGTCAAACCATTTTTGGTCAAAAACTGTTCAACACTCAACGAGGTGTGAACAGGTAGCTTATAAATCACCCATCATTAAATGGGCAAATGCATTGAAAGAGTCTTAAAAAAAAATTCACTGAAGTTGAACATAGCCTCTCACAACAACGCCAGCTGGTACTCTGATACAGATGGGTTCCTAGGACACTCACCTAGCGGCAGAAGCCTGTACTAAAAGGAATTCACCCTCCAGAAGATAATTCCAGTTTTGGGGGGTACCCCTCATATAATTTTACTAACCAGTGTCACCCCAATAAATTCAATTAAAAATAAATGAATTAATAAATAAGAGGAGATATGCTCATTTTCTCTATCTTCATTGCAGATACTTTCTTAAGTTTCATTAAATTGAAGAAGACCATCTACCTAAGCAATATATCAACATATACACACAGGCTCACATATGTGCACCTGTTCCTGTCTGAATAAAATATGCACCTAATTAGTTAATATTTGGCATTTGCCATGGTTTTATGTTAAGCATTGCTTTTTGTTCTGAATGTCTGACCTTGAGTTTCAACTACTTTAACATCACTCATTATTATTCATGAGATGCATGCATACAGGGTGAGGAGTTCTCACTGAAAAATTTCCCTGAGGTCTGATTATGACGACCAAATGCAGCTGACCACCCCATAGTTCTGACCATTTTATTTTAGGTCAGAGAACAATGACTATGTACACTGTGGGGTTTAAAGGGACAGAAATTCTAGTAGTTTGGGTATAGAAAGACAACCAATAAATTGGGGGGAACACAGTCAATGACGCATTATTTTGGAAGCAAGAGGGAATGAAAGGGGGACGGCCGTGGAGCCATTTCTACCACCAGATGGTGTTTGTCTGCTTCTGTGTCCTAATTGCTATCAATAATTAAACACAGGTCTCTGATTCATATGCACAGAAGCAGTGATTCTTAAATTAAACATTTTAGAATCATTATAGTACATTTTATAGGTTCAGCTAAACATAGCACTCTTGCTGATTATGATTAAACATAGTGATACTAAATTACATATTGATCCCATAAATATCAATGCACGCAGAGAAGCAATGAGAGCACTTGTAACTAGAAGGAGCATTTTAATTTGAGATGATAATGGAGACAGTGTTTATAGGAAGGTCATGCAGAGGTTTGGATTCTCTCAGTCGTCTTTCGTCACGTAGGAAATAGGTTTTATTTTTTTCTTTCATAATATAAAACATTAATTGTATACTATGTCTAATTTTATAACGTATGTAGTCTGCCTAAGTAGATTCAAATATCTTGAAAATAAAAACAAATAATTTGCATTTTTTTGACATTTTCTGAGAATTTTAAACATAACATAACTTAAAATTGTTTTCACTTCTGTGAATGTTTATCAATAAAAGAGACAGAGGAACTGTACTGAATTCGCCAAATAGAGAAACTGTAAAAGTTATTTTGAAAAGGACATAGCATTGGATAATTAAAAAAAAAAAGTCAGATGGATACTATATGTGATCGTGTGCTAAAACTCTTAACCAGACTGAGTATGTGTGTTTCCAGTAAGTTTTTGAAGAAGAGGATACAAAGGTCTTTGAAGTCTCTTATAGCTCTAAAATGCGATGTCTATATTTTATTAAAAATCCACAGCTATTTCAGAGGAAGCTGCATTAGTGCAAATGGGAGCTAGGATTACTCATAGAAGCCAGAAGTCACACTTGATGATTCACTCATTTCCAGGCATTTCATCTTCAGATCCATTGACTGATGCAGAGACTTCACCTGACCTGAATCATCCTCCTCAGTCAAAGCCATCGGATGATGCCATAAGCCTAAAGGACTGTCGGTTATGAGTCATGTATTCAACTGAGAGTGAGGAGGCTATAAACAATGAAAATACTAAAATGAAAAGAAGGGCACTGTTCTTTATAAAAATAGATCAATTAAGTAATGCTTCTTATTGCTAAATTGTTAACTTCTTTGAAAAATTTTGTGTCCCGGTTATAGAACGGTGACAAAAGGAGACTTGACATTAGGTGGGGAACATAATACGATATACAGATGATGATGCATTATGGGATGTCTCCTGAAATCAATATAATTTTATTAACTAATGTTACCCCCAAAAATTTAATAAGAATTAAAAAAATAAAGAAATTTTTAGAACACAGACAACAGTGGAGTGATTGTGGCGTAGGGGGGTGGATGGAGGTGGGAGAGGATATAAGGGGGCTAAATGGTAACGTAAAAAAATACAATAGAAAAAAATTAAAAAGAAATCTTTGGGAAATTATAGTGTGAATATCTCAGATAATTCTTTCTTAGAGCCTTGGATACTTTCTTAGGGCTTTTGTCTTCAAGGGTTTCCGATCACTTGGCAATAGATTTTAAATATCACAGTCGATTCATTTTCTTTTCTTCTCTATCATTTGGTTTGCAACCAGAGTGCCTGTGCCAGGTTGGAAAGGAGTTCGATAGTAGAGCAACAAGGCCTGAGGTTTCCACAAGGTCAAAGGATTAACAAAAATGTATTCAGTGCAAACAGAGCCCAATTTACTCAGTTTTATCAGCATGGCCTCAGGGGCTTAACAATTCCATCAACATCCTTTAGACTGATCCTCTAGGGGTATGTTTATAAAGGTAGGTAAGCAACAAAAGAGAAAAACTACTACTCTTCATCCTGTGTCCTAATATCCTCATCTATAAAATAGATCTATTAATAGTCTCATGAAAATAGTAAGTATGTTCAATAGGAAGGTCAGCTGATTAATGGAATGATATCAATTTTATGTCGTAGCCAGCTCCGAGTGTTCTATTTTATCTCCATTCTGCTTCCTTTAGAGAAAAAACATTATGCCTCCTGACCTCAGAGGCATCTTCCTACCAAACAGTTATGATGAAAATGCTTGGCTTTTGTGTTTTGGGAACTTTCACTATGTACAGAAAATGATATTGTCATTTAGGTCAGCAATTTCCAACCGTTTTCATCTCATGGCACACATAAACTAATTATTAAAATTCTCCAGCACCCCAAGAAAATTTTTGCTGATCTGACAAAAAAATAGGTACAATTTTGATTGATTTACACACACACACACACAGAATAATAGGAATTACTTACCCTTTTTGCTCCAAAATGACTTTTAGAAATATTAGGTGCCCATAATTGTTTGTAAGAATTTCTGGTACGAAGAATTAACTAATCAGACACAACCTTATTTATGTAATGTAACCAATAAGATGCAACTCTATTATATGACTTATATACTTATGGTTCAAGACAGGGCATTCACCCCAGACGGCTATTGTTATGCTGACTGTTGTCATTTTTTCATTTGACAATCTAAGGGAAAAAGAGGTCAATGCCCCTGACTAAATAGTCAGGTATTGCATGTTTTAAAAATTCGTACAGTACGCTGGTTGAAAAATCACTGTTTTAGGCTGATAAACTCATCGCAAATAAACATATTAGGCTTCAACATTTTAGGTCACTTGCTCATGATTTTGAAGTAACCAAGACAATTGGTGTAAGATTGTTAATATATTCACTGTAAGATTTTTCATGTATTGATCTGTAATGTATCTTATGAGTTATAAAGACACAATGGACAATAAAATATGAATTAAAACAACAGGAAGAGACAAGAAACAGAATAGGTTCTACATGTGATAGAAAGGTCATACATAGTAAGCAAGTACCACTCATGCTAAGTTTAGTGAGTAGAAAACTAAGAAGAGAACATAGTTTTATTTTTCTTACACTGTGCTTCAAAGTGAAACCCCAATAACTATTGACACAATGTAAACTAAAGCAAACAGCACAACATCACAAGGTACTATAAAGATGACTTAAAGATTGAATCACTGTAGTGAAATCTACAGAGACCTAAAAAGAGAAAATGCAGTTCATGCGCCACACACACACAGATACAAAGAACCTTATTATGCATGTCAGCTGGTGTCTGCACAGACCAGGAAACATTACTCATAAGTTCACAAAGGCCATTTGAAATGTAGAAATGGCCCAAATGCAAGATGGCATGTAGCGGGTGTACTGTGATGCAGATCTGCGTGCGCAGACGGGCTCTGGAAAGAGAGTTCTCATCAACTGCCTTTCACAGGTCAGAATCTATTTTTGAGTGGATGAGAATGTTATTACCTTTTGAGCCTCTACATGAGGACACCCTTATCTGTACCAGGATATTAGTGCCAAGTCCCACTGATAAGGAGCCCCAAATAAGGGAACACTTTGGCTATCAATCTTGAAAGATCCCTAGAAAGTACAAGGAAGTGTGGTTCAAAGGACCTGGGCAATGCTTCCCCACAGTATGCCATTTAATCATATAACAGGCTGATTCTGAAAGGGCTCAATATCTTGGCATCTCTGCAGTAAAGGGAGTCACTCCAACAGGTGCTTCAGTAATCGTACATTATGCTCCAAACCTGGTGGCGTTTATTTAGTCCACAGGCCCAGGGACAGAAGGGCAGTGTACATTACAAGCAGCATTAGATTTAATTTTTAAACCTCATCTTGGGTAACAGTGCCTAACTTGTGTCTGGGAGTTTATGATCACCTGTCTGTTCTTAGGTTTTAGTTTTTACTAGATTTAGGGAAAGTACTGTAAAAGCAGCAAAGAAACATAGCCTCTACCCTTGCCTTCTTGAATAAATCCTTGTTTTTAAGACTCACATGGGCTTTTCCCTAGTTGTTCAGTGACTTCGAAATGTTCTGACATAGAGAAAAAGTATCCACTCATCACAGACAAAATTTAGCTGTATTAGGATTTTATTTGATTTTGTTTTATTTCCTTTTCCTTCCTTCCTTGGACCATGCTATATTGTGGATGTTAGCATCTATTTAGTGTTAAATGTTTTGATGACAGTTCATAATTTTCTAGAACTTCAGTAGAACTAATTAGCACTTCTGGAGCCATGACTGCATATCAAATGGGCTAAATGTGGTTTGATGCCAAAAGTTAATTAGTAGGTTATACTGTAATTGAGAAAAAAAAATGATTCCAGTAAAAGATGAGAGGACAGAAAAATGTGCGAATCAGGCAAAATTAATTTCAGTAATTTCTAATATATGTCATTATGCAGTCACCTAAAAATATAACATTTTAATAGTTGTAATCTGACTTACTAAACTATCATTGACTTTTCCTTTTTCCAGATTATGGATAACTTCTCAGGTATCGAAGGATTTCCTAAATTAAAATTTTCAATTTCTTCACTTTTTTCTTCCTCGCCACTCTTAAATCAATATCATTAAAACTGGATCTTAATTTTCCCAGTATTGCTGATGAGATGCGCCTTGCTTTCCGAGAAGAGATAGTGTAAAGCAAAGCAAAACAGCGTAATTATGACACAATTTTTAGAGGATCAGGTTTTTTCACTCTTTTGTTAGTTTCCCAGAGTAGTGAAGGATCTTTGATTATATTTACTGATATATTCTTTAAAATAAAAGTCACAAAAGTGACTTAAAGAGAAATCACAAAAGGATTTTATTTTAAAGTACTATGAGCAATTCCACCGGAGAGAAGGTCTGTGTTTGTGAAGAAAAGATAAGATAAACACTGATGCATACTACATTTGTGAAGAAGAGCGTGCGGTAAGTAAGGTAAAAAAGGAAGTTTGCATAAAGCAAGAACGATGATGGAAAGAAATATTTCACCTTCAGTTTTTCGGCTTGTGTATGTGCACCGCTACACCCGGAGTTCTGGCACCGGAAGTGGTGCTCGATGCAGGGTGGGTTCAGCAGAGTGGAGAGTAAAGCTGCTCTCCCTGCATTAGAGCATTGGTTCTTAGTATTGAGTAATTGAGAGGAAGCTCAAAGCTCAGGGAGTGCTATACTTTCCCATCCCTACCCCTCCAATCTGATACTAGTTAGTGGTTTCGGCTCCCTGAACTTTACCTTTAACTGCATTATATACATAATCAAATTCTTCACATGATGTGGAGTTCTGAGGATTCCCAGGTGAAATCTATGACTTTCATTTTGCACATGTCATTTGGTAAAGCTGGGACCATGGAAAGAACATTCAGAAATGCATATTCATTTTATGTAGAAGTTCAAGAAGTTCACATTTCATATGCATTTTTTAATGTAATCTTTATGCAGAGCTGATTTCTAGTACTTTCAATTCTCATACTAACCATCTAATTTTATAACATCTGTATCTGAGTTAAAAAATAAAAAAAGCTCAGAATTGATATGTTACTGTAAGTCCAGGGGGAAGTGCCGATCTTTGACTCTTGAGATAGAATCAAAGCGAGTAGATAGTTGAAAACTTATTTAGAAGAATACTTAATTTTGGGGAAAAAATTGAACTCATTGGTGCATAATAAATTATACACAGTCCATCTTTAATTTAAATCATTTTTCTGCTTTATGTTTTCCAGTCATTTTCTTTCCTTACATACATCTGCCTTAATATTGACCCTAACTTGGGAATATATATCCTCAAAAATTGTTAAAGAACAAATATTCGACTGAGTAAATTGAAAGATCCGATTATCTTTCTTAAACAATTTATGAATGAGACAGCATTCTGTCTAGCAAATAGAAGGGAGATCCCATGAGTTGTACAAAAATGAAAGGTTTCTATAGGCAGAAAGAGGGTGGGACAAGAAAGTTAAAGAAGTGGATTATTTCAGGCAAGGCCACCTTTCCTTAGTTGAAGGCAGAGGGGTCTGTCTTATCAGGTAAACTACCTAACAAGTGCTGACCAGAAAATTCCAGACTGATCCATTTAACTTCCACTCCTGAGAGAGGCCAAAACTGCAGTTAGGTTAGGTCTTAAGCCTTGGTGGGACTTTGCATAAGTGACTCCACTTTGGGCCTATTGTTTCTTTATAACAAAATGTACCTTCATAAAATATGAAGCAATGCCAAGTGCACATACATGCCACTTTTGGGTAAACTTTTTTGACACATAGCATATACACAGGAGAGTACAGAAGTTTTTGCTGAGCAACTCAATGAATTAAAAAAAAAAAAAGTAACTACTGCCCAGATTAAGATATAGAATATTAGAATATTAACATCCCAGACATCCCCATTGTGTTCCACCTCAGTCATTGCCTCCTATAAAGATAATCACTACATGACTTCTATCGATTAGGTTCTTTTTTGTGTGAAATTTAAATAAGTGAATCTTATAGTGTATACTTTTCCCTGTCTGATTGCTTCCATTCAACATTATATTTATTAGATTCTCTCTTAGATTATACAGCAGGATTTTGTTCTTTTCCATTTCTATATAATATTCTACCATATAAAGTTATTTATCCAACCTAATCTTGGTAGGAAAAGCTAACTGTTTCCACATTTTGGCTACTGCAAATAATGCTGCTATCAACGTTCTAGCACCTGTGTGTACTATATGAAATTTAGCAATGGTCGGAGTTGCAGGGCCAAGACATATGTCTTATGTTCTACTTTAGTAGCTATTACCAGTTTCTCAAAATGCTCGTTACTAGTACAAAATCCCTAAAGGAGTGACTAAGACTTCTTGTTGCCCCACATTCTTATCGTCACGTCATATTGTCTCCTCCCACCTGTGGGGATTTTGAATTTGCATCCTTTTTTCTGTTGATTGCTGCTGCTAAGTTCCTTTCATAGAATCATAAACCATTGGTATATTACATCTTTCTTAGTGAAGTGTCTCTACAAGGCATTTGCCCATTTTTTAAATTGGAAATCTGTCTTTTAAAAATTCATTTCCTTTCGCATATTTCCGGATCCAGTTCCTATGTCAGAAATAGGCATTGTAAATATGTCCTCTAGCTCCTGCTCTGACTGGCATTTTATGCTCTCTCCTGTCGTTCATAACTGGCATGTTTCACTCTTCCTGTTTTCCTGTCAGTGTTGCCAGGAATTATCAATAAGGTTAATCTTCTCAAAAGAATTATTTTTTTAAAGATTTTATTTCTTTATTTTTAGACAAAGGAGAAGGGAGGGAGAAAGACAGGGAGAGAAACGTCAATGTTAGTTGCCTCTCACACTCCCCCTACTAGGGACTGGCCTGCAACCCAGGTGTGTGCCCTGACTGGGAATCAAACCTGCAACCCTTTGGTTGGCAGGCCGGCGCTCAATCCACTGAGCCACACCTGCCAGGGCTCAAGTAAATTACTTTAGATTTGTTGGTTCTCTTTAGTGTAGTGTAAAAAAACCATGAATAAATGAGGACCTAATGGGATATTTGAAGTGAGCGATCGGGGAGGTCTTCGGTTTACCTTTTTGGGAATTGTTGCTACATAGCCAAGAATCTATCAAGCTGTCTTAAAGGATTTCACTGTAAGAATTCAAGTCAGATAAAACCTATGCGTTACTAAATCAGACACTTCAGAGTCTATATGAAACTTTAACTGACTCCTAAAATGATAGAAGATGTGGACAAGGGAGATGGAAGACTGCGATTTGAGCGGAAGAATCGATGAATCTGCAGTTGTGAATAAAAGGCTCCAGAAGGACAGACTAGATGGGGCAGCAGGTGACAGCTGCGGGATAGCGCCGACCAAGCTGGGTGAGAGTTACCAGTTGAAAGGGATGTGAGTGCAGTTGGGACCTAATAAATTTTCTCCCAGGTGAGGAAGGGCTGCCCATTTCCTCTGTAGTCTTTAAGCTCCATGAGGGCAAGGATCATTTTGGTCATCTTGGCCAGTTTATGTCTCCTATTTACCAAAAACCTAGGGGGTAGTATATGTTTAGTAAGTATTTTTGAAAGAAAGAAAAAAGTAAAAGAAGGAAGATTATAAACATTCTTAGATTTGGCTTAATTAATTTTTTACTCATGAGCCATTAAAGCCTAGTTTAGATTGGCACGTAGTAAATGCTGAATGTGTTGAAGAAAAATAAATGGAGAACTGGTGCGTGGTGAAGGGGTTTCTGTGGTACCAACTGCAAAAGCATTCATTTTGCAGGATTTTGACTTGAGTGTGCTTGTAATATAAATCTATTCCATTACATTAGAGCCAGCATTCTTCATAGAATGATATGAACATTAAAACAGTTATCCATTAATTATCCATTATCAGATACTTCATTCTACTCTACCCACGTGCCAGTAAATTGCCTCTGTCTCACTAATCTAGGTGTTGATAAAGAATACTGAGGTTCACTGCAACATTTTCAAAACCTTCCAAAATTTTCTTTTGCCTAAGAGAAACTTCTAAATACTTCCACCAATATTTTTAAGTAAGGGAATGAAGAAAGTATAGATTAAATAATGTGATTAATAAAATGTATAAGTCATAGAATAAATAAGTAAACTATGTATTAAATTAAATTAAATGAATAAAATGGATAAAAACAATCATATCATGAGTCATCAATTCAACTGGATTTCTTAAAATCAAATTGAAGTGTTCTGTTCATTGTTTCTGAATATATATGAACATTTGTAATCAGAATCTAAAATAAAGTAGAGTAAACACTGAATCAGTTCAACAATCAAAGAATCATTCTGAAGTAAACACTGCTACTTGTGCAGAACAGACTGTTTCCCAGGGCAGGAACTTGTTTGAGGCTGTGTGTTTTGGGTGGCAAAACGGCGGTTACCTAGCAACAACCCCTCCTCCCAAGTCTCTGCTGCAAGAGTGGAATTGCTTACGTCAGCAAATTGATTACTTGTTTGCTGGATCTAAAAAGAGCAATGTAATAATGTGGTAGGGTGTGAATCTCAATCATGAGAAACTTACAGGTTTTTTACTCTGTGTTGGATCAGCTCCCCACTCCTTACCTCGTGCTGCTAGGAGCTCTTCTAAAGAAACTGGATACTGAATAATATACTATTCACTAAATGAAAATGAGGAAAATCTCTGGTATTTTAATTAGTAACACTTATTTTCAGTTTGCTTTTAAAGCAAGCAATGAAATAGTTACTACAACCACAATAGCTTTAACTCTGAGAAAGAGGTAATCTTATCACAATGTGTCCTTAGAAATGAGACAGCCCAGGGTGGGATGGCCTTCTGTAGAAACAGAGTTTAAACAATCTAGACAGATTTTAGATGACAGAATTTTTCCACTTGAAGGTAAAATTAATGAGATACTAATTTATATGGAACATACACATAAGGTACTTATGTTTACAAAAAATGAGTTTAACCATATGTTAGTAATAACTTAGCTAGAAAACACACATCTTAGTAAACCTCACACTATATATTTTGCCTACCTGTGATATGAATCACAAACAAATGTGACTCTCTTTTTCACCTAATGGATGTTTATTCCTAGGGACAAATCATCCAGGTGCATGCTTAACTGAGGAAGCAAGTAATCTGAATGAAGTGAAAAGATAAGGACACAAATCACAGATTCTGCCAATGGAAAATTAAATACAGTAAATTAGTCTGTGTGTTTTCATAGCACGTTTGCATAAGGTTTAAAAAATCTGTTAGAAGAATGTTAAAATGCCAAGTATGTGGGAGCAAGTAGAAAGGGAAAGAAAAGGGACATTGGTTTGTAAAATTTTCCATGATGAAAAAGGCTGAAGCCAGTTTCTCCCCAGACACAGTTCTGACGCTCAGAGTGGCTGCTTGCCAATGCGCAGGAACCTGTCATTTGTACAGTAGCTTTTCTGAGACTCACCCAGTGTCCCTTCTTCCCCCATCCCAGCACACACTGAATGTCATTTGCTCACTGAGCTCCACAGCAAAAGAATTCTTTGCAGAGCAATAATTGGCTGCACAGCCTTAGTTCTCTCCTTCAGAAAACTGTTAACATTTGTTTTTAAAAGGCACATTCTTCAGATTAAAATTAATTGGAATCTGACACCATATTTTTCCCAGTTCCTCAACCCTAGGATGATCATCAGTTCAGGAAAAAGAATAGGTTTTCCTTTGAAAATAACCAATAGCTTTTGATGTCATTGTAGATTTTGGTCTGATCTTGTAGCTGTTTTGCACAACCCTATTAGCAGCCAAAGCTTTTAACCAGAAATGTAATTCCAGAAGCAGTCTTATTATATGCAAAAGTGATAACTGAGACTGAGTCTGAATACAGAGGGGATTATTCCCATCTGTTCCTAAGTACTCCAACTGGTCAAATGTCAGATGTTAAAGGGGAAGAGAACTGACAAGACGGACAGAGCCACAGAATCAGCAAAATGTTTAGACTGCTAATTTATTAGAAAATAAGTGATTATAACAGTAAAACTGTTATCTGATTTCAAATGGAGGACTGTGCAATGAATCGTTTTCTAACATAAGTATATTTTTAAAAAATCAGAAACCAAGAAAACATTCTTGCATTTTACCATGGGTCATTTGATGCAGAAATTTCTCTTACTCTTCCCTTAAATTGTCTCTGTAAATCACATTATTCTGAAAACTCACAAATTTTTACTGATCTAGATGATGAAAAGGTTTTATATTAGGAACTGACAGGGATGAGTTTCAGGGTTCAACTCCGTGTGTCTCTGACCCCCACAGAATAGCAAAGCCAATATCCAGTAGTCCAACAGTTAAAATCATTGATGAGTGTGTGTGTTGAATCCTCAGGAGAGAAGGGAGGAAGAAAGAAAAAAGGGGAGAGGAGAGGTTTGGAGGGATGAAGGCAGGGGGGGCAGGTGCTGATTTCAACCCTGTAGCGTCAGGATTGCGTCAATTCAGGTTTCAGCCACGTCTGGAGTCTGGGAGACGAGCTTCTCAGAAGAGCCAAAACAGGAACAGGGGCGGCAAATCACGGTGCGAGGGCGAGTGGACCTCCCCCTTTGCCTCCTCCCTGTTCCAGGCGCAGGTCCCCTGGGCTCTGCGCTGTTGTTTTCAGCACACGGGAAAGCCGGCGCTTCAGATCTAGGCAAGTGAACCAAGCCAGAGAGTTTTCCTTTCAGCACCTCGGACAGAGCACGCAGCAAAAAATGGCTCCGATCACTACCAGCAGGGAAGAATTCGGTAAGCAAGTTACTTAACTTACAACTGCGGTTGTTTCTTGAATACTCCGGGTGGGCTCTGATTTTGTTGTTGTTTGTTTCTGTTTTTCTCCCGCGGGATGTTGAATATAGATATACTAGGTAGTTAATTTGAAAGGAAAATTAGAACAATAAATGGGTAATCGTGGTTTATCTCTGTTGTTTTTCCCTTCCTTAGTATCTTTCTCCTGAAAATTGCCCTCTGCTAAGGCTGTTTTACATCCAGGAAGTTCCTTAAACGTTCAAGTAGCTCTGTAAATTGCAGCACGCGCTAAGGGAAGGGAAAGGAGTCTGTTGTTTACTTGTTTGTTTCATTAATTTTATAGGTGATTTTTATTTGTAGGTAAATTTAGGGGAAGCCAAACGTTCTGTGATTACATAAGGGTTTGATCTTGGCGTACATTACACAACTTATATACTGGGGGTTTGAGAATGTATATTTTATTAAGACAGTGCACTACAAGGATGTTTTCTCCGTGTTTTTATTGTATCCTTGAAATATGTTGCAAGTGAAAGAGGCAGAATCCTATGATGCCAGATAGAGTTAAAGGGGTATTTGAAATGAAGTAGCTGAGCCCATTTCATTTCATAGGTGACCTAATGTAAGCTCGGAGAGATGGGGGAAGTGTGTCGCAGGTCAGTTAGCTAAAAGCTACTGGAAACTAGGATCAGTACTCTATTTTTCCAGTTCAATTTCTCTTTCTCTGTACCAAATTTTTGGCACCATTGCTCTCTTCTCTTTTAATGAGTAAAGTCAGCTGTACTTCTTCAAATTAAAAAAAAAAATCCTATTGTAGGTCTCATTACATTCCAAAGATAAGAGATGAGAGTTTTACGTACTTTACAAGTATTTAAAAAATAAAAACAGGGAATTTCATAGAAGTTTGCCAATAAGGAATGATATCTAGAAACGCATGATAACAGTTATTAAACTAAGTGAAATGACAGAGATTTTTGCTTTCAGAGGCTTAAGACCTTATCAGTAGAAAATACACAGACAGTAAGTGAGTCTGTGTTATTTTGAATATTTTACCATTTGGCATAAGTATTGAATAGAGGAAATTTCAGAAATGAGTTTCTTTCACAGTCTTCCCTTTGGGTGGTAGAGTTTATATTGTTGTGATGTCTAATCCCAATTTCTGATTTGAAAGTCAGAAATTTTCTAAAACTGAGGCATTTTCAGAAACTATTCTAGTGAAAAATATGTTCTAGCTTGAGCCATTAGTCCACTGAGAAAAAGCATTTTCTATGGCTTTTATTGTTCTTCTTGCATTAGTTCATGACTTGCTTTTGCTTCCCGGCCTTGTTTTATTAGAGAGTCCAGGAGTGGATTTTTTTTCTACCATAAAGACTTGAATAGAAGGAAAAACTGAAAAACTGATACTAAGTTTAGTTGATTATCTTTATCTCCTGCCTCATTCTTTTTCTGTAACATTTGCTGCTTTTTCTATTTGGAGAATTGAAAGGTTTATTTTTTATCTTTCTGTGATTTAGTTTCTTGATATAATTAAACAACAGAATATTTTATTGTTATTTTATTTCGTTAGCTTTTTTATCTTCTTAGATACTTCTGCTTTCATTTGACGTTTCTTAATGTTCTAGTGCCCAATGTAAATTCTTTGAATTTAGTTTGTGATTACGAAGTAGATAGAAGATGTGGAGGGATCAGAAAGGGGAGTAACAAAAGATTAGTCTTTTAGGGGTTATTTAAACAAGACTTAACCCTCTCCTGACTGGGACTTTTAACTTTATTCTTCAGTATTTGGCATGAAAAGAAAATGGATTGGTACAGAACTAAGTGCTGATAATATTATATTAGTTATATTCACTTTGCTTATATTAAACATTGACTAATTGGTGCATTGTATCCAGGTCTAGTAATACTGCTTTTACGCATGTTACTAATCATCTGTGGGATAAATATGCTTACATATGAAACATGATAAGCTTCATGCATATTCAATGTTACCTAATGTCAGTGTAATTTAATGTGCCCTCATTCAAGGAAGGAATACCAATTTCAATTTGATTATCATTTGCCATGTGGAACTATGCTAGGAAAATCAGTTATGGATAAAATTGAACTTTTAAGTTATCTATACTCAATAACTCTTCTCATTACATGTTAAGGAATGATGATTCATTTAGAATCATTGTATGGTTTTTATCCTATTTAGGTGTAATTAATTTGTACTTCAGACAATTCAGCATTTGAGGAATTTGGGGTTAGTATACAAGGAGTTCATAGTGTTATAAGTTATGCAATATTCATATCCTGTTGTTCTTTTTAATTATTATTTTCCATATATATATTTCTTTTACAACTGTTACATACTTTGGATGGACATTATTAGTGAGTCTGTGACAATAGCAGATAATGTTCCACTATTTCTTAAAATTATCCGAATCACTGAGTCCCTAGATGTTTACTTTTGAATCCCAGATAAATAAAGAACAACTAAGAATATAGACTCTCCCAGTATTTGAAGAATGTGCATTTAAAGTCCCATAGTCAGTAAGAATTGATGCTTCCAGAAAGCCTCAAAATGTCAATGAAAACATAATGCAATTAGTACTGACCCATCCTGCTACAGTTGCCTCATCTGTAAGAACAAAGGTAGGTCAGGGTCATTTAGCGTTCCCTCACCCCTGAGTCAGGCCCTGTTTCACTTTTTCATTTCATTTATGAAAACTACTGAAATGAAGAAGTTTCTATCATCCTGTATTTTTTTCCTGTGTGCCACACGAAGGATGTGGGGGTTTCTTTCCCCCTGAAGGTGATGTGAAATGTGTCCATAACTCATACCCAAAACAGTTGGAAAGTAATTCAGTCTGGGCCACCTACAGCACTTGCCAGCTCTAGGAGGCTTTTCACATAGGCTCATGTCTCCAGCGCTACCCATTTAATGTATGTTATTGGTCATTTCGTTTTTCAGATGAAATCCCCACAGTGGTGGGGATCTTCAGTGCATTTGGCCTGGTCTTCACGGTCTCTCTGTTTGCATGGATCTGCTGTCAGAGAAAATCATCCAAGTCTAACAAGACTCCTCCTTATAAGTTCGTGCATGTGCTGAAGGGAGTTGATATTTACCCTGAAAATCTAAGTAGCAAAAAGAAGTTTGGAGCAGAGGACAAAAATGAAGTAAAGAATAAACCAGCTGTGCCAAAGAATTCATTGCATCTTGACCTTGAGAAGAGAGATCTCAATGGCAATTTTCCCAAAACAAACCTCAAAGCCGGCAGCCCCCCTGATCTAGAGAATGTGACCCCG
The DNA here is from genome assembly GCA_004026545.1 of Mormoops blainvillei. NCBI lineage: Eukaryota > Metazoa > Chordata > Mammalia > Chiroptera > Mormoopidae > Mormoops > Mormoops blainvillei. Next base: position 50,551 of record PVJD01001307.1, read on the forward strand.
AAGCTCTTTGCAGAAGGGGAAAAAGAGGGGGTTTCCCCTGATAGCTTAAAGTCTAGCACTTCCCTCAGTTCAGAAGAGAAACAAGAGAAGCTGGGAACCCTCTTCTTCTCCTTAGAGTACAACTTTGAGAAGAAGGCATTTGTGGTAAACATCAAGGAAGCCCGTGGCTTGCCGGCCATGGATGAGCAGTCGATGACCTCCGACCCCTACATCAAAATGACGATCCTCCCAGAGAAGAAGCATAAAGTGAAAACCAGAGTTCTGAGAAAGACCTTGGACCCAGCTTTTGATGAGACCTTCACATTCTATGGGATCCCCTACACCCAGATCCAAGAGTTGGCCTTGCACTTCACAATCTTGAGTTTTGACAGGTTTTCAAGAGATGATATCATTGGAGAAGTCCTTATTCCTCTGGCAGGAATTGAATTATCTGATGGAAGAATGTTGATGAACAGAGAGATTATCAAGAGAAATGTTAGGGTAATTCATTTGTAGTGCTTAAAATATTTCTAAACAATCTCTTAGGTAGCTGTTTTTTTATTTAGGGTATTTTCATTAGGATGCTAATTTTTGCACATATCATCTTTAGCATGTTTAATTGTTTTTAATCATACTCAGATGGAGGGCAGAGGACTAGAGTAGATGAAAGAAAACTTCACTCACAACTAAAATGCTTAAAATATTTTAATGGTGTAAAACAAATAGGCATCCTTTAGAGATATTTAAATATTACATGTAAATATTTTTTGTCAATTTCTAGCACAAATATTTTGACTAAGATACCACTCAACTAAAATGTAGGCAAATATTTCTTATTTATACTCAAGCTAACAAAGTCAGCATAATTGAATTTGAAATTGAAATTGAAATTGAAAATTAAATCAATTTATCCTGAGGATTTGGGAGTTGTATTGACTTTTCATAGAATTGCTTTTCCAGGAGGAGACAGCACATCATATTAAATTATAAACGTTCATCTTTATGTTGTGTAACAGGAAATGAGTTACTCTGCCTTCGTAGTCATACTACTTCAGTAGTTCTGAGATTATTAGAAAATGAGATATTCGTTAATCAAACTAAATCCTCTTTCCACATTAGAGAACTCAGCTGATTCCAACTGTGGTATTTCAGAATAACCTTTGTCCATGAGTTAGAATTTTATAATTTCATAGAATACCATAAAGCTCATTTCGACCATATCCTTGCCTTTGCCTCTTTGTTGAAATTAATGGAAGCCAAGGTCCAGGGACATTAAGTAGCTTATATGAGATACCCAGCTGTTTAGTGGAACCATGGGAATACCTACCTGAACTTCACTCTCATTCTTCTTGAAGTGTTTATTCATACAGCTACCCCATATCAGCTGTTGTATAAATGTCTGTTGGAGTTTTAGGGGCTCTGGCCCAGCTGTCATTTGTAGTTATAATCAAGCCCCAAGTTTACATCGTTACTTTCAATTAAAACTTGTACTTTGAATTCTTGGTAATCTTACATAATGTCTTTAGGGTACAAATAAAACCTAAGTATCATGTGAAGAAGAACCCTGTAATACTGCCCAAACACAAAGTATTAAAAATTCAGTCAATTCTCTCCAATACTTAGTTTACTCCTTGAATTAAATAGGACTTCGAGTGGGGGCTTGTTGCAGAGAATTTTAACTTCATCATCCCTCTGGACCCAGAGAATGATGGGGGTCTGAGTAAACTTCAGTTGCTGTGAATTCAAATTCCAATAATCTCAGGGCTAAAGAATTTAAAACAAAATCAAACTTAACATGAGTCATTTTGCCTTACGCAAATTCACTTAAATGACTAGATAATTTGTTACTATTCATAACTTCAAAAAATATAGATTTAATTTAGAAAGCAAAATCTACACATTCCTCTGTATAGGCTGTATTCTAAATATCCTTTAAAACATTTCTAGTAAGGGGTGTGGCTAACTCATTTCAATTTTAACATCCTGTAGTACCTAAACTCACCACAAGATGGCAGGCAGTTGTTTTTAGGAGGTGATGGTACTGCACTAAAGCTTGTTACTCTCAGCGTACTAAAATAAAAACAAGTAGAAAAGTTACATTTAAATAACAATGCTATTATATTGCTTTAAAATATTAATATAAGTACAAATTTCAAAACAAAAAAATAATAAAAATACTTATACCACATCTTCCTTTGTTTAGAAGTCTTCCGGACGGGGTGAGTTGCTGATCTCGCTCTGCTATCAGTCCACCACCAACACACTCACTGTGGTTGTCTTGAAAGCTCGACACCTGCCGAAATCCGATGTATCTGGACTTTCAGGTAAGAATGCTTCTGAAAAACTCAGGCTCAGCCCGTAAGTGAGATCCATTGGGTAAAACAGTTAACTAACATAATTATGATTTTGCTTTACCTTTCATTCACAATCAAAGGTGATATAATTGATTTTCTGTTTCTCACTTTATGGACTGATAATGTGATCCAGCGCCATTATCAAGAAGAAGAAAATTACATAGTTTTAAGGTCTAAACCAAAGACAGTACAGGGTAGATGTCCGAATGGGGTTAAGCAGAAAGCAGTGATAAATGCAGAGATGAGAAGCCACTGCTGAAAACACAATGATGGATGGAATATAAAGGTTTGGAAGAAAAGTTCTTAATTTTAGTATTTTAAATGAGCCTGCCTACACTTACACTTCTGTTATTTTATTATGTTTGCTTTTGATTTTTTCATGTCTGCTTTAAGAATTAGCTTTTTGTTTTGCAACGAATTATAAAAAGATACTTGTTGTACAGGATGATGAAAAAGAACACATGACCTATGGGTTAAAATTATCTGAGTTCAAATCCTAACCCCTTCCATTTCTTAACAAAATAAGCTTGGGTATATTTCTTAAGCTCTATATAAACTGGACATAATACTTACCTTGAGGTGGATTGTGAGGACTAGCAATATATACTTCATTAATTATTTATTATTATTATTATTATTATTATTAGGCAGTAGAAGTTCAGTACATGGTATGGTCTTAAAGGTTTAGATTAGGTAGCTAAAATTAACTCTCATGGTGCAACCAGAAAAAGGCAAAAATAATATAATTAAATGTGTGATGAAGTAGCATGATCCTAAAATCCACACAACAGTGGTGATGTGGTAGGGTCAACAATGGGAAAAAGGAAGCAATACCAGTAGATGATTAAAGAAGTATAAAAAAGTTGAAGCCAAAAAGGGCATTGTCATTGTAAATGCTTAGTATCTGTTCTACAGAAAAAGCAACCCGAGCTCAGAAAGCTCGAGAGACTTACCCGAAGTCATACAACTCAGTGAGCTTAGATGTTCACCAGCGGGTTTTTTTTTTTTCTTCTATCCCATTCGTGGAATGAGTTGTTAGTAATTAGAATGTGTCATTAGAATACTCTCTTTTCTTCGCCTTTACGTTATCTTTTCATCCTGTCATTACAGTTCCTTCCTCATCCTCTGCTTTAGAACTATCTTCTCTTACGCCGCACATCCTTAGTTATTTTCAATTTGCTGACAAGAAAGAAGCTGAGATTTATGCATAGTTTTGCTCCATTCTGCCTCATTTTCATTGTAATTAAATTTTATAGGCAGGCAGACATCTCTAAGGACAGTGTAACGTCAACGTCAGCTCTCCAGCCAGGCAGGTCCTGCCCCTGTAATGTCTGTTGTTTACCGTTGCAGACCCCTACGTCAAAGTGAACCTATACCATGCCAAAAAGAGAATCTCCAAAAAGAAGACTCACGTGAAGAAATGTACCCCCAACGCAGTGTTCAATGAACTGTTTGTCTTTGATATTCCTTGTGAGGGTCTTGAAGAGATAAGTGTCGAATTTCTGGTTTTGGATTCCGAAAGGGGATCCCGCAACGAGGTGATCGGGCGGTTGGTCCTGGGAGCGGCTGCGGAAGGCACCGGTGGAGAGCACTGGAAGGAGATCTGTGACTATCCCAGGAGGCAAATCGCCAAGTGGCACATGCTCTGTGATGGTTAGCATCCTAGCCATGCGTTGGGACTTAATGATTTTTACTAGGCAAAGAACATCTTTTTTTCTTTCTGATATGTGATTGCAAGCTTGTGACAGCAAGCTACCTTTTGTTGTTGTTGTTGTTGTGTTAGAAATGGATTGGCTTAACAGAACAGGAAGTATCTATCTATGTGTATCATGATAATGTCCCCCTTCACTAGAGACATTGGATCAATTTTCATAAGATATTTAATTTCCGCTGCAGGTTACCAGTGACATAAAAAAGAGTAGTCAAGCATTTTACAAATACTGCAGTACAATTCCACGTTTTGGCTGTGGGTTAGAAGGCGATGCCCTCACTGGAGCATGTCGCTGGAAGTCAATGGGATTGTTAGAATTGTGAAATGAAAAACATGTCTTATGAAAATTCATCCCTTTTTCTTCAGGTGAGGAAATCAATTTTTCTTTACATCCAAAGATATTGAAGAAGTGTTTTCTAGTTTGTTTTTGATTATGTCATGTGCAAATGGTGTCCTGCATATAAAAGTATATGGTCATTACTCTGTTTTGTAATTACTTGATACAATTCTATCATAAGAGGAGTAATTTAGGTTTGCTTCAAAAGGACAGTGAACAAACTGAGCGATCATTTTACCAAAGGGCTGAGTTGAGAACACTGTGGCTGAAATATGATTTTTCTCTCCCCTAAGGTTATATGTGAGTCAAATGTTGTAAAATATAATCTCACATAAGGACCATGGCCTTGAATTACTTACTGCCTATCACAAGCATCAGCGTGGTCTTAGAAAGCCCTATGTACCTTTGTGAAGTTGTTGAATTAGCTAGTGGGTAAAGAAATAAACGTCAGGTAGAAATCCAGTTAGAAATGCAGTTTTCTCGTAGGAAATACGTACAGTGTGCAAGTGTACACTCAAGACTTTCCCTTGTACACAGAGAGGGCATGACTAAGTAAGTCTTCATCGAGTTGTTCTCCAGAAAGGACTAAGGTACTACTCGAAAAGAAACAAACAAGCAAAGACTGAAGTGTTAACCACTGCCAGCCAGAAAGCATTACTAAAACCAAGATTAAAAAGTGGTTATACAGCAAGCCTAATATAATATACATGTGTTCACACAAAATATATTTAGGCTGTCAAATTAGCACAACAAAGTGTGTTTCACCGTCTTTTCTAGGCTTATTTGTCTTGAACTGTTTTCTGTGGAACAGTTTATAGACAGACTGGTGTCTTACATCATTTTTCCAGTGCCAGGGACCTGAAATTCATTAAAAACCTGTTAGCGTAAAGCAGCACCTGTGAATGAACTTGAAGTAATGTCACTATCTTTGAGTATTTAGAGAAGTATGGGTGAAACTCGGGTACAGTTGAATTATTAATTATGCAAGTTAGAAAATAAAGTCTACTGAAAACTTTACATTTTGAGTCAGGTTTTGTGTCAGTACTTTAGCAGTTTTTTGAGAATGTGTTTGATATCTCCGTGTTTGTAAATTCTATGACAATGCATTTTCAAAACAACTTATACATGCTTTTTATGACTATGCCTAATGTATAGAAAATGTTTTACATGTACAAAAATTGAAACTGACCTCTTTTTTGTGCTTTAAGATGACTTTGGGATTGGAAAGACCATTCCCCAATCATTTCCTTCATTCCGCCACACAGTCACCTCTTAACATCTTGGTCCATCCGCATTCTCGTGAAAGGGACATGAAGCGAACTGTAGTCAGTATGTGGTTTGGGGAAGTCAATGGCCTTTTAATGTGTGTATATTTGGTACACTGGCCATGCAGTATAATATATTTTGGAACTCTGCGAAGTTGTGAGGAGTCAACCTTAAGTAGCCTTCACAGCTGCCAGAAGTTAGCGGTGGTACCAAGTAAAGGGTGGTTGTTGGAAGAGGGTAATATTTTTTTTTTAAAGTGGAGCAACAAATACTTTTGAAATTACAACGCTAATTTGTAAATAGTTTTTAGTTATTAAAACTTAAAGTGTTTTTGCGTGTGAAAAGTTGAGTAAAACTATTTGCAACTGCTTTTAAGAAAAGAAAGAAAAACTAAAAGGGAATTGAAACAGGCAGGGACACGTGTGATCCCATCATCTTCTGACAGTTGTACTGTTTGATAATGTATTACAATATCAATGTGAATACCCTGAATTCTGTTACAAATCCTGCACTGTATTAAACATGTAAATTAATTGTTTGTCTGGTTAGCCAATCTCACCACTCTAATGGGGAAGTACTTGCGTTTGAAGAACTGTGTAACTCAGTAACTGACTTGTTCTGATGTTGTAACTCAGTAGAAGTGATTTGGAAGGAAGCATGGCGTATGAGATGGTGTCTGTTCTTTTGTGCCAGCAATGTATGATGTTTGTAAGACTATGTTTGTAAGACATGAATAAATTGCTGCTTTTGCCCAACCCATTTCAACTCCAACTTTCTGCTGATAGACTCTGTAATAAGGCTTCTCCTATTTTTTAGCTTTTGAGTTTCCCTAATGGATCTCCTGTCACAGGTTAGGCAACCTTAGTGACTCAGCACCAAGATCTTTTACATATCTGATTCTGTTTTGCTTAATCCCCATAACAATCATCTGGGACAATCATCATTATCCTTATTATACAGAAGCGAAACCTGAGACTCAAAGAGCTTAGGCAATTGACTGAAGTGCATATGTAAAATATTCACATTTCCCTGTTTATTAGATGAACAAAAGCATGTCATGTACTATATAATGAGAGCCTTTCCTTAGCTGCATATAGAAAGAGATAGTCCTCATCCCTTTTTACAGCTGTATAGTACTCCCTCACGGCATCATTTTAAAATGATCATTTGTGAACATATTTGTGTTTATTCTCCTGTTATAATTAAGTCCCTAATAAAAAAGAAGGGTCTTTTATTGATCTTTACATTTCCATAGTGGCTAGGTTACATATAGTAAGTTCAATTAATATTTAATTTAAGCCTGTGCCACCGTGGCAGGTTGGAAGCAAATTTAATTAATGATTATATGGAAAAACATTCTGAAAACCACTGTTGTTCAGGAGTAGTAGTAGAAAAAAGTTACTCCAAAAATATGAAAGGATTTTTTGTCATTCTGGGGTACTTCATTATATGTGAGAAGGCATATATCAATAACAGACATCCCAAATTTTGTAAAATTAGTTTTAGGGTGAACTAGGTTTTGTTATTTGTTTTCTGAGAACTGGATTTGCACTCCCAATTTCTAATACTAAGCTAATACTGGAGTGGTTTCATATTCCTTGTAGGATATCATCTGAGGTCAAGGAAAGAAATTTAAAAGCAACTGGGATATAAATTCGATTTGAAAATGTTTTGTGGATAATTTGAAATCCTAACACTAAGATTACACACCACACATGAAATACGAGCCAATGAAATGCCAAAGTTCATCTCAGCACAAGATTTTCAGAGCACAGAATTACAGAATGACCTACCCAGGTGGCCCATGCAAGGTCACGCAGAAAGAAAATGGGAACTCACAGCAAGCAAGATGTTCAGGCCAGCACCCCAAAGGGCCACATGGCTCAGGCAGAGAAGGCAGGGGCACACTGATTGTGTTATCTCAGGCTCTGCTACACCAGAGGTCACTTATTCAGTGGAGAACCCTTAAACACAAGGCCTTTGGTTGGGAAATAGGTCCGGTCCTTACTCCAGTTTGTGCCCCTGACCCAGGTTGCAGATGATTCTGCTGATGCCAGTGACACAGCTGCTGTATGACCTCTCGTACCGACAACCACCAGCTGAATATTCTAGGATTCGGTGTGTACCCCCAAATAATTCCACTGTGATATCATTTAGTCATGTAACAATTCTGGTCGATTTCATTCTCTCGCATCTTCCATGAAGGACAGCCTGGGGGAAAACAAAGCATAGAACAACTTTAAGCCACAATGTTGAAACCAAGTCCTCTATTTGGCCTTTTTCTTTCAGTGCCAGCTCTTCCCAAGCTACTTCACCATCACCTTTGCTCAGACATGTCTGGTGAGAGGTAAAAGGATCACTTGACGTCTTTGGGGGCTGACTTGGACCCTCGAATGCTGCCATGTCCCCTCAGTCACTTCTTTTAAACTGGCTGAGAGTCAGCTTTCCTGCAGGTGAGAGAAGTGACTCCGCTACGACACAGTATGAACGGTCAAAACCAGTGCCTTCCATGGGATGTAGTGGGAAAGGCTCCAGTTTTTGTTGCTCAGTCAAGTAAGATTGAATATTACCTCTTCCAAATGTCCACTTTAGAATATGCTGACCTACTGTTTAACACTTGAGATATTTAAGAGTCATGATATATTAAGATGTTAAGAACTGAAGTGAATGAGCATAAATTAATCCGGTTATTTGAAAAGGAGGACTTGGGTTCCTATACATGAGTATAAGATGGCAGATTTAAAAAAAAAAGGTATACAAACAAATGGTAGATTCTATAGGTAAATTTGATGGTCTTCAAAATTGTCCTGTGGGTTTGGCCTTAGAATTATTAATAGAATTGTGTTATCCCATGAAACATACCAATTGGAAAATGTGGACTAAAAAAGTTTTGTGTGTCAATCCTATTTAATACTGACTTAACTCCATAGAGCAGCTTATATAAGGGAATATAATTTAAAAAGTATACTATGTATATATGCTTGGTTTGGTACAAGGAGTCTTAGTGTTAGATAGAGATAAAAAGTTGGAAAACTTGAATTTTTTGAAAGGTATTAACAAGTCTGCTCTTGAAGTTTCTGTCTCAATATGCTTCAGGCAGGATCATATAATAAGTTTTAAAAGCAAAATACAAATAAACAACAGATCAAAACCAAAGCAAACCTGAGCAGGCAATTCTTGTTGTTGGCACGTTTTAGGCAACAGTGATTCAAAGCTTATAAAGTACTTTGAAAAAAAATAAGTAAAGTACTCCCGTACACTTTAAAGTCACTAAAGACCATGTGGATTATTTAGAAAACTATTTTTGAACCCATTTTACAGATAAGGACACTGAGGCTCACAGATATTATATAACTCGTCCAAAGTGAAAGAAAGGGAGATTTGAGCGTAAAGGTTTAATTTTATTTTCATTCTTCAATACTCTGCTACAGAGAATATTTTTAAAGTATATACTTTTGATATGTGAAGAATTTCCTTCTCATTTTTTAAATAATAAAGTGTTTTTGTTTTTCTTTCTTTTTAAGTAGGTGTTTCCTTCTGTCTGTCTTCTACATAGAAATCCCACTCGGATGTACGATTGGCCTCTCAAATTCAGCATATCCAAAACAGAACCCACAATGAACCAGCTACCCACCTACGACAAATCTCCTGCCATAGCCTTCCACTTCCTAGTAAATGGCCACTCCACTCTTCCCGTTAGTCCCAAAATTTTGTGGTTTTTAAATTCTTTATTTTTCTCTCAGACTCACATTTCCAGGTCATCAGTACATTCTGTCAACTGAAAACAGCTCACCATCTTTATCACAATCGTTCTGCTCTCAGCTATCCCCAACTCTTTACTGGACTATTTCAATACCTCTTAATGGTCTCTCTGCTGCTGTCCTCAAAGTATGCGGCAGCCAGAATTATTCTTTAAGAACGTAAGTTGTATCATGTCACTTCTGTGCTGAAAACCTTCCAAAGCCGTCCTACCCAAGTGTGGCCCACCTCTGTGGCCTTCCCATTTCCCTCTTCTTCTCTTTGTTTCAATCACATAGACCCTGCTGTTCTTCAGACACATCAGGCATGCTGCTCTTTCAGGTCCTGTCCATGAACTTCACTTTGACCTTGGATGCCCCTGTCCCCAAAAATTCCAACATGCTTTGCTCCTTTATTTTCTCCAGATATATACTCAGTAGCCCTTCAATAGAGATGCTTTCTTTGAACTCTATCCCTTGACTCATCTCCACCTTCACTCTCCATTTCTCCATAGAGCTTATTCCCTCCTGAAAAAGTACATATTTATTTCTTGATTAACTGTCTGCAACCACTTGAGTGTAGTCCTCGTTACAGCAATGACCCAGTTTCCTCTGTCCCAGGTCCTAGAACAGTGTCTTTTGTTTCTATGTATGTTTGTTCATCTTTTTTTATTGTTTATACAATTATGGTTTGTTCCTGCTTTTTCTCCCCTTTCCCACCCCCACCTGGCCCCACCCTCTCCTCTCACTAAGTCAGTCCCCATATTATTGTCCTTGTCCGTGGGTCATGCATAAATATTCTTTGGCTAATCCCTTTACCATCTTTCATCCAGCTCCCCTCCTCCCTTCTGGACACTATCAGTCCGTTCTATGTATTTATGCTTCTGTTTCTATTCTGTTCATGTCTTTATTATCCTGGAACAGTGTCTTATATATGCTGAGTATTTAGTCAACATTTGTTAAGTAACTGTATGAATGAAAGAAGTCAGACCTCCAGATGTTCAAAGTAAACCTTCTGAAGTTGTGCTCAGTATTTATAGGTTGTACCTCTTTAGGCAAAACCCTCTCCTTTCTGTGGTAGTCCTGGAATCCTTGGAATAAAAAGGAAACATATCTTCAGCGAGGATTCCCTAGAATTTTCTGGGAAACGATTTGAATTTTCTACTGTCCACTAGTGGATGAGAAGAGCCAGTCATCTCATTGTTTCCTTGATATGCTATCCTGTTTCCAAATTCTGTACTTAACAATTTAATAGTTGGGCATTTTCGGAGCCTAAATCTCTAAGCAGTTACCATTAGGAAGTTGGGCAAAAGGATGTAAGTAGCTGAAAAACAAAATTTGTACTCTTTAATTTTCACTTTTATCCAATTTCTGAATTTAGGGAACTCAATGAGAGAGAAAAATAATTTCAAGAAAATTGTATGCAGAACCTTCTTTTCTGAGTCTTAAGCATAAAATACTTTCAGAAATTGTGCCTGACCTTTGGAGCATGACTGTCATCTAATTTAAATTGACAACTCTCCCTTCACAATGAAGGTGAAAAGGCTAAATCTGTCATCCATGTCCTAGAAGCAAAGTGGGAACACAGTGGAATTCAACCCAGGGAACAGGAGGCTTCTCCTTTTGTTATGTTGTGATTTGAAATCACTTCCAAGAGATGAACACATTACCAATAACACAATGTGTCCCATGTAGGCTTACAAGTCACCAGAGAGGGTTTAGGTTTGTGAGCTTTGAGGTGGCTGAACGCAGACAGCGCCCCTTTCCTGGGAAAGATGGCCATGTCCCACTGCGTCATTGTTTAATTCTGAAATTCCCGAGAGTGACAATAAACATACAAGGCTGTCTTACAAAAGGTCAAGCTCTAATCAGAATATCAGGGGTAGAATTTTTAGGGCTTGCAAATATCTTAGAGATCTAATTAGCTTAACATCTTCATTTAAGAGATAGCAGGACTTCGGTCATGTGCCAAGTAAACATCAGTGTCACCAGGAGAGCCCACTGGCATTACACACCACTTTACAGTGCTGGGTTTTCTACTTTTCTGGTGCCTCACTTTTCAGAGCACCTAAATAACGTATTGCCTCTTTGCATTATCTCAGAAAAAGAACTTGCCTGGTTGGGTGGTTTAGTTTGACATAGAGGCAGAGGTTCGGAAGTGGACGCATTAGTGAGACTGAAGTCAGATCCCCTGGCCGGATACAGGGAGCAGCATAAGGGTGTTTGTTTCTTTGTGAAACGGAGGGTAGAAAATAATGCAGAAAAGACAGGAGAGGAAGTATCAGCTTTCACTCGCTAGTTGTATAAAAATTCATGTTGCGTGACCTGTGTTTCCTCATCTCCAAGAAGCTACTATTTTTCTGGCCAAGCAGCTAGGGAATGACAATTAATACCACTCTCATGGTCATAATCAGCAGTCTCCCTCAAATGTTTCTGGTCCCAGCACCCTCAACGGCTGACCCATCTCTCCATTCCCAGCCCCGCACAATCTTCCATTTCTAAGATCTCCCAGGGAGTGTCACCCTCATGCACACAAGTGCGCTGGTTTTTAACATTGGCCATTTCCTTCCACTCAGCAGGCAGCTTCTCCCCCTGTGGTGATGCTCTAGAAGCTTAAAGGACTCCAGGGATGTTTCCATAAAGTGACAGTGAGCTTTCTCCTGCCAAGGCCCCCAGCACTGTGGGTAGTGCTCACATTGCAGACAGAAAAATGCCTTGCTGTCTGCAGCCACTCTCCTGGGCCCAGGCCACCAGCAGAGTCAGTGCATGCAGTGGGGTGATTTCCCCAACCCGAAGTCGCACTGAAATCCTCTCTTCCGTGGAAGAGGAGAGTACTCCCCACCCCCTAACGTTGTGCCAAGTTATATGCGTCTAGAGATTCTCCTCCTTCGCAAAAGTAAGATAGTCATTTTCAGAGTCCTTGCTTTTTTGCTCTGCCAGTGAGCTATAATTTACATGTGCCATTTCTCAGGGCTAAGCCCAAATTGCTGCAGTGGAAATTAAGCCGAATAAAATCTTCTTTGTGGTACTAACAACCTTCCTGCACGGCCACTCACATCTGACACACTACCTGTGGTTTAAGCTTATACAGCCATTTTTTCTCCCTTTGGATGGATGGCCTCCTTTATGATTCCATGGTATCATGTAAAAATAACACTAGTGTGATCCTTGTAAGACACCTGCCTCCAAGTTTCCCAAACATCCGCGAATCCCAGGGTGTGGGGAGCCCAGCTTCGTTCGAGGTTGGCTCCTGTTCCACATCATGTAGGTGGATCAAAGGTCCTCTCTTGTTCTCCCAGCCCTAACACACTGGCCTCATGTTAGATATTTGGCAGAATTGTTATGGTGACGTCATGAGTCATCAAAATTCCTATCACTGTGGAGTGAAACTACTGCTGTGTTCTTTGGTTTCTGTCTGCATGAAGAGTATTAGTGGGGAGAGGGGGAGACTATAATATATGTTAATCAAATGAGGATGTAATTTTGCATCTCTAAGAGTTCTAAATAAAATGACTTGTGTCTTGCATAGTGACTTATAAGATCTAGTGCGATCATGAAATTGCTCAGTTACTTAGATCCATACAGCCTGGTCTTACAGAGATCCAGGGATGTTTCAAAACATCTAATTTGTGTAGGGACAGGGTACTTTGGAGCCAACCGGTCTACTGAAAGAGCAATGGGAATTTAGTTCAAATCAAGAAAAGTGTTCGACACAGAATTGTACCTGATGGGATTAAGAGATCAATAAACATTGTTCTTGCCCTCAAGGCCACCACACAGACATGAGAAATAAACATGTGTAGAAGACTTAAAGTACAAGAAAGAATGTGCTCCGTGTTGTAATATTGATATAAAGCAAGATGGGTTTACAGGGAATGGAGAAAATAGTTATAACAAAAAGACATTCGGATATTGCAGAAGTAACTTTATGCTAAACTTAAAAGTTTGATATTAATAGGCATTTATATAAGAAAAATATGGATGAAATAAAAGAAAGTACATGGCTTATTAAAATTATCAAGCAAGGTATTGTGATTGGGAGATAATTTGTTTGGGAAATAGTGTTAAGTGTATGTGTTGACTAGATCTTGGATGGCTATTTATGATCTGCTAAGGCATTCGAATACGCTTCTCTTTATACTGAGTAAATTGAAAGTTGTTTATGATTGTTTTCCTACCCTTCTGGGTTCTGATCTTTAACCAAAAAACGAAAGAAACAGATATGGAGTTTCAAATACTTAGTGGTTTTATTTTATTTTTTATTTTTTCTTAGTAAAATTTAATCTTGCAAGACAGCTGAAAAATGATCTTTCTCTTTGAATATACATCTCTAATTCTAGGAGGGTAGAAACAAAAGTTGAAACGGAAAATTAAATTCCATATCATATATTTTTTCCAGGGTTGCTTATAAATTTGGAGGTGTGCAGTGACAGTACATCTTGATGAATGGTTGCTATTAAATCACAGAATTCCCCTCCTTCCATTCTCTTCCAGCCAAAGTGGACATCTGGGTTCTTTGTTTTCCGTCTGCATGAAGTGTATTGGGGGGGGGGGTGGACTATAACATACGTTAATCAAATGAGGATGTAGCTTTGCATCTCCAAGAGTTCTAAATCAAATGATTTCTACCTTGCATAGTGACTTATAAGATCTAGTGTGATCATGAAATTTCACATAATTATAATCTGGTATAAAATTTCCAGATTATAATTACCATCATGATTGCTAATATTATCAATAATAATACTAAGAATTAACTTGAGGAACCGTCCTGCCTCATTCACTTTCCTCAGGCGGCAATGTTTTGGTGTACTCGTTCACTGCCTCCGTCACACGTACAGGCACTGAAACCTAAGATCTTGGCACCCAGTGCAGGAACATCCTTCCCTCTCCCTCCGGAAAACAGGGACAAATCCAGGTCTTGTTATGACTGGGCTGTGTTTTGGAGTGGTAAAAATAAGCACTGATGTGTTAACGGAGTAATCTAACCTTTCAGTTGTTTTGACTGATTTGTGCTACCTTGCTAGGGTCAGGGGGGACTAAGGTAAAACCAACCTGTTTTCAGAAGTCTTCGGGCAGACAGCTCTGCTTTTTGGCACTGATGGTAGTTGATGTCAGGACTCCTTTTTGTTGTTGTTGTTGCTGTTTAGAGTATTTATTTACTTATTTATTTCATGTATTGTCTCTGTTTCTATTTTGTTCATTAGTTTATTTTATTCATTAGATTCCACATATAAGTGAGATTATATAGTATTTGCCTTTCACTGACTGGTTTATTTCCCTTAGTATAATAACCTTCAGGTCCATCTATGCCGTTGCAAAAACAAAAAAAAAAGTAAGCATTCCTTCTTTTTTCCTGTCACATAGTATGCCATTGTGTAAATGTATTAAAGTTTTTTTTTTATCCACTCATCTAGTGATTGGTACTTGGGGTTTTTCCAGAGCTTAGCCATTGTAAATAATGCTGCTATGAATATAGGGGTGCATATACTCTTTCAAATTGGTGTTTTGACATTCTTAGTATATAATCCCAGAAGTGGGGTTGCTGGATCAAAAGGCAGTCCTTTTTTAAATTTTTTGAGGAAACGTTATACTGTTTCCACAGTGGCTGCACCAGCCTGCATTCCCACTAACAGGACATGAGGGTCCCTCTTTCTCCGCACCCTCACCAGCACTTCTTTGTTGACCTCAGTGGTAGCCATCCTGGAGGGTGTGAGGAGCTTTCTCGTTGTGGTTTTAATTTGCGTCTCTCTGATGATTAGTGATGCTGAGCGCTTTTTCAGATGTCTCTGGTCCCTCTGTGTCTGCTCAGGTCTTTGCCCGTTTGTTCATTGGGTTATTTGTCTTCTTGGTGTTGAGTTGTGTAAGTTCTTTATATATTTTGGAAATTATACCTTTATCAGAGGTATCATTGGCAAATATGTTCTCCCATACAGTGGGTTCCCTTTTCATTTTGTTTCTTTAGCTGTGCTGAAAATTTCTAATTTGATATAGTCCCATTTATTTATTTTTCCTTTGTTTCTTTTGCCTTAGGAGATATATTGGCAAAAATATTGCGACACGAAATATCTGAAATTTTACCGCCAGGACTCCGTTTGAACGGGGAGGCACTCGTACGGAGCACTGCCCCTTCCCTGCTGCACACCACCAGTCCTAGGAGTCCGTTTCCCAGGCACATGTTGCTCGGTAACTCATAGCAGCAGGATTCTTCCCAAGTTCTGATCTCCTTCTCCTTCACCACCATGGAAAGGTCACAGTTGCCCTACACACCTGAAGAAAGCTGAGGGCATATGATTTATTCGGGCCATTTAAATGTGTTCAAAAATTATGTTGTCATTTTATGTGTAATTTTTCAGGTCCAGGAAAGCTTCCCTTGACTCTCCTCCTCCTCTGCCCTGGTTAGTATTTGGTGATATTTCTGATGAAGTTGTTGCTCTCTTATCCTGGGTGCCATGTTGTGGAGCTAATCCATTGTTGTTAAAGCCACTGAGATTTAGCAATTGTTTGTTACTGTAATTATTCCCTAAGTCTCAAAAAATTATCATCTAAGAAGTAACATGGCTGTCCCAAGATCAAACTAGTTCAAAGCAGAGTACTTTAATATCTTACTATCAGGTCTATGATTTTCTCACTCTGCTTTTCTTGCAGGCTTAAATTCTACCATTTCTTTAGTAACTCTCTTCAACTAGCCTGCTCTTTTGAAGCCATTGTATCACCATCCTTATCAAGGTGGCCACCACTGTCTGTCTTTGCAGAATTGCCTTTCTTTAACTGTGCTAGATTTGGTCCCTGCAAGCCTACTTTTAGGACAGGATGGATTTTTTGAACAATGTCTCACTCTAACATAAGTGGAATACCCAAATACCATTTTAAAACTACAAATTTAGGACAATTTCTTTGTGCAAAATAATGATGAAAGGAAAACCTGGGAATTCTGGAATTGTGAGTTGAAAGTACAACTGGCAATAGAGCTCAGGTAGTCTCCTACCAAGCATATTTATTTTTAGATCCGGTGGCATGTTATTCAAATTATCCACTCTCTATTGAAATTTATTCTGGAGAGTAAAAAATATGCATAATTCTCTAAGAATACTAAAGAATCTAGAAAAAAATAAGTCAATCATTTCATTGTAGTGGGAGAAGAAATTTATGTTGCGTTTCTTGAAATGTTTGAATTCTGGAAATATTTTTTGATAAGATACTGTTTCTAGATATTTTAGAACAAATCTTAATGTTATTAACACTTAGTGTCACACTTTGTTATCAGCATCACAACTTTCAATTTATTATGGGGGGTTAATCTTGCTATGATGACAACCTAATTATTACATGTAAGCATCTTTCCTATTATAAAAGTTTTTCTTTTCCTTGACTTCAGATAGTGGCCCCTAATTATTTAGTTATGATTGTTACTGACCAAGAGGCAGCTGGACACAGCTGGAAAATGTACAGCCTTCATCACAGTCAGATCATGGTTTGAACCCATCGTTCTCAACTATTGGCTATGTGACTTTGAGCAAGTTATTCTGGGGCTTGATTTCCCCATCTGGAAAATGGTGCAATGATTACCTACCTTGCCAGCCTTCATCAGAAAAAAGTATATAAACCGCTTGACAACTCAGAGATGCTCAGTAAAGGGAAGCAATTAAGATTGCAGTTTATGATTTAAATCTGCCCTCTGCTATACTGCTATCATCGGGCCCAGCTGGACAATTCTGGCTCCCTTTGGAGAACTTTCTCACCTGTCATATCCCCTGTCATCTTTTTCTCATATAGCAAGAGCGCTTAACACCAATCTCAAGAGTAGAAAACACCTGGCAGGAGCCATGGTTTCCTCCCATGGTTATACTGTTAAGAGGGCTTACACATTTGGACCAGCAATACTGTAACAAGTCGCTCTGTCTTTTCTCTTTTTCCTACAGTGTATTTTTTCCTGGCTACATTCTGGACATGAGCCCCTTCCAAAGTTCATAGACCACAGCTTTATCATGCCTTCCTTACGTTTGACTCCCTTTGACCCTGCATCAGCACTCCTACTCATACCCTAGTCTTACTGTTTCTGCTGCTTTGGTCCTTCTCAGATACCAACATGGGATTTCCTGAGTCATATTTATTTTTTTCAGTTTACATAGAAACTGTAAGCTCTGACCTGGTTTTTACGTACTGAAGTCACATTAGCTTCATACACATTCATTTCTTTTTTACTAACTCTTCCCTGGAATCCTTGCACACTATATCTAAGACACGGAGCAATGTCCGATGGGTAGTATGTTTTCTTGCTAACAGCTATCAATAGGTTAATGCTGATACTGGGATCCAAATACAAAATATGGACTAAAAGTCATAAACAATCAACTATGGATTATAAGTACAAAGCATGTAAACACAAAAAATGGACCAAGTGAATTAAATCATGAACTCATTTCCTCGTACCTTATATATTTAAAAACCAATGTTATAAATGTTCCCACTTCTCAAATGTTTAGATTATTCAACATAATTTAGGTTCTGTTTCCATCTGGGAATGATCTAAATGTGATATAGAGGATTGCAAGCTGAGCACTTCTGCCAGCTTTTCAATCTGAGAAGCCCAGGGAATATTCGTGGGGAGGCTGAGCTGTGTCTCACTCAGCAACCTTGGGACTGCAGATCATTTGAATAAGCAATTTTTCCAAGGTTGAGATCCTGACCCTAGAGGGCTCATCAATATCCAGAATGTCAAAAAACACTAGCATTGTGGTATGCCTCGCATACAGACACTGGGTCTAGTTTCTATTGAGACCTCAGTGAAAATTCTTCGGCTTTGTGTTACATTTTCATTCATTGATTGCTTCTCTTCCAGTCAAATCCAGCCTTTGAATTGATGTGATTTAAATCTATTTGGCACATTTCCACGTAAGCGGAGATTATGTTTAATTGACATCAAACATTTGCAGGTAAATGTAAAAAATGAAAAAACCTAATTCACGGAGATTTGAGAAACATGGATAACTGCTGCATTCACTGTTTCCCATTACTCAGCATCATGGGGGTCTCCATGTAGAACGTGGGGATGCAGTGTTCATGAGGATCCCACTGGTGTGTGTGTGTGGTGCGGTGAGTGATAAACTTTTGTGACGTATATCAGTGTGATATTCTGGATTATAAGAGAAGTGAAGAGATAGAAAAGTGAGAGTCATCCAATCAAACATGTGTTCTGTTTGACATAACCTGATGTGCATGGTTCATTGTAGTGATTAGAATGAACCCAAGTCTTGAAATAAGAAAGCTTTGATTTCAAAGTTTGGGATTTCCTAATTGTGGGACTTTCAACTAAACATTTAACTTTCTTTGAGTTTCAGTTTTCTTATTCGTGAAATAGGATAATAATATTTCCTTTTCCAGTCTATTGAGAAATACATGGGACTGAGTTTTCAAGTCATTGTTGGGATTAGGGAAAATACTTCTGAAAAATTAGTAATTGTCCCTGCAATTTCCCTTTGTAGATAAATGGATCCCACAGCCCATGATATTTGCTCATGCATTATACATTTGATTTGATTGGGTTCAATTCCCATCCATTTGCTGAGCAATAACTAAATGTTTAGTCCTGGGCTTCGTGTAGTGTACATTTCCTACCTGAACCAGAGAGGAAGCTAAGATATACAGAATGAGTTAGAGTGTAGCATATAAGTTTAAAAGGCTAGAGGAATGCAATCAATAAATAGATAGTGACTCATTATTTCCATCTGATACTCTCAAAATGACAGAGCAGATAAAACCAAAGTCAGTCTTGAGTTACTGGAGGAATTTTGAAGACTGAGATGTAGGAGAGGCACTGTAAGCAAAGGCATCAAGCCAATTGGTCTCATAAACACAAAATCAGATTGGACTGCAGGTCAGGACACATCTAGGTAGAAGTGAGATATATTCTGGGAAAGGTATGTTAGGGCTACATTATTAGCAGTCTTGAATGCAAGGACAAGAACTGAGGACATCATTTTGTAGACAGTCAAAATACTTAAACAGGGAGCTGATGGAATCTAAGTGGTGCTAAAAAAACCCCCAAATTATCAATAGTCTGTAGGAAATACAGATAAATAACCAGGATGCAGACAATGGTGTAGTTTTTTTTTTTCTCTTCTTATTGTTATAGTTGATAGCCAAAACAATGCAACATTATACAATGTGAGAAAGAGTCTGCAGGTAGAGAGCTTGGCTCTGTGTCCGTAATAATATATTACTTTTCATTATTACCTAATGACACCTATCGCCTTTTTGTGATAGAAGATTTTTTATTCTCTACTATTGTCCCTTCCTTTCTAGAATCGACTGATCCCTGCAATGTCAGATTAAGACTCACTGTTCCTACCACTGGCTTATTATTCTTCTACTTTTTAAAAAATTCATTCTAAAGTTATAATCTAAAGCACATAAATAAATAATCTAGTTATCTTTATATGTTGCATGGTTAACTTACTTATTTTGTATTCATCTTGAATCTCTGGTTATATCTCACTTTCGTGTGTGTCGTTCTGTAAATTACATTTTTTATGTGTGTTGAGCTTGTGGTGGATAGGAAATATGGAAATATGTACAGAGGAATCACTTGATTGAATTATGGTAACCTCTTTATCAAAATATCATCTATTCTCATTCTCTAGCACTTGGAAATCAATCAGTCTGCATAGGTAGAATTTTCAAGTTGGGTAGAGACAATCCAATGTTTAAGTCTCCAATTTCATAGGAGAAAGAAACAAAAGCGGGTCCAGAAAGTAAGCACTGATCAGGGAAAATA
Source organism: Mormoops blainvillei (assembly GCA_004026545.1). Taxonomy (NCBI): domain Eukaryota; kingdom Metazoa; phylum Chordata; class Mammalia; order Chiroptera; family Mormoopidae; genus Mormoops; species Mormoops blainvillei. The sequence goes on from PVJD01001307.1 coordinate 70,712, forward strand.
CTTTGAGATGGTTCTCCTGCTAATTGACGACAACATCATTACTCGAAATTAGATTCCAGATGCTGGAGAAGAGCGGATCTGTGTAGGTGTGCTCAACCACCAGGTTCTTACATTTCAGATATGCAAGCGTTTGGACATGTCTTCTCAGGGGCAGTGAAAAGAAAAACATTATTATTTTTCAAATTTTGGAGGGAAATCCTATGGAAGGTAAAATTGATCGGTCCTTAACCCATACTAATAAAAAGCCCTAAACAGAAATTCATCTGAGTTTATGATGGCTCCTGCCTGCCCCTGCTCCATAGCTTGGGGAATTAAACTAAATTTAAAGACTGTCTTACATTTTATGAAGTATAGAAAAAGGAAAGTTGGAAAACTTCACAGTAAAGCCAATTAAGATTAAATTACCCAGGTAATTAATATAAAAACACACACTATAAAAAGTTAGTATTGATGAGGAAATTGAAGTTTAGAGATATGAAGTGACTCATCTATAATCACTTTTTAAAATGTTACAGAAATTAAAAATACCAAATATGTTTAATTCACGAGACGAAAGATTCTTTCCGCTTTATTTTGTGCCTATTTTATATGGCATCATCACTCCAAGATTTAATACATTTTAAAGTATTCTGAGCCTGTAAGTGGTTCTATGAGAAAAAATTTATGGGGCATATATAGATGTAGTAAATAACAAATCTAATTTTGTCACAATCTTTTCTATAAAAGCAAGAAAACACATGACTTCTACACCATGTAATCTGAGATTATGATTTTAAATTCACTCAGTTCTTGCACTGATATGGCGGGTGAACGTGTGTCAGTGAACTGGTGCACTAATAGGGCTTCTATAGTAAAGGCTGCAGAAAGTTTTTCAAGTTCTTTCAATTTGGTTTAAAGCCTATATTCATTTAGAATTTATTAGTTTTCTGAATAAATGGAACAAATTGAATGCCTGAATCTAGTGATAATACTCCTGTTCCAGATCATTCAAGACTCAAAATTTGACCAGGTCAGCATGGAGCTATTGATAGCAGCCTTTAACTCCAAAGAAGTAGATGTATTTTTCTGAGAAAATGACAATGAAACTAGAAAAGACAGACAAGTAGAAGTAATTGAGTTGGAATTTTAAAAAAGCATTTGATATAGTATCATATAAAAGAGTTATATGCAAGCCTGACAGGTACACGGCTTTGATAAAATAGTGAATTGGGTAAAAAATTGCCTGGGATACGGAGGCCAGACTGTGATGCTAAATAGCCCTCCTAATGGAACCAGCAAAAGTTCCATTACTAAGGTCATTTACAAATGAGTTGGTCAAAGTACTAGAAAATATTTTCTGATAACTATCCTGGAAGAGATAGAGTAGATATTCTAGTAGGTTTTACTTTTCTTTACTTAGGACTCCAAGTGGCTAAGAATCGAGTAAGAAGTTGACAGTAGAATATTAAAGAGAACAAGTTCTGAGCAGGAGCTCGTTCGTAGGCGACGCTGTGAAAGTGAGAGGAAAGTGTTGCTGACTTCTTTCTCGTGAGGAGGGTAATGACATCATATTACCTGCTTTAACCTTAAGGGGAACAGGACAACTCAGTAAATCTTATTTCAGAAAATAAACTACATAAATAAATAAGAATCGTCTTCTTCCAAGTTTGTCTTAATTAAATATATTTAACCAGATTAAGCTCACAACTTGTGATCGACTTTTCAACAAAAACCTTTTTTTGTTAGTATTTGCTGTCTCTAGCACAGTGTCAGAAACAGACGTTAAAAATTCTTATTGAATTAATGAATTGATTAGTTAAATAATTGATACACTACACTCTCGAAACTATTGGGATATAAACCAATAGATGTAATAAGGATACGACCGTGCACATAAACGTGAGAATAATGCTACTTATACTATAGTGAGAGCCAGAAGTACAAATCAGAGTGGGGTTCTAAGAGAAGAGATTAGCAGCTGACCTGAGAATTTGGAAAGTCTTCATGAAGGACTATGTTTATGATGGACAGAATGTTAATAGTTTGGAATACGGAAAATATATATGAAAACACAGGCAGATGAGAAGAGCAAATAAGCAAATAAATAGATAGGATGGACATTAGTAAGTGGCTGAATTTCACTAGCTTATAGGTATGTTTAGATAAATTAGAGGAAACAACATGACAGAAAAAACTTTAGAGTATAGTGCATAAGAAGACCATATAACAGTGAAACTATCAATAATGAAGTGACATGGAATGAGGAAATCACATTTATAAAGTGAAGAGAAATTTCAGCACGATGCAGATGTTTATATCTCTCTCGTTTTCCACTACAGTACTATGAAAATTTTAAAATACAAATAAAAATTAAAAGAACAATAAAATGAATAACCATATGCCGGCCATGTAGAACTAATAACCATTTATATTTTGCCAAATGTGTCCTATATATATCTAACTCTCAATCTATCTAATCTAGCTGTAAGGCAGATGCAACATTGTGATAATTCACATCTAAATATTTCAGCATGTACCTCATAAAAATAAGGATATGCATAACTGTAAAACCATCATTATATAATAATTCACTAACACTATCTAATAATCAGTCATATCAGGGGTTTTATTTGTTTTGCTTTTATAACCCAGAATGCAATTATGGTTCATCCCTGTATGTGATGATTACACCTTTTTAGTCTCTTAATCTAGCATAGATTTCTGCCAACCTTTTATTTTCAAAATTGACTTTCTGAGGAGACAAGGACAGTTGTCTTTCAGAATGTCCTATCATTCTATTTTTAATCTATATTTACATCTAGATTATTTCCTCTGCATATTCTTCACCTTATTTCTTTACATTCTTATATTTATTGTAGAATAAAACTTAGGTCAAAAGTTCAGTTACATTAGATTGAATATTTTTAGCATGACTACACCTTATTTTTTTGGATTGCATCGTATCATAAGGGATATAACATCAGTTTCTCCTCCTATTAGTAATTCTGAATTTGTTCACTTGGGTAAGAAGGTGAGTGCTATATCTGTCTAAAAAAGCATGTGTTTCCTTTTTGATTATTCATTTATGGGATAATGCTTTGATACCAAATGAGTATTCTATTCCTAATTGTTTATGAGGTCTGTCCAGAAGATAGCCAGCAATGTAATATGAAAAACAGAGACCCTTACTGAAGAAGATACAAGATACAGGAATCATTGTACATAGGACAATGATGCCTCAGTCCCCGTCAAAGTAGACACCTTGGGACCTCACACAGTTCTCCCAATTGCCATCAGCTGCCCCATTGTATTTTCCTGAATCTCACTGAGAGTATGAAGTCTTTTCCCTTCCAAAGGTGATTTTAGTTTTGGGAAAAGCCAGAAGTCAAAAGTCATAGGGTGCCAAACCTGGGCTGTAGTGGGGCTGAGTCACCTGGGGGATTTCATGTTTTGCCAAGAACCCAGCAAGAGACTGAGTGGATACATTGTTGTGATGAAGCTGCCAATCACCAGTTGTCCATAGCTGTGGCCTTCTGAATCATTCAAAAAGTTTCTGCAGAGGAATGTTCAAGCTTAACACAAAATCTGATGCAGATTCGTTGCTCTACTTGCTCAGTCATTTTATTTTTTATTTTTTAAATTATATTTTATTGATTATGCTATTACATTTGTCCCAATTTTTTCCCTTTTGCCCCCCTCCAGCCAACAACCCCTAATCCCTCAGGCAATCCCCACACTATTGTTCATGTCCGTGAGTCATGCCTATAAATTCTTTGACTACTCCATTTCCTACACTGTACCTTACATCCCCCTGGCTATTCTGTAACTACCTATTGTACTTTTTAATCCCCTCACCTCTTTAGTCTTTCCTCCTCACCCCACTCACTCAGTCATTTTAAATGTGACCGACACGCAGCACACATGCTCACTAAACAGCATCTACTGCCTCCACTCACTAGTACAGTGAAGTCATCATTGTTCACACGTGTGCATTCTAGTCCACTCTCTTTAGCTGCCAGGTTACATCCATGTCATGCAAGCTGTTCTCATTATACTAACAATGGCTGGGCTTTTTCCAGACAACCCTCATAGGCAACTATTAATGGTCTTTTCTTGAACTGATTATTTCATCAGAGATTTTCAATGATAATTTACAAAATAATCTATTTCTACTTCTACATTTATTAGCTAATGTGCTTCTGTATTGAACAGACTTGCTCTCAGCAAGTAAAAAAGAACAAAGAAAAATAAATATTTGTTTTCTTTTTTAATTACCAACCATTTAATCAATGATTTCATAAAATTTACCAATGATGGTAAATAGGTTACCCTTAAACCCTGTACCCTTTTCTTTTTGGGGTAGAACCATTGTGTTATGATTTTTAATGTATTGTATTGTTACAGTTGATTAATATATGTATTGCTTATTATAATCAATTATTTAAAATATTGGCAAGTGGGACCCTCTTTAAGATAGTTCCTTTTAAAAATGCCTTCATTATTTTTTAGCTTTCCCTTGATTTTTAGCATAAGACTACAAGGCTCATTCTTTCCTTTTCCTGCTCTGGACTTAGAATCAGTCATTTCTTCAAAGATTTTTCCCAGCGTTTTAACAAACTGACACCTGGATTCTGATTATACTCATTGTTGCAAGGTGAGTATTTTTTTTTCTTCTCTGCCTTTCTATTCTCCTTCTACAGTGCCTTTCTAGTACATTTATTGATTCTTTTGAATGTTCTTGAATATTTGTCCACATTTGGGCATTTCCCTTTGAACAGTTTCAGTGAAGGGCATTGCATATAAAAGTGGTGCAGTCATTGCATATATAATAAAACACGTGCATAAGCTAGAAATCACAGACCTGCATTACACCATTAAGTAGGAAGCACATTTAAGTGGGCAAAACGTATAAATTGAAATGTATGTAGAGCTTAATTGTTCTATATTTGTTTAACAAAGAATGGTTTTGCAGACATTCCTTAAATTAACTTAAAGAAAATCGCTCTGCTATCCAAAAGTAGTTTTAGGCAATTATTCAGAGATAGCTGCTTTTTTATTTTTTTATGATTTCAGTTAAGGTAAAGACTTACTCTGCTAATTATCTAATTACCTCATTTAATTCTCTCAAAATAATCCTGAACTTCTCATTAAGGAGTTTTATTAAATGTGTAATAGAAATGTGACTCAAAAATGTTAAACAATCCGACTAGTGCACTGAGCTAATAAAGAATGTGAAGCCAGGATTAAATCTTAGTCGATTCCATTTTTTTTAAATAGCTCATTCTCTTTTAGTAATACCAAAGCTGCTTCCAAGAAAAGGAGACAATTTTAGTTTTCAAAAAATAGAACTAAGCTCCATTATTTGAGGACATTCAAGTTTTATTGTTCTTTTCCTTGGTTGAATCGTATCCAGAGCATTGAGTTAATTATAGGATATACAGTTTGTTAACAAAAAGAAAAACTTGACCGGTGAAGTCACAAACAAACCATATCCTGGGAGGAAGAAGGACTACAGGTGTTTAGCTGAAAGAGGAGGAGATTTAACTCCTAAATTATCTCTAGATCTTTGAAAAACTATAGTATTTAAAGGGGATTCAGTTTATCCTGTGAAGTAATTAAACAAAGAGAATGATGAACATTATTTCAAATAAAAAAGAAAGCTTTCTCTTGCAGAAAAGCTCCAGATACACATTCATGGCTTTATTATCATTTTGTTTTGTTTTGTTTCAGACAGGCTATGGTCAATGGAGGTGTTCTACTGCCTTCTCAGAGGATCAAATGTAAACCATTAGGGAAGCTTTCTCCCTGACCAAAGGGTAGTTAAGACATTCTTATCTGCAACAGGTGGCTTTCACTGACGAAGTCCCCTTCAAGTCACACATAAAGAAAAATGACATAAATCATCTATTTTTCCATTTTTCCTGAGTATAACCCAGGAATGTTATATCCTCCCGTGACTTACTTTAATGTTTATTTCTATATTAGCAGAAATGCCCATTCTTCTTTATTTTTCTAACACTTAAAGAAACGTATGAAAAGTTCAAACTTTGTGAAAATTCCACTTTATAAAACCCTCTGTAAGAAAAAAAATATCTCAGATACAGATTAGAGCAAATAATGTATTTATTTCTATTTATATTTTTATGGTTCTTCAAACACAGTTGTCTCCATTTTCCCTCTACCACTTACCCCTGCCCCACCCACCTCCACCTCCCATCCTCAATCCTACACCCCTTTGGCTTTGTCCATGGGTCCTTTCTACATGTTAGAGCAAATAATTTAAATAAGTAGTGAAATTAAAATACCTTACTCTGTCTGTTGATCTCAGGTCCACTCAGCCAAATTTGGATTCTGCCCTGGACTTTCCAATTTCTTGGCAGGTCGCCTATGTTTTTTATTTACTTTTAGTTTTCTCTACCTACACTGAACCTCTGATGTCCTTGGCCAATACCTTAACCCTTTCTATGCCTCAGTGTAATCCCGTCAACTGTAGGACGTCTCTACTTATAAGTAAGACGACTTCAGTCTTGGGCGTGGAATTTGATTACTGTAAAGAACGAAAATGTTCTATAAAATGGTTTTCAAATGTTCGTGTGCAAAAAGTCACGTGGGTGGGGAGAGAATGTACAATGCAGATTCCATGGTCTCATCCTCCCAATGATTGACTCAGTGGACATGGGATGGAACACAGAGATCTGCATTTTATCGAGCACTCAGGTGATTTTGACGCAGGTAGGCCCACCAGTTGCCTTGTTGTTAAAATTGATAACATAATAATCATATTACTTCCACTTATGTCATAGCCGGATGATGTCAAGAACTGCAGAACTTTAGAGACAGAAGAAATTGTGGAGATTCTGTACACCAAACCTCTTTATTTATTGACTCATCCACCCACTTGTTTGTTTACTTGATTACTATTTTGAAGGCAGGTATGACATTTACAGAGATGTCACAGAAAGGAGTTACCAACATCCAGGTGAAGACAGGAGGGCTTCAAAAGCAAACCTTTGATCTGGGTCTTGAATACATAGTGGAATTTTGGCAAACAACTAAATGTGGTATTGGAATAAGGAATGGTTTGAAAAGGTATTTTAATAAAAAAGTTTTATTCTGTCATGCTGCTGGGTGGGTTTGGAATTTGTTGAAGGAGCTACAGAGAACCATCGGGGCCTCTTTCACTGTGTGTACACACACATACACAATGACCGATGGTTCTGTGAGCATGTAAAGAACTGAGTGGAATGTGGGAGTGAGGAGACAAGCTAGGAGTTTATTATGATAGAGCAGGTAAAGAGTGTAGAATCCTAAACTAAAGCTGCAGGAGTGAAGGAGAGAAATGTGATTCAAGAAACATTAAATTAAAATGAACACGTCTTGTCAATGGCAGTCCCAAACAGGCGTTAGAACCCAGAGCTTTCTGGTATCTAGTATACCTCGCAATGGGAACTGAGCCAAGGACTAGGAAGATTGGATTAGATGGGAAGCTGGTACCTCGTAAAAGCAAAAAGAAATAGGTGGCAGTTAGCGTCTAGAGAGAAGATTTCATTTATCAAATAAGGATAGTGCTAGGTCTACAATTGAGTTGGATTAGATTCTGTGGTTTAAGCCCAGAAAAATCAATTTACCGAAGCAAAACTAAGAACAAAGAACCATGGCTATAATATGCGTCTTTTGTCCCTAAATTGTATTCAATATTACTGTGTTTCTTATTCTTACTTTTTCTATGCAAACTGGTCATAAATCACTAGATTTAAAATAATACTCTTTCACATGTCCCTGTAGCCGGGATTTAAAAAGAGTTGTCACAGTGCAAAGAAATCGAAACAAAACAAAATGAAAATAACTCAATTGTTAAGGCCATCAAATTATTCTTTTAATTCTTCCCTTCTTATTTCACATGTTTTTAACTGTTAATCTGATGTGAATTAATTACATTTTGTACTTGGCCTAATGGTGAGTATGTTCGTGTTTGTCCAGAGAAGTGAGACCATTGGTTTTAAAGATAAGATAACCATCTACAAGTCTGTACAAGTATAAAGGGAAATGGTGAGTTATTTGTGATGCAAAAGGGTATAATTAACTCTCTGGGTAAGGTGTGAAAACTGAAAAAATGCAACTTAAAAGGAAAGTCAGGGAATGGTATATTAAGTCTGATATAGAAACTTCCTAGTGCATAGTGGGAGCTAACGCATTTTTAATGTCTTCATTTGCACTGGGCAGAGGCCCAAAATATTTGTCAGAGAAAAATGATGCCTTGAAAAAGAAGGGGGGAAAAAGTTAAAATTCAATTATGTTGGGATCCTTGGAATCATGAAATCATTACTTTTCAAACAGGGAGACAAGTTTGAGGCAACCAAGGCTCCACGTACCATTTATTACTATTAAAGGTCCAACAAATAGCCAGAAAATTGAACAGAGTAAAACAGCGTGTGTGTTGTCAAAGACAGTGAAGGAAGTTTGCATTTTGTGGCACCTCTACACCTCATTTTTTGGAGTATTCATCTTGAACTCTGCTTCTACCATTTCTACATACACACACACACACATGCACAGGAAGCCCACCCCACCCTCTCACTGCCCCACACACATTTCTTTCTCTGAGGTCACACTGAGAGTTATAAGTATGATGAGGGAAAAATAAATGGGGAGCTATTTGCAAACAATGCATGGGGCTACAGAGAAGCTTGCTAATAATTGAGGGCAATTAACTATTTTACAATAAAACCACACCTGTCTGTAGATTAGCAATTGTACTTTTTTTTTTACCCTTATCTAAATCAAATTAGGCGAATTTGCCAGCAGTTGGCATTGCAATCTTGGTATCTATGGTAACCCCTGAAAAGGAAAAAAAGGGCAGCCTTTGTGTTGTTCTGTATTTCTTGGAATGTGTAAGCTTTAAGCTATAAGAACTACAATAAGTCAGAGTGTTTTTGCTTAGCACCAAATCATGTCCCTTAGGAATGAGGTATCATGTTCAAAGCAAGCATACTGGAATTAGTATTAGATACAAAAGAGAGAGGCACTACACTGTACCTTGCCGTTGGACAAGGCCCCCCACCGCTGCAGTGATGCCATGATTCCCTGTTTTCTGACATACAGATGAATGAAACAAAAAGGAGGATGGGGTCAAATATCTCTCTCCATTCAATGAGCTCTGCCCGTGGAGTTTGAACAGGCACCATTTCCACAATGCTCAGTTGGATACTTTCTCTTTATTATAAATGTTGGTAGAAAGGGCTTCCACATATTTATTCATTTCTTCCCATTGTTATAAATAACAATGTTATAGATAAAGAAAAACATGTTTCTGATGCCCCTATCTTTGATCACCGTTTCCATTTGTGTAAGAGTAGCACAGTCTGTTTTAAGGTGAGAACAAGAAAGAACTTTGGGAATCTAATTTGAATTATAATGTTACTATTGAATGAAGGGAGGATTGATGGTCTTGTATAAGAAGTGGGACCGAGAAAGGAAAAATGACTGACCCAAGATTTATAGAACTAAATGGGAAACCTCTCTCATTTTCATGATATTGCCCCACTCCAACATTGTTGCAATGTATGTTATATATGCAGCATAAATATATGGTATAGAGGCTCTTGCAAGATCAGTGACATCCTCTTGAATAAATTGTTTTTATCACAGTTCAGCAAGAATTTCTGGTTCAATTGCAATTTAATTCTCTAACAATTGTTTGGAATTCGGTTTTAGCCTGAACTGCATCATTTAATTCTCCGTGTACAAATTACTTTGAACTCCTCAGAGAAAATACTAACTAAGCAGACGGCATCATTACAGAGTTCCTATTACTTAGTGGCTACAGGTGCTAATGAATAACTTCAAGAATGGTGGTATCATTTTCTACATGATACCTGATTCTCCAGTGGTCTGACTAATGTCAGAAGGTCCACTCAGTAATGTCCAAGAGAGGGGAGCATATATTCTTATTTCCTAACTGGATTAAAATATTCTTGAGGAAAAAGACTACTGCTCGTGTACTTATAATTCTTCAATGCCTAGTATTAATAGCTATCATTCATTAAATCTTAGCTCTGTCTTGGGGATGTTAAAATCACTGCCAATCCCCATAACAACCGTACAAAGATAATATTAGCTATCTAACTTCCTTTCTTTTTTATTACAGATAAAGATATTAATGAACAAAACAGTTAAGTAATTTATTTGAAATCTCACAGCTAATATGTGGTAGAGCAGATTGAAGACTATTAGAGTCTGCAAGAGTCTAAGTCTTCTAACATTTTCCATTATAGAACACATGTAGTACAGTTTTAATATTTCTGTGTTGTGCAGTGTGTTATATTAGAGCTAGGACTTATGGGTAATGAAAAGACTCTAAAAAGGAAACAAGGCCTAATCAATTCCATTAAAAATTTTTGCAGTAATAATAATACACTATATTCTTCAACATTCTTTAATACAGTTGTTCCTTTTTCTACCTTATATTTATAAATGTTATCATCTATATTTTTACACAAACTGGTGTTGAAGCACAGAGGAAAAAAAAATAGCATGGAATCCATAAGAGCCAGCCCTGAAAAAAAGAAAGACTTTAGGGAATATTTGGGACAAGTATATCATTTAAGAATTAATTAATGATTATTAAATGTAAAAATAGCATTGCTAAAAGTTTACACTGTGCCCACTACTGTATAAACACGACAAAAGTTTTGTTGCCTCTCTCCTTACTTCATTCCTGTGAGGTTGGGGATACATGAGTTTTGAGAGGTTAATCCTCTTACCCAACATTCTTGACTAGTTAGAAACAGAGTTCGTATGAGGATTTTCCCTGAGCCTCGGATTCAGGTCTCCTATATCTTTCTGGTGTTCCTTCCTGCATGCTTAGTTACCACCCAAAATATAGCCACTTTCCTCATTATAATGGCCTTTTCCCAAGGCCAAGCCTTACGGTTTGGAATGTTAAAAAAAAGAAAAAAGAAAAAAAACTTACGTGTAACTCAGCTGCATTCCCATAGTTTTTCTCCTATGGACCAAGAAGCCAAAGAATGATCTTAAATCATCCTCTAAACTTTCTGGGCATTAGAGACAATGTGCTTGTGGAAGTAGGTGACTTTGCTGTGTTCTGCATTGTTGCAATGACGGAAATGTGACGTATGGTAGTCCACAGTACAGCAGTCATGCCTTCTTAGACATCTTTTTCCCAGGTCAAAACCAGCAAACCATGAAAATGTGATTTCAAACATGACATGTTCTTGCTTAAAACTGTTCTGTTTCTCTATCTCCATTACAACACACTTGATCTCCTTCCCATGATGTGAACATTTGCTACAGTTTCTGTTCAGAATCCACCCATTCCTTCATCTCCAGCCCAAGCGATTGAAGCAGTGTTGACTTTATGTTCTGTACCGTTTAAGTCATGTGTCACATGTGCTCAAGAGCACACAACAGCTCCATGTCCTCAGTGAATGTTTATGGCTTCACACATGACTGAAGTTTGACCAACGAGAACCTGGGCAAATGGAAAGAGGATCCGTTTCTCCTCTGCGAATGAAAAAGAGAAGGTGATGGCTGCTGAAGGCCGACTTCTCCACTGCCCGCGGACGGAGAATGCGGTTGAGAAGCAGGGAAACAGTCCGGCGGGCCCGAGAAACAGAGAGAGAGGGAAGCAGGGTCCTGCCAGCTTGCTTGCACCCTCCATCATACTGCACTTTCAAGCCGGACCCACTTTGGAACTTTCACTGGCTCGAGTTAGTACCGTCTCTTTGATCGCTTTGCCTAGTTCGAGTTGAGCTTCTTACACTTTAATCTACAAGAGTTTCATCTAACCTTGGTCTTTATGCTGCCTACTTATCAATGTCACCTAAGGTCCCAAGGTCCCTGTCCTATTTGCTCACCATGTTCTTACCACACTGACCGTTCCTTTCCTCTATGGCAAGGTCTTTCCCAACGTCACACATGTAGTCCGTCCGCTTAGAATCCCCTTCCCCGATACTTTTTAAGGCTGGCCATTCTCAATACCTAGTTCTCAGCTCAAATTTCTCCTGCTCGGACAGATGCGCCCTGACCACTTTCTAATGGCCCCTCCCCCGTATTGTCAATTAAAGGCTTCTGTCAGTTGCTTTCATGTACTTTCCTAATTTTAGTTTCAGGTATATTATCTGTGACACCAAGTCATTAACTTGGAAGTAAGGGATGGTTACAGTAAGATATTTTGAGAGAGGAACAGAGAGGGATACCACATTCATATAACTTCTATTATATATTGTTGTAATCTGTTTTATTATTAGTTAGGATTAATATCTTACTATGCCTAATTTATAAATTACACTTTATCACATACAGGGAAATAATAGTATATGTATGGTTCAGAACTATCCGTGGTCTCATACATCCACTGGAGGCCTTGGAGTTCTCCCCAGTAGATAAGGGTGACTACTGTATAGATAAAAATCTAGTCACCTGTGACTGTTCACCATACTAGAGTTTTATGTTATGTGCCACTACCATGTTTCAAATATGTGGCCTGTCTTCTGATATGCGACATAATTGCCAGTGTGAAAATTTGAGGCACACAGATTAAAAAACAAAATAAGGAACAAAACAAAACTCACGATAATTAAACAGTAAGAGGGACCTGTAAGCAGCCACAGTATTAAAATAATCATCTTTTAATAGGTAAGAATGATTATTCAGCAGTCACTTTTTGGAATAAAAATTTTATTGGGGCTGGAGAAAAAACCTAAGCGATAAATAGGCTGTAAGAGTTGCTATAGCCTGTCTGATTAGAGCCACTTTACGAGAAAGACATGACAGAGACAAAGAATAATCTCTGGGAAATTTCCTCTGCAGGCTTATAAAAACCATTGCCTCTAATTGACTCCTTTTATTTTTGTAGGTGCAATATTGAAGGATAAATTATTTATTGAATATAAGAGGCATAAAAGACTAATGACCAGTTCCTACGTACTCTTTTTTTTTTTTTTTAAAGTAAACAACTCACCCAACTATTTGTGCTGCCACAGGGATCTTGCGCCTTCCTTGGAAAGATATATACATTGATTTCTGTGTAAACTTGGGATTTCACTTATTTGTGGAGTTTTTACCTCAGAAAATAAAGGGGATTCATCATGGCCACTTCTCCATATAACAGTTTTTGAACTATGTCTTCCGTGGTCAGAGTGGATGACTTCGTTCAATAAAAACCTTATGTACCAAAAAGGAACTAACTGGGTTGAAGAAGAGATAATGACTTATCACATATTTTGGTAATGACTGTACTCATATAAAATTACTCTGCTCAGTGCTCACCTAAAGAAACATTATCTATACTTCCCCTGCAAATCTGTGTTTCAGTACATTCCTGATATTTCCTGCTATCATCCATCACCTCACTCTCCTCTTCTGATGCTTAGTTCTTTTTGCACTAGGCAGTTAGACAGGCATGAGCAAAGCAAGGACGATGGGGCAGGTGCAAAGGGCCACCAGGATGGAGAGCCCAGGGTGCCTAGCAACGAGCAAAACTACGAACCCCTGCATGACCATCCCCTTAAGCATTAACCCCTGGAGACGACATCTAGGCTTCAGCTGCGTTTCAGCTGCAGACCCAGAACGGCAGCACCACCAGGCGGAGTGATGCCAAGGCCGAATCAGGACCAGCTGCAATGAATAATGACCTCTTCCCCTGGGGCCGGCCAATCCGTGAGGATGAGGACCCTGAGGATACACACCTGGAAAGTGGATGCATAGTCCATTAGGATCATCCCCTGAGACCACCAGATAAAAACCCTCAGGACAGGGGACCCAGGCTCTCTCTATGGAGCATGTCCTGGCCTTTCCACGCCCCCCTCTCTCCCTCTCTCGCTCTCCCTCTTTCCCTCTTTTGCTCTCCCCCTCCCTTTCTCTCTCTCCCCTAAACTCCAAGGGCCCTTCTGTTGCTGTAACTTGTTTCCTGGGACCATGTCTTCTACAACTCATGTCTACCTCTGCAACTTTCTAAACAGACTTTCTCGTATAATTTGAATCCTGGTTCTGAATTATTTTCTTAGCCAGAATTAAGAGGTTGAGGTTGCTGAACTGAGGTTAACACCTGGTGTCGTTTTCCACCACTAACTTCTTCAGTTAACACCAAAAATTAATTTTACAACTTAAAATAATATTACTACTGGTGCCATTGTTTTTTCTCCTTCCCACAAATCACAGCGCAATAGAATTGTTTATTTTAAATATAAATTTTATATATACATCCAGCTGACAATGCTTCCATTACTTCTCCTTTGAAAGAAAATAAGAAAAGTCAAGGAGGAAACATTTTACCGGAAATCAGAGGAACCAAAGCAGACTTTGAGGATTGGCAGAAGAGCCATTGCAGACATTCAAGAAATATATTTTAACAAAGAAGAAAGAAGGGTGGATGTCTGAAAATCCTGAGGAGGAAAAATTTGGGGACTAAGACTTGAGAAGACAGTTCCAAACCAAGGATTTTATATATATCCTCAATTCATAAATCCCTGAAGAAGTAGATGTTTTCATTTCTATTTTAAGATGAGAAAGCGGTGGTTTCCATGGACTAAATGACTTCAAAAATCACACAGCTGCTAATCAGGGCTCCGGACTGGATTCAAGCTCCATGTGACCTACTCCAGAGCCCAAAGCATTGCTTCAGCCCACACTTTCTGTTATATCTCCTTTTAACTGCTTCGGCCCCAGACTACTGTTTCTAATAATTATGTATTTTATGACATAAGAGGCATGGATTAGCTGATACATTGAATGTCTTTGATTTTGAAAGGGTGCATGTGTATTAAAATATTTTAAGCTTCTGTGCGATGGTGAGAATGACAAAAGTTGTCTAATTTTTGCAGTGAAGTAACTAGAACTGGTGTGTCAGTGCTTGCCCTTTCCCTTCACTGTCTGGGACCCTGATATGGGAACCATTCTGTCTGTAAGTGTTCTGTTCTCTTGGATGCTACCCTGCTACAGAGCTCCAGGTTAAGTAAGGACACGGGATAAGGAAGGAGGGGAACTTCCACGCAATTCTTAGCACAACTGCAAGTTCAGGCAGTTCTAAACTAGTCCTCAAAGATCAAAGTTTTTCTACTAGAAGAAGGAATACTGGCCTCAGCAAATGAATCAAACACAAAAAGGGGTTGTGGGAACTATAGGTCTATAGCCTGCTGGTCAGGAAGACAGGTTGGAAGTACAGGTGATGCAACCTGGACTTGCAATTGGCATCCGAAGTGTGGGTGTGGTGGGAGGGGGAACAGTCTTATAGGACTGAGCCCTTAACCTATGGGATCTGATTATACCTCCAGGTAGATAGTGTCAGAATTGGGTGGGCTTGTAGGCCACCAGCTAGTATTGGAGAATTGCTCCATGTATGGTAAAAACCCCACATGTCAGAACTGGGTACAGAATTGTAACTCATGATAGGTTTGTAGCCATCTATCATATTATTGATATTAATTATGGTTAAGACAAATTTTTCACAATTATCTCTCGGTATGTATTTTTTACTTATTCCTTTTTAAGAGTTAACCTAATTTATTATTGACTATTTTTTAGAATGGTTTTAGGTTCACAGGGAAGTTGAGCAGAAAGTGCAGAGCAGCCATGTACCCCCAACATGAACCAACGACCTCCCCCGCTATCAACATTCTGCCAGTCAGTGAGCCCACTCTGAGACAGCGTTATTGCCCAAATCTGCAGCTGGCATTTGGGTTCAGTCTTGGTATTGTATGTTCTATGGGTTTTGACAAATGTGTAATTACATATCTCCATTGTATAGAGTTGTTTCACTGCCCTGAAAATCCTCTGTGTCCCACCTATTCCTTGTCCCCTCCCCTCTAACTCCTGGCCACCCCTGATTTTTTTACTTTCTCCACAGTTTTCCCTTTTCCAGAATGTCATATAATTGGAATCACACACTATGTTGTCTTTCCAGATTAGTTTATTTCATTTAGTATTATGTATTTCATGTTTCTCTATGTCTTTTCATGGTGTTAAGCTCATTTCTTTTTAGCATTGAATAATATTCCATTGTCTGGATGTAAAACAGTTTATTTATCACTCACTTACTAAAAGATGTCTTGTTTGCTTCCAAGTTTTGGTAATTATGAACAAAACTGCTATAAACATGCACATTCAGGCTTTTCTGTGGACATGTTTTTAACTTATTTGGGGAAATACCAGGGTGTGTGATTGCTATATTATAGTACAAGAGAGTTTAGTTTTGTAAGAAAGTGCCAAACTGTCTTCCAAAGTAGCCAAACCATTTTGCATTCACACCAGCAATGAATAAAACCTTGTTGCTCTGCCTCCTTGTCAGGTTTGGTGATGTCAGTGTTTTGAATTTTGGTCATTCTAATAGATATGTAGTAGTACTGTATTGTTATTTTAACTTGAAATTCCTTAATAACCTATGATGTTGGCCATGTTTTCAAATGATCATTTGCCACCTAGGTATTCTCTTTGGTAAGGTGTGTGTTCAGATCTCATATTTTTTAAACAGCTTTGTTCGTTTTCTTACGCTTGAGTTTAAAAAGTTCTTTGTATATTTTGGTAACAGTCCATCATCAGATAAATCTTCTGTAAATGTTTTCATTAAGTTTGTGGCTTGTCTTCTCAACTTCTTGACAGTGTCTTTTGCAGAGCAGATTTTTTCATTTCAATGAAATTCAGTTGATCAATTATTTATTTCATAGATCGTGCCTTCAGCTTTGTGCCTAAAAAGTCACTGTCAGACCCAGGCCTCTAGATTTTCTCCTATGTTGTTTGCTAGGAATTTTAGAGTATTGTGTTTCACATTTAGGTCTATGATCCATTTGGAGTTAATATTTATGGTGTAAGGTCTGTGTTTAGGTTTATTTTCTCACAATGTGGATGTCCAGTTGTTCCAGCACCATTTGTTGAAAACATTATCTTGTCCCTATTTTCTTATCTTCCCACATTTGTCAAAGATCAGCTGACTTTATTGGTGTAGGCCTAGTTCGGGGCTCTCTATCCTGTTACGTCATTTTATTCCTTCACTTCTTCCTTCCTTCCTTCCTTCCTTCCTTCCTTCCTTCCTTCCTTCCTTCCTTCCTTCCTTCCTTCCTTCCTTTGGCTAGTCTAGGCTTTAAACATTGGAGCTGATTTCTATTACATATGAGAAAGGGCTGCAAAATTTTGCAAAGGGAGAATGAGCTGATCTTTAAGTCTTCCCAGCCCATGTTTTGAAAGCCACATCAGTTTTCCACCATTGGCAACTTCCTTCACACAATATTCCTTCACACACATACACACACACACACACACAAACACACAAACACACACACACACACAGAACAAGGTAGTGCAACCCATTTTACCTGGTATTCCAGTCAATAAATATAGCAGCTCTCATGGGAAAAAAAAAGTTCTTAAATGTAGAACCGACGCACAGAAAAGAGCAAGCTTTTACTTAAATATTATGATTAATAGAAAGTTAAGCATGAAATGGAATTTGACCAAAGTACAAATTTGCCAATTTTCTTGAGAATTAGAACTGAGATACAATGATTTTTAACATTTCTTTTTAAAATCTATTTATAATTTAATCATGGAATGTGCTCAGAAATTGCTAATAATCTCTCCCATATGATATACGATTTGGATTGTTTGCAGTATATGGTTATTGTTATTTCATAAAAATGTTCACTTTAACATAAAAAAGTAGACTAAATTTAAATATATTTAAAACTGGTTAATTTTTTCATTAAAATGCTGTTTAAGGATGACTCACTTTTTAAACTAGTTTGTTTCCTAGAAAGAAACAGAGAAAAAAAATGTCTCCCTAGAAGAGGCTTTTGACCTAGTTACTTAATTAATTAATTTGAATAATTTAGACAAGTGTTTCTTCATTGTGAATCCATCACTAAGTATGCACCCAGGTGCAAAAAGTCTAATAATTATACTTTTGGGTAAATGAGGCTGAATTGTTCTGATTATGAGGAGATTCTTCTGCTAATCCATTCTGAGGGCACTCAAGTAACTAGAGAAATAGATTCTCTGGCTTCTTATATGTAATGTTTTTTGAATAATTGCTTGAAATGCTGAAGGATATTGCTAACAAATAATTCATATATGTTTAAAGTAACTTACCCTTCAATATTACTTTTAGACACATATTTCAATGTATTTTTATTTATACTTATGTAAGTTGATTACGTGTTTATAAATAGTGTATCATTATACAACATCTTTTAATTTTTCTTTACAAGCTCTTTAAGGCCTGATGAGCATAGAAAACAAAAATTACATTACAAACAAAGAAATCCATATATTCCAGACCCATAGAAAATTAGAATTAAGAAAGAGCTTAGAAATCAATTGGTATTCATGTTTTTATATTCTAGATTGGAGAACTGGTGACTAGAGGAGAAAAGCCCAAGTCACAGACGACAGGCATTTAAAGACTGCAAGTCATGAGAAATGAAAAACCCAAGAGGTAAGTCCCCAGGTGTTCCAGTTCTTTGCCTGTAGAATGCTAACTGACTAGAACAGAACGAGCTATAATCCAAGCAGAACTCAGCAGTCTTGCTGAGATGAGGCACTGATCTGTGTGAGGCGAAGCTGAAGCAGTTGGTATATGCAGTGGGGCAGAGAGGAAGGAATTGAGTCAAGCAACCTCCAGAAACCTGTCTGGGTCTCATGTGAGTCTTTAACTGAGGTCTGAGCAGCATGTGAGTAGCACAAGACTGCTTGAGGTTTACCAAAGAATAGCTGCTATGAAGCCGAGAGCAGAACAGAGATACTGGAGGCCTAGTAATGCTGTAAGGATGGGGGCAATATGTTTTCAAACAAGGTGAGAGGAGTATGCAGTCCCGCATTAGTACTCAGACATCCAGCTGAGGCAGCAGAAAATTCTTCTGTGAGAAGCGAGCAGCCCATCCTAGAATAGGACCTATCCTAAATACACTCCAATAAAGTCTAAACCATATCCTTACAAGATATACAAAAAATACAAAGTTTGGAGTGTGAGTACCATTTAGTTAGAGGGGCTTGAGAAACACTTCAGGTTTTCCAGAGACTAGCACTAACAATGAATCCAAGCCAAAAGGCAGTTGGGCGAGGTAATCACTCAGTAATCATATTGCCTACTGCAAAAATCAACATGCTTCAGAGATAACAGGATCCTAAATCTTTACGACATATTATCTATATAGTTCAGTATGCAATAAAAAATGCTAGATATGCAAAAAACTTGAAAAGCTTATCTATAGTTCAGAAAAAAGGTTACTCACATAAACTGAACTTGAAATAAGCCAGATAATGGATTTATCAAACACTTTAAAGTAGCTATTATAAAATATATTTATGCCATTAATCATATTTTAATGAGGAAACAGGAAACAACAAAGGAAATAAAATTATAAGAAAGCAAAATGGATGTTTAAGAACAGAAATTGTTCTAACTAAAAAGCAACAAAATAAATATATATGTACATAATAATAGACATTTTAAGACCTACTATAAATTTATAGGAATTTAAAAATAACTATATTCATATAGGTATACACATATAATTCAATGAAACAAAATAATAGTCTAGAAATTGATTCATATCTGCATGTTCAATTGTTTTTTAACCATAGCATTATAGTAGTTTAATGGAGGAAATAATACATTTTAGAAAATGGAGTTGCTCATAGTAAAAATAAAAATATTGACTCTTACCACATACCATAAGTAAAAATAAACTTAAAATGGATAATAGATCTAAATATATAAGTTTAAATATAATAATACTGAAAGAAAACATAAACAAAAATTTATAAATTAAAATTTATCAAAATAAAATCTTCTCTTTGAAAACATTATTGTGAATGTAAAAGCAAGTCACAGAGAGGGAGAAAATATTTACACTACCTATATCTGTGAAAATATTTGTGTTTAGAATATATAAAAACATTTTGAACTCAATCATAAGACCAAACAACCAATTTCTAAAATAGGCTAATGTATTAGAGAGACGACTATAAAGAGGAGACATATGGAATTAAGGACAAGTCGCTTGATATCATTATTTCAAATTCAAATGCAATGAGATACCACTAGACACCATTAGAGTGGCTAAAATAAAAACCTGATAATAACAAATGTTGCTGAGCGTTTGGAGAAACCTGAAGACATATATCCTGTATGTACAAAATTAACCTATTTAGAAAATAGTTTGTCATTCCTTGTAGAGTTCAACATGTATTTACCATAGAAGTCAGCAATTTTCTTCCTAGGTTTTTAACCCAAAATAAAAATGTTTGTTCACAAAAACGACTTATGAATTTTCATAGTAAATGTAATCATAGGATTCAACCCAGATACAAATTCAAAACTGAGTGTGCAAAATTGAAAAAAAAGTCTATTTTTAAAGCTGAGACTAATTTAATGGAAAATAATCATATATTTTAAATACATTAGAAATGATACTATTAGTACTATAAAAAAACAAGATTTTCAACCTAAACAAATTATAAAAGCCAGTACAGAGCCATATATTTCATGTATAAACCTTTACATCTGAAATTTTCGTGGCCATATAATACTCATTTTGTTCTATTGGTTAATTTTATACTAAATACATAATTATTAATTTAAACTCATAAAATGTATTTGTGCTCACCAAATACTCATCTTCTAATGTATTGCATTACTGCTTAAGAGTTTACTTGCATAAATTGTTTTCCTAATAAAAATCATGACAATAGATCACTTTCCAACTCTAAGATTCAATGATTCTATGATCATTTTCGAATAATTATAAGCCAGAGTTGGTAATGTGCATCTATCTACTTAACACCTGACACATTAAGTATACCTTTTCAACAGAGCTGAAATCAGAAAATTATTACCTTTTTGAGCCTAGAAGACTAATATAAATGATGCACAAATTGCTTAGTTCTGCAATAGCTCACTCAGTGAAGAAAATGGAAATAAAGAGCATTTGACAGGTTTTTTAAAAGTAGTCTTCTGGGGTAAAATCCTGTTTACATTCACTTGTGAGGTTTCTAGTGATAATTGCTTCATTTAAAATACTACCAGTTGTTTAACAAGAGAATCATCATTGAAATGCAGACAGCTTCAAGTTAAAATAACTCTTTACAACTATTCTTGTACATGTTATGTTCATTTTACACAGCTTTTATTGGGGCCTAATTTCAAGGAAACTTAAACATCATTAAAAAACCCCCAATTTACAGACTGATAGTGTGCATATCTTAGCTTTTATAGTGTTTTTATTGAACAACAAAACCATTTTATCTTAGATGTGATTTTCCATTGTGAATTACTGACCCAATAATGTCTTGGTTCTCAAATTATCTTATGGTCTATCATTAAAGCCACATTTTATTTCAAAAACCTCCTATGTGCCATGCACAGTGCTTGGTTTGAAAACATGATTGCACGGGGTCTATGTCTGTGAAGGACCCCCGTCTGCTATTTTTCTCTTTAATTCTTTGTCTCCCTGTCTGCCTCTTGCCTACACAAAGCATACGCATACATGCAGGTGCACACATACACACATGTGCAGGCTCTTGCATACAGGACCGCACTCTTCTAGAGCTTTATTACCAGTGTTTGCCGAGGTTCTTTCTTACGTCATTAATTTTCATCATCATAATAGTGCATTCAAGTAGAGAGTGTGTTTGAATATCACTCAGGAGAGGCATGGTTTTCTGTCACAGAGCACAGAAGTTTATCATTCTGTTCCTCAATCCAAGTAATGGGCTGCCTGTAGGGGGATAAATGGCTCATATGGTTTTTAATGGACTAATAGCAGGATCATTTTGAGAGATGTTAGTGAGTTATTGGCAAGGTTTGGCAGCTGGGGAGTCTCCAAATAATCAAACCTACCTGTAATCCATGAGATGCCTCTAAAATGCATAAAAATTATTATGGTGGATTTTCAGAAAGAAGTGTAGATAATGTTTTCTCTTTCTGTAAAAGCCATCTTCTGGTCATATGGCATGGCCCATAATTACTTTGTAAACCTCCTCTGTCTGTTTATAATGATGATGCCAATTAGGGAAACAAATGGAAAGGTATAGGAAATATCTTGCATACTACTACTACCTGGTATGGTGAATTACCATGACAGTTCTCATTCAGATGTGCACGTTTCTCTCATTTTTTCTTGTCTCTTTTGTTTTTAGCAGTGATTTGGAAGCAGAAGACAGAAAGATGAAACTCTGAGAGACACAAGGAACACTTAAAAATTATGCAAAAGTTGTGTCCAAAACTTTTACCAGGGATTTGAGTCAAACAGAGGGTGAAGTTTTAGCCTGAGATGATGGTTGAATTTTAATGACATCACTTGGTTCCTAACTTATGTCTCAAGCAGTCAAGTTTAGAAGAATGTAAAATACCTCAGGAACTGAAGATGACATAGCTTGACTACACCTGTCTCCTCACTTAATTCTGAAGCATTTGTCAGTTTTACCTGCATATGGAATCTCCTTTAATAAATTAATAAAAAGGAAAAACTAGTCTAAGTTAGTTTAAAGTCCCTTGAAGGACACTGAGTTTAGCTACTTAAGGATACCAGAGAAACCCCAAACTTTATTAGGTTAATCAATAACCATTCAATTCCAATTAATTAGGTTATATATTGTGTATGTATCTGCATCCCAGTGTGCATTTAAAAAAGCAGCTCCTTCTCAGTCAAATTGTTTTTTAATTTTAATTGTCTCTAATGCAGACTGAATTTCTCTCCCAATAGTTTCAAATGTGTTGGGTGGAACTTGAGTTCATGCTGACAGATGAAAAATTTGGTTCGAGGGAAAAATGCCATTTAGCTTTACTGCTTTACTGAGCTGTCTACACTATAACTTGAAAATGAATTCTCAGAAAAGTAATATCTGTTAATATTTGGCCCATTGTCCTATAATAATTCAATTTGCTTGTTTGGGAAAGGAATATCATGAATAAGCTAACAAATGAACCCAAAATTGAAGAGTTAAAGATAGCTTGCAGAATGGTGGATACGCCTTTTCTTAGGGTTCATTTTTGGCACAACAGTTACTGAGCTGTGGTGGATTTAGTCCAGAGCCTACCTACACTGGAAATTACACTCACAAATTAGTACTGGGATTGGTTATTATTGGGTCTGGAAGTAAAATCTACAAACACTAAAGGGAAAGTGCTGTAAGAACAATTATAATTTAAAACACGGGCAGAGCTATGTTCATCATACCACCTTGTTTTGGCAAAATAGAGACATGTTTGATGTTATTAGCCAAATTAATATTTCAGTTTAATTGATTTTACTAGTGATACACAGACATTCTTCTATAAAATTTCCATAAAAACTGTGTAGAGAAATGAAACAAAGTTCCAATTCAGAACATAGAATTATTTTCCCTGAGAAAAGTTTAAAAATAGGCATAAAGGAGCCTATAATGAAGCTAATTTTAGTTCATAAAGAATATGACATCCGGGCTTTAGTTCTTAGGTCATTTGTTTACTTCGCTAACTTGCACTGAAAGTCCGTTGTGTACCTGGCACCATACTAGGTCCTGGAGAGGAGTCAGGTGTGTCATAGAAGATTTGTAAACTGTGGGGGTAACACACCTGTGTGTGTGGCCCAGTCCCCCACTTACCAGCTCTTTAGCGTTTTAAGGACGTAGTTAAACCTTTGGTATCTCAGGAAGAGTTAACAGTGCTTATCTTAAAATGTCTGGAAAATGCTTAACACAGTTTATGACAAACAGTAGGTGCTCTGTTAATACTGATATATTCTCTTATTTTTGACCTTATTTTTGTGATTCAGGTATGAATAATGCATCATCTTTATCCACAAGGAACTAAAGAACTGGGGTAAGATATGAATGCAAACAACTACAAAGGAATCAACTTCGCTAAAAAGGTTCATAAGGACAGACACAAATATATACTCATATATATAATCTTTCTTAATCTCAAAGTGGATATAATATAAATTATAAGCATATATGACATAGGCCAACATAATCCAAATACACAGCACCCAGGAGATGATGGTGATAACAATAACATTGGGAAAACGTAATGCCTGACATTGTTAAATGCTTTATATGATTTTAGGTATCCTCAAAATAGCAAAATAAAAGCTTATGTTGTTACTATTATAGCCATATGTAGAAATTGAATATTATAAAGTTAAAATAACTTTGCCCATATCACATAGCTAGTGAGTATAGAGACGGGACTATGCTCAGCTCATGTTTATAAAAAACTTGTATTAATATTCAGTGAAAACCCAAATTATAACTATATATTGTCAGTACAATATTTACTTTCTAAGTTAAAAAAAAACTTATTAAGAGATGAGTATAGCCATTCTAATTGTAAAGACATTTATTGCACACAGTGCTGTCTCCCTGTGTGAGCTTAAAAACAACCTAAAATACATCCATCTTGGAATAACCTAGAAATGACTGAATCCAGCCAACTAGAGGCTTTCCAGCTGTTTTCATACACAAACTAATCTGACTTCCACTTCTTTCCCACTGACTTTCTTCTCTGAGGTACATTTTTTCAGGATACTATATATTGCTTTTTTTTTCTCCAGAGGCACCAACAATAATACATTTTTTTGTACTGCAAGAGCATGAATTTAACATGATATCTTCTTCAATTACTTTCATTTGATTAATTTAACGAATCAAGAGACTATTAGTAATCTCAAACGTTTTAAGTTATATAATTTATATATAATCTCTCTGTATAATGTTCATTAGTTAATCAATGAATTTTTAATCTCAGAGAAGATGCATACTTTTATAAAATCATCTGCATAAACAATCTCCCAACTATTTATTGCTTTGAGAAATAAGTGTGGCAAAAAATAATTTAAATACACAGATAATCCTGAGGGAATGTGTGTATGTGCATGTGTAGAGAGAGAGAGAGAGTTAAGAAGTTGTTACAATAGCACAAATAAAAAATAAAGTGGGCTTAAATTAGCACTGTGTCAGTGGGATTGAGAGAAAGCACAAATTATAAACATATGACTTTAGAATTTACCAAATCTTTAGAAATGTTTGGATATCTGTGTAGGAAAGGAAACTAATACAATTTTTGAATTTTTAACTGACTTGAACACTACAGAAATAGGAAGAACATCAGAGTTTATCTGGAGCCAAGGTTCAGATTGGGGGACAGTATTTGCCAGTTAAATGGCCTAAGATTTCTTTCTTTTCTTTAATTTTAAAAATTCTTTATTGCATTTTTTTCCCATTACCATTTAGTCCCCTTATACCTCCTCTCCCCCTGCAACCACCACACTGCTGTCCATGAGTCTTTTTTCCTTTTTGCTCTATCCCTCCATCCCCTACCCTCCCCACTCTTAGCTACCATCCTGCTCTCCATCTATGATTCTGCTTCTTTTTTGCTTGTTACTGGCCTAAGGTTTCTAGTTTGTCCAAATACACAGAATTAGATGAGTGGAGTAAGAACCCCAAGGTGCCAAGTGTCCAGTCAAGTGTACTTTCAGATGTCCTTGATGCCTGAACAAAAATGAGAGAATCCACAGGTAGCAGGTGAGCCAGTGTGTGTGTGCATGTGTGTGGGTGAAAATTTTTATTTGAGATGAGAGATTAGAAGCAGAAATTTGTTTTTCTAGTCTACTCGGTTTCAGAAGCAGTGAAAGGTATAATATAATTTGTTTCCAGTCTGATTCACCTTGAGTACATTCACAAATGCAGGTGTAGATTTTCATCATCTGAATATTTAATTTTATCTTATAGAGATGATGGCTATGGTTTGTCCCGCATAATGTATAGGCCTCCATTGTTACTAAAAACTTAGTAGGGAAGTAATTCCTGTGATTTTTCTAAAATAATAATATATAATTCTGACTGGAATTTAGAAATCTGATGTAATTCAGTGTTCAGCTCCCAGGCTTGGCTGGCTGGGGTGTCATGTCCATAATACGACCTCTGCTGAGGACGACCCGCTGGGATCCACTGGCAGCACCCAACTGGAAGCTGGCTTTTAAGTAGGAACGTAGAGGAAACTAGTGTTCTATACCAACCAGTATATTAAAAAATTCATCTTGCATTAGGGATTTTTATGTCTTGACAATTATACTAAGATTATTCAACATGCAAAAAGCTTAATGCTCTTAATAAAGGCATTTGTTTTCTACAAACTGACACTAAAAACTTAACTCAAAAAAAATTGGTCAAATGGTGGAATAAGATAAAATAAGTTTGAAGCAAAAAGCTTGGGAGACAGAAACATTTTCCCCAGCCTCAAACACATAGCTTATTTATCCTTCACGTAATTGTCCAGAACAACTCTTTAACAGGCAGCTCATCTCCAAGTGGAGCTTCAGGGGCCATTTTTGTGGCTCCAACTTTTTCAATTTTTGGCTTCCAAAGTCTTAATCATGATTTAAAAGCTTGCCGGATTGTAAACGACATTTAAAAATGAGAATAGGAAGACATTATGGGCAGGGCCAGGAGGGGAAGCTCAACATTAAACTCACTGCATTGTCCAGATTTCATCAGATGGCCTCATCTAGCTGATTTTGTAGTCTCTTCTTGAAGAAGAGAAATCGATTCAGTAAAATGCTTGCCATTTTCTGCCATAACATGCAGATAAATGTCAATTCCATTTCTTTTCATCAAAATATTCTTTCTTCAGACTCATTTTAAGAGCCCATGCATCCTATATATAATTATAGTTCATAGAGTAGCTTTCCAAAATTTTGGGCCAATCTTTTTACTCTTCTCTGCCAATCCATCTAAAGTCTTTTCTGATATCTACAAATAAATATACAATTCAATAATCTCTACAAATTTCATTACTTGGTATTTAAGATCTGCTAGCTCATGCCAACTTACTTTTATGACATAGGATTTCCATCCTCATGCACCCCATAGCACAGATTCAATAGAACTATAAAACTACAGGGGGAAGGGTGTCATTCATGTATTTACATCTATAGCAATCAACACATTCTTTAGTTTTAATTTATCTTTTCTGCTTTTATCAAATTCGATTCTATCTTTAGGTATCTCTCATGGACCAGTGAGGCCTGATGTATCAATATAATGATGTCCCAGATAGGAATAATGCCTTTTCCTATATAGCTGGGGCATATCATACTGAGGGCAAATTTTTTTTTAAAGATTTTACTTATTTATGTTTTGGAGAAATGCGAAGGAAGGGAGAAAGAGAAGGAGAGAAACATCGAATTAGTTGTCTCTCACATGCCTCCAACTGGGGACCTGGCCCGCAACACAGGCATGTGCCTGACTAGCAGTCGAACTGGGGACCATACAGTTCACAGGCTTGTGCTCAATCCACTGAGCCACACCAGCCAGGGCCTGAGGGTAAATTATCGGTAAAAGTAATGCAAGAGGGAAACAAGAAAAGAAAAAGCGATGCCTTATTAATCTTGGTTGCCAAATTTGAACAGTGCTAGTCAGAGTCAGGCAAACCGGAGGACCAATAGGAGAAAGGAATTTTGAGGGACTGAAAAAAGGGAAAAGGCAGGCCCGGGTGAATGCTCCGACCTCAAGAATGGGTGCTCATGCTGCCTTTCCTCAGGCTGCGCGGAGTCAGTGCATGAGCAGCCAAGAGGGTTTAGAGCATCATACTGTCCCTCCCTTTGGGTCCCAGGATCACTGTTAGCATCTCTGAGGAAATTTCATTGATTTCTCCCTTGGAAAGTTAAGCTTTCTTTTTCTGAACTCACTTTGTACTGAATATCCCTATATATAGCTTGATACTTAGACTCTTGTAATACACTTCTGGGACTACTGAGTACATGGTAGTAGCCGAAACCTATACCCGCAGACGATTCCCAGCTCCCACCTTCTTCATTTCTTACAAAACAGTTGTTCGAATAATATTTTAATAAACACACCAAACTAATGCAGTATGGAAGATTAGAAGACTAGCATGTAATACTAATGACACAGTCACCTTTGAACTATGATCTTGGGCAAATGTTTAACTACCCTTAAAGATCCCTTTCTTCATGCCTAAATAAATTTGTTCAACAAGGAGCTTTCTGGGATCCTGTATACTTCTATTGAGTATTCTTTTTCTGTTGTTGTTTACCAAATTAGCACAAATTTAGAAGCTTAAAACAATGCCCACTTATTATCCCACAGTTCCATGGGTCAGAAGTCTGGGCATAGCACAGTTCAACTGGGCTTACTGCTCCAGGTCTCACAGGCTTGAAGTTAAGCTGTCAGCTGAGCTGGGACCTTCCATGGAGGCCCCAGGCAAGAGTACACCTCCAAACGCCTTCAAATCTTTGCAGAATTGAGTTCCTCATGGTTGCAGAACTGAGCTCTTTGTCTCCTTGACATGGCACACTGTGAAGCCTTCTCATGCTTTGGATTTGGACTGCTTCTGCCTTTAATCATGTCTGAAAAGTTGGCCTTGCCATGTAACATTGCAACTGTGGGAGTAAAACCAGGAAGCAAAGATCAAGGAGACCAAAATTCTGTCTACTGTAAATACTGTGATATTCAAGGAAACCCTAGAGCTGCACAAAGCAGAATGAGGAGCTGTTAGAACTCACAATTGCCTACTATTTAGAGGGCTTCTAGCAGAGATGTTTTTAGAGAGACAATGGTTGAGACATATGCTTTTTGGGACAGGCCCTTCACGGTCTTGACGATAAACTATTCTCTGCTACACAATTGTGATTTAAATTATTAACTAATTGAATTTTTCAATTTACTGGCAGTTATTAGTGTTATGGACAGCTTAAGGATAACACAGGAGGCCCTCCAGGGCATGGCAGAGTCAACAAGGAAAGCGCTCTTTGACCTTTTTTGTCTCTTTCCAAAGCTAAGGAGCCACAATAATGTCTTCCATAGACTATTACATAAATATGCACTTAATTTATTCTTAGTTAATTCATATATTTAAGCCTTTCTGACAAAAGTTTACATATTAATGTGCATATTGCAATATAGCTAGCAAACTTGGAAAAGTATGTGAAATGTAGTTAGAAATAATGCAGATTGGAGATTGAAATTCTTCAAAAATATCTGGAATGCCTCTGAATGCAGAATGAGCATCCTCTGGGAATATTCCAATTTCACCTGCTGTCATCTCTCTCTAAATTACTTCAGAAAACCAAGCCATGCTTGGTGGAGTGCTGTATACACAGGTGGCTCTGTATCAATGGTGTTTAATGATGGCATACATGGGGGAGAGAGAGGAGTAAAATACCGTTTTAGAATCTGTGACTTTCAGTAGAACTACATTAGCAAATATAAAGTACATTATAATAAAAGCTTCATCACCTGGAAAGCTACTGAAGAAGAAAAAGTGTTTCAGCCACCTGAATTTCCTGGTTTGTGAATGATCACCCTGAATTTTCTCTCTGCTTTCACACTTGTTGAAATACTTTCTAAAATGCCTGTATTCGTTTTCTTGGATTAAAAAGTTTGGCATTAAGAATATTATCGAATTATTGTTTGAGAAAACCTATTATAGATCTTGGTAAAAATATGAGAGAAGAAAAGAGCTGAGCTACAGTGGATTGGATTGAAATGACCTGAGTTCAACACATGCCCAGAAATGGTGCGTGCAAGTGACATACATGAGGGGGTCCAATATAATTGCGATGGTGACCTATGTTGTTGGCACGCACTGCCAACATTGGCATGTGGTGAATTCCATTAGTGGAGGGTGTCGGTGAGTAAAAGTGTTTTTGCTGTGTGTGTTTACTCACCTGCAAAGTGGAAAATCAGTGCTGGTGCTTTTCTCTGTTCATTCTTTTAACCGTCCCTGGCTCTATAGCCATTTGGAAGTTGGTGACAGTAGTGCGTCGCAGTTGTCTGAACATCCTTTTTGTCATTCAGTATGAAACCAGGAACATCAAAAGAGTGAATGGAAAGGTGTCAACCTAACCATTAACTAGTGATGTGACTCTGAATGTCCATTTTTCATCTTCAAAACAAAAGGTTGTACTTACTCAATAATTTCCAAACTTGAGTCATGTATGTTAAGTGACCGTGAGTCTCAGCCTGGAAAAAATATGCTTTATGCCTGTCCTCACCAGGTGATAACCATTTATGTCCCTTTTACTTCCAAAAGCATACTAGTGGGATAATAAATTATATGTGTGCCCTATATAGGTATTGTTAAGGGGAAAAACTTATCCTTGGATTCTCAGTATACAAAAATAAAGCTAAGTAAAATCTACATGTGATTATAATCCCTATAGAACATTACAAACAAAATAAATTTACAAAGGAGATGTAGAACAATATATATAACCAGGAAGTTGTAATAACCAACATTAAAATTTTGTTATAGATTCTATTGATTTCCTGAAATTAAATCACTGTCATTGGGTATAATGGTATAAAAATGTAACTTGAGGTTTTATATTTAATCTCTGTTTGGGTTGTTGTATCTTTTAAGTATATCAATAATACTTATTCTAAGAATAACTATTCTTGGCTTTTTGTGCATATCTGACTGATAATTTCAAACCTTGTCAGGGAAAATGAAATTTCAGAATTTACCAAACTCCACCAGTAAATGATTCTGAATGTTTTTTTAAACCCTCACCTGTAAATCTGTTTGTTCATTTTAGAGAGAGAGCAAGGGGCGAGGGCAAGGAGGGAGAGAGACAGACAAGCATGGATGTGACCAAGGTTCAAACCCACAATATTTTGGTTTAAAGGATGATGCTCCAACCAACTTAGCCACCTGGCTGGGGCTGAATGCCATTTTAAATGAAGTTTACTTTACGACTTTGTGAAGTTTTTCTATTGATATTATAACTATATTGAAATTATTTGCTAACACTGGAAGCACAGTATACTATATTATGTTTATAACTTATTGCCAAGAACTACTACAAGCTGACTTGCCTTAAATGTGGCGTGACCCCTGGATCTCTGCATGCCTTTCCCATCCCCATTATGGGCCATGTCACTCTGCTTACTACAATTCTCTTTGTTAGCTCAGATGTTTGATGTACTGTGAGATAATTGGACTTCCATTTGGTGGAAATATTATCTCAGACCCAGTTGCAAAGAGGGCATTAAAATTAAGTGGCCATATTGGGTTGCAAATGTACCCAGACAATGCAAAGTATGCTTATAACATATGCTATCATTACAAATGAAAGCACTCAATTAAACTTTTTAGAGAAATCTCAATGACCTCTCAAAATATGCTTGAGCACCTCTTTGGATGCCAGGCTGAAAAGCAATCTAATTGGAAATTCTAGTTATAATTTGGTGATTCTAATTGTAATTTAGCTTTTGGAAACTGAATTATAGTATATTTCCTCCACATATTAAAATTATCTGCTTTAAAACATTTTAAAAAATGATTTGGAGATTAAGTTATATTTAAAAATGATTTGAAGGTTATTGTTTCCTAATGTTCTAAGATAATGTGAATTTTGTAGTTAACTATTCTTTCAAATATTTTTCCAGCAGTTGAGACTTTGGGAGGATTGAGCAAAAATAAATCACAAAGCAAATTTAGAAGTAAGTCAATGAATCCTTCTTGACAATGTATTGGAAAATCTAAAATGGTAACAAGTGTGGGGAAAAATCCCCTAAAAATCTGCAGTTCAGAAGCCCAAGATTGCCATGTCCTTGTTTTCTGTTTGTGAAACTGCTTTTGACATATTGTATTGTGTGGTGTCAAACACACCCTGCAGTGCCAGGAGCAGTTTAATCAAGGAAAAACATTTTGAAATGTCTGCAAAGTGATTTGCCTGCTAAAATTTTTCAAATGAGTCTCACTCCCTCTTATTGTTTTCCCCTTCTATACATTTTTTCCTATTCACCTTCTCAGAGGTAAGTCAATGCTTTGAGTTACTGTAGAGGGAATCAAGGCTGATACCAGAGATGAAATGCTAATTGCCCTGACTTATAATGTAAATGCTTCTCTTTCACCTCTGTAAACCCTTTTATCGCCAAATCTATACCACGCCTCCCAAGACCCTTACCCCACTTAGCCCAGCATAAAGGGAATGTGGGGCTATTGTTCTGGGCTCAGAATTTGGAGTTTGTCTCCTCTGGGCCCGTGCACGTAAGTAAAGATCATGCTCCTAACCCCTCAGTGTCTGGTCGTTTCATTTTTCCGTAACATTACAAACAGGATTTCTGTGTTATTCCAATAAACATTCATTGACTCCCCAGTTTCTGCACAGTGGCTATTTTGACCTGGTGGGACTTAAATGCAACATGATATAATCAGGTCTCTTTTTTATAAAATAAACATGTTTTTTGGAATGACTCAGGGTCAATGTCAATGACATAATCCTCTGTGCTGGAAATCCAAATTGACTGCTAACCAGATTATCTAGCTGGGAAGAGATGAATGCACTTATGTGTTCTGGACACAACCTATCAAGTCATTTTAAATAATAATCGTGTTAATTATAACATCTTTAATAACTGCATATTAATGTCCTACTGATTCTTTTTTCAGTTTTGTACTACAACTGAAATTCTAACACAGGGAGCATTGCAAGTCTTCTAGAAAAAAGCAGATGGGAAACAATGCTCGCAGAGTTTAAACTATTTGATAGGAATCTCTTAAAATATAATTGTAAGAAGGGGGCGGTACCAGTTAACTCTCAGTGCATGATGCCATCTGTGGTCAGGGAAGGCCCAAGCTGTCCATTTTTTAAAACCACCCAAATTATGATTTGCTTGAGCTTCAGAATGATCAATTAAAGGAATCATCTGACTAACCATTTATACTGTTATCCAGCTGGCCCAGTGCTGTTTATGGAGAAAATCATCCTTCATTCACTGCTCTGCAGTCTTATCTTTGCTGTAATTCTTATTTGCACATATGTGTGGGGTTAATTTGTTCCACTGGTGTATTGGTTTATTAATGTCTCATTAACACATCAAAAACACATGTTTTCATTACTATTTTATTTTAATCATTGTTGACAGCAACCAAATCTTCCAGTGTTGTTCTTCCACACTGATTAAGTCTTTTAGATATTATTTTTGATGGATTTTAGAATCAGATTGTCAATATCTACAGCAAGTTCCTGCAGGGATCTCGATTAAGACTGTAAAGAATTTAGAGATTTATTTAGTGAAATCGACACTTTTATAGTATTGAGTGTTTTAGGTACAATTTAAATTTATTCCTAGATTTCTCAGTTTCATAGGTGGAGGTTCCACATCTTACATTAAATTCATGTCAATGGATTATTTTTATTTTACATTTATTTTTACCATTTTAAAAGGAACCCACATGCAATTTCATTTTAAATTATTTATTAAATAATTTTTTATTTTATTATTTTATTTTAACTTATTTTATTGAGTATGCTATTACAGTTGTCCCATTTTTCCCCCCTATATCCCCGCCACCCTGCACCCCGTCCCATCATCCCCACACCTCTTAGTCAATGTCCATGGGCTGCACACACCAGTTCTTTGGCTTCTTAATTTCCCATGCTACTCCCAGCCTCCCCCTGTCCACTTTTCTTTTTTTGGTTTTCTCTTTGTAGTTTAATCCTCATCAATTCAGATAGCCTTTTCTGAGTTACTTCAATTTTTTTTTTATTTAAGGCTTGTTTATTAGCTAAGGTTATAGTGAATTTTATTAAATTTTTCCTGTAATTTTTAAAGAAATATTTATCTTGAAAATATTAGATCATTAGTTGAAAATTGTGCACTGTATCATTCAGCTCCTCACTGTCCTTACATTTCTACTAGCTGTGTGTTAAGGCTTTAATCTTGCCAACTCATTATTTTCTGTTTTTTTGTTTTTTTTTAATTATACCCATTCTCCTGAGTATGAAATGCTATCCCATTGTGGTTTTGATTTGAATTTCTCTGGTGACTAATGATACTGTTCATCTTTTCATGTGTTTACTAGCTATTTGTATATCTTCTTTGGACAAATGTATTTTCAGTTCCATTGCCCTTTTTTAATTGAGTTTTCTTTTTATTGAGTTGTAGAATTCTGTTTATAATCTATATACAAGTGTCTTATCAAATACATGATTTTCAAAAGTTGTTTCCTATCCTATGAATTGCCTTTTTGCTTTATTGATAGAGTTTTTTGAAGCACAATTTTTAAAAATTTTTTCATGATATCTAACTCATTTTTTATTGTTATTGTTGATTATATTTTTGGTGTCATATCTAAGATTACTTTGCCAAATCTAAGGTCATAAAGATTTACTGCTATGTTTTCTTCTATGAGTGTTATAGTTTTAGCTGTTACATTTAGGTTTTTTAAAAATCTGTTGTGAATTAACTTTTGTGTATGGTGTGAAATAGGGTTTCAACTTTATGCTTTTGCGTGTGGATATCAAGCTGTTTTGGCACCATTCGTTGAAAAGACTATACGTCCCCCCACCCTCGTTCATTGAACTGTTTTGGTGCGCTTGTCAAAAGTGATTGTCTGTAAGTATTAGGGTTTATTTCTGGATTCCTAAGTCTATTCCATCAGTCTATAGGTCTATGCCAGGACTATACTGTCTTGATTAACATTGTTTTGTAGGAATTTGTTGCTTGAATATTCTTGGATTCAGGGCAGTTTGCCATAATAAATATGAAAAATTTAATGACTGAATATGCCTTTTGGAGAAAGGCTGCTTTACACAATATAAAGGTGCAGACTCTTTGAGTTCTCCAATAACACACTGGATGTTTAAATTGGCTCCCCCACCTGGCAGAGCCTGAACTTCATCGGCTATTGCATCCTGTCAGACTGTCCAAAACTCTGGTCAGTTCTTGACACACTGCTTTTGAATTTGAAAATGCTGCAAACACAAATGCAGCACCAACTTCCAGGCTCACTCATCTGCACTTTCTTACCATCGAAGAGCTTTGTCCTTCAGATCTTAGAGGCGTAGTGGCTTTCTAGTGCCCCCACACAGTCTTTTAATTTTCTTCCAAAAAATTTTATTCAGCTTTTCTAGGTCTTCTCAGTGGAAGCATCAGTCAATAAGAGTTTCTGCCAGAGCCAGAAGCAGAAACCAGAATTGCCTTCAATTTATTCTTAGAATACAACAATCTTGTTGAAGAATAATTAACAGATTGTTCTTCTATCATAGAAGTAGTCTCAAAATCTAAAAAGAAGAAAATATTGGATTACACAGGAAAGTGTTCCTTGAGAATGTAAGACGTGAGTTAATCATGAAATAAAATTAGAACTCTCGATAGACAAAGAGCTTTGTGAAACCAATTATTCAGTAATAGCTCTTTGATAAACAGCTTAATGAAGTAAAAGTCAAAGAACAGAGGAGACCATGGGAAGTAGGTACATCTAGAAAAAAAATCCTGATTCGCATTATAAATCCTGCAATTATTGTACTACTGCAATTAAATCAAATCTTTTTATCAATTATATTCTACAAATTATATTATCAGAATTACTGATGGACCCTAAAAACATAAAATGTAACAATTGTGGGAAAATAAAATGCAGTAACACAAAATAAGAAGAGTAATAATGCCAACATTTCAATCAATAACTGTTATGAAGTAAATTAATGCAAATGAACTCCCTAAAATGCTTCAGTGGAAGCACCTTTGAACTATTAGCCTCTTATTATTATTTATTAAAATAGAACCTATTTAATTTATTGTGCTCTCATATGGAAGTGGCATATATTATAGTACTAATAGAAAGGATTAGTGATTTATAATGCAGTTTTCTTTTTTAAAAATATTTTATTTCTTTATTTTAGAGAGAGAGGAAAGGAGGAAGAAAGGGAGGGAGAGAAACGTCAATGAGCGAGAGAAACATTGGTTGGTTGCTTCTCACATGCCCCAAATTGGGGACCTGGCCCGTAATCCAGGAATGTGCCCCGACCTTTTGATCTGCAGGTTGGTACTCAATCCACTTGAGCCACACCAGTCAGGGCTGTAGTTTTCTTTTTATAAGAACAACTGCATGTTGTTTGGAAGAATTCCTGGTAAACCACAGAGCGCTGTTCTTGTCTTTCTATGCCCTTGTCGGAGCATTTGAATCACTCTGTGTTCTATTGAGTTTGACAAGCGCTCCCTACCTACCTGCCCAAAGTCAGTGTAACCCATATTACAAAGCAAAGCCAAGTTCTCCTAGCATTTCAGGAAGAAATTCTTTCTCTTTCTGAATGGTTGAAAAGGAGGAGTAAAGAGATGAGAGAGATGAAGAAAAAATCCTTACAGAATAACATGTAAACCTGTTATAGTTACAACGACAGAGACGACAGCTTTTGTAATTGATAATGTACTGTCAAACTTAATGGTGAGGTTAAGTCTTTGGTCTCAGTTCAGAACATCCAACTTTCAGAATCAATTCATAGTTATTGGCCAAGTGAAGACCAAATTGATATTATTAGAAATTAAAAAGAAATCTAATTCCATAAGCATTTCAGAGGGTTAAGTTTATAAATACGAGAAGATAAGCCAACCCTGAGAGGACAAACAACACCCCCATGGACCGTCACCATTTAATGTTCTCTGAAAGTGGTCCCAAACTTTCCTGTTTTTCGTTAGACCTGCCAACATTTTCTCTGTTTCTCCTGAACTGTAATAAATAACAAGAAGATGGTTGCCAATAATAAATTCCTAAAACCCAGAAAAAAATTCTTCTATCTCAGGCTAAGAAAATCAATGGACCCTAAATCCATTATCTGAGTTATTTGCCACGTGACTTTGCAGGGCCCTCCCACCATGACCGGAGAGATTTATCCCACTATTTAACACTTGGATGAACCATTTGATTTGCTTCAGCTAATGGGAAGTGACAGACATTACCCAAGCAAAGGTTTGAAATAGGCTTGTATATTTGGATTTCCCTTTTGAGCCTCTGCCATCACCATGATGACATGCCCAGGCTGCTCTTCCGGAGTAAGATATATTATGGTGGTGGGTTGGAATTTGCACAGGTTTGCAAGACTTCATAGATAAATAATCAGGAATTTTGTAAGCCATTCGTTAAAACACTGATAGCCTGAAATTAGCTGTGAAAGGAGTATTTATAACACAAGAGTGAGCAAATGCTACAAATCAGGGTATCTTTTTCCTTTTTTTTTTTTTTTCTTGAGAAGCAACTTACCAGAGTACCACTGTAGGCTAAGTAGGACCAAATCCCCCCATTTCCCCAGACACCAAGCAGCCAACTCCCAAACATGTGAGCAGATCCAGCCAAGGTCAGCCTCCTGCATGACCAATTCTCACGGGACCCCAGACATTTGAGAAATAAATTTATTGTATTCATTCTTGCCTCTTGAATCTAGGAAGTCCTATGACTTTGGTAAAAAATGATGTCATGTGACTTCCAAGACAGAGTTCTGAAATGCGCTAATGGCTTCCACCTGCTTCGATAGGCGGCCCATTCATGGAAACCAGCTGTTCTCTTTGGGCTCAGGCCACATTCACAGGCCACATGCAGGTGTTCCAGGAAAAATTCCTAACTGAGGTATCAGGTGACAACCAGCACTAATTGTCAGACATATGAACGAAGAAGCCTTTGATATGACACCAGTCTCAGCCACAGTAAAGGGGAATGAGTATGACTGGTCCTAGTTTCTTTAGTCTCCTTCTTGCAGAAACGGAACAGGGAGAAGAACTTTTTTGATTCCTTTGCATCTTAACGTGTATTTGCACAAATACACATTAGGTTACAAACCCATAAGTACAACTCAATCGTTGGAAGCCTGATCATCTTCAAAGCCAAATTCTCATATCCTCTCTTTTTTTCAAATGTTCTCCAACCTCTCTCCCTCCCTGGCTAGAATTCATTACTTGCTCCTTGGTGCTCTCATGCAGCTGTGTCTTCTAGTTAAAGCAGAGCGTGTACGTAGCACTTTGCATGTGTTATCACATTTAATGCTTATAACACAGTAATGAAGCAGGCATTGCTTTTCCTACTTTATAGATGAAGAACGGGAACTTCGAGAAGGTTAGTGATTCTTGGTCCCAGAGGCTTGGTCTGCTCTACCATTGTTTTCCTTCACTCACACCACTTCATAAATGAATTACATAAAATACCCTTATAAAATGATCTAAAGGACTTCAGCACCACGCACAACCTTTCAGGGTATCCATATCAGATGAAAGTTGTGTAATTAAGCATATCAAAATCTGTCCTTAGCTTATCTTACAAAACTACAAGAAAAACTACATTTCTTCCACCTGATTTTAGGAGCCTTCATTCTGTAGCCCTAAGGTTTCCTATTAGCCTTCTCCCTCGGTGATTACTTATCCCGCCTGGTTCATCCAAGTTGACTTCTTGTGTCCTTAAGATGCTTTATTTTTTCCTGATGCCATGTTTTTGTACATTACATGATTGTGATTTATATATATATTTTATTGTAAATTTTATTTATAGATGATATATCTATATCTAAATCTATGTGCATATATTTATAAATATTGATAGAGAAATTCACAAATCAGTAACCTATAATACATAAGAATGATACATTTTATTTATTATAAAATATACTTCAATAAAAGATTAAAAACAAACAAAAAAACCCAATATGGTGATATTTCCTTGTGTCCTTTATTAAACGGTGGCTGATTTTCCAAACTGTAGATATAGAAATTGAAATGATTGAAATATATTCATAGTTCAGTACATTTCTTGGATATTATCTCTGAAAATATAATACAAATAACAGCCAAGGTATTAACTCCTCCATCCTTTACAAAATACCTCTTTCTACAAAGCATGAATAATAGAATTCAGATTCCATTAAAACAAGGAGTCAATTGAGTGAACACCCGTAAACAGGGGCTCTTTTTGAAAAGTGATAGAAGGGCTACTGAGCCCTTCCCAGGCTGTCGTGCTGCCTCCCGAACAACTTAACCTTTCCATGCTTTATTTTCTAACTCTCAGCAAAGCAGATAACGCTATCAAATCATCCTAAAGCCTTTTCTTTTTAAAGTCTTGGAACAGAGTCAGTAAAAACGTGAAACTCATATCTGTAACTGCGTTGGAAATAACGTGGTATTTAAATAAGATATACTAGCATTTGTTCTAACAACAATGTTCTCACATGTGGAATTCTTAATGCCAGATACACTGATCAGTGATCACCGTTTCTTCTCTCACTTTATGTTACATTATTTTCCTTGCGAAATGGTTTTATTATTCTTCATACCTTAAGTTCAAGCCAGTAACTGCATTTCAAGCCTTATCGTCCTGGAGCAGCTATCTTTAGTACATTTCAGATGGTATTAAGACACCAGACTGAAGTGTCGCCGACTTCAGTTATGCTAAATTTCTTGAGATAGTCTATCTTACTGCTTTTCAAACTAAAATTTGGCTACAGAACAGGATTCTGATTAGCCTGCCCTACAGTCCGTACCATCATGTTTAAGGGTGTGACGGTGCGGCTGGCAGCTGCTCAGGATGCCTCTCTATTACCCACTGATACCAATGCTATTGCTTGAATATGCTAAAGGAGTTGGTAGTAATAAAAGTATATATTTTTTGATTCATAGGGCATTCTAAATCCAAAAGTATAATTATATTAGATTTTGGCTTTTTATAGATGAATGACAGGTAACAGTAAAAGAAATGTCCTGTTTATGACCTGTCAAATAATGATGTCAAATAAAGACAAATCTGGACTTAGATAGGGAGAAACTTCATTTTAAAAAAGACTCTTACAACAGAGCTACAACCTTGGAATTTGAACACATCTCAAAATCAAACAGAGAACAACTTTTCTCTCTGGGGAAGGACTAAATAGTGTATGTGATTAATTACCAAGTAAATGCTACAGATATCTGCGTAGTAACAATTAAGTAGAATGAGAATACCTCCAAATCCATAAGAAAAAATGCCAAAAGCTGCTCATATTTTTTATTTAGTTTTTTTTTTAAATACACTAGGAACTTATTTGCTATATGTTTAGAAGCTAGAACATGTGGGCGGGGAGCACGAGATTTAAGGTTTCTCTGTTTTTAGAAAATTTAAATGGAACCACTTGTGAAAATATTTTCTCAAGCTAATCCATATCTTTATTTGTAAGAATTGGGTGTGAAATATATGATCCCCTTGTATGTATGGATAGATGCAGCTTTAATCAATATTTATAATATTTATATTTACCTGCAGGATAATATAATATTTGTCTATAAAATATAACTTTAGAGTAATAGTAATATCAACTTTTAAACCTAAGAAAATGAAGAATGAAACCTGATAGCTTTTTGATGTTATCAACCTAGAGATTAATGGTATTTAATAATTAATTGTTTAGCCTCTTACTGGGTTAAACTTCTTAGCATTGTTAATAGAACCTATTCAAATATATGAGGAAAAATAAATTTGCCAAGAACAGACATAAATAAAATGTAAACACAATTCACTTAGATATACTAAAATCTAATACAGAACAGCCCTCTTAAAGTGGCCATAAACATGACATATTCAAAATAGGGTGTGGTTATTATAACTGAAATAAGAATGAGAGTCTGAGCAGCCATAAAGGATGAGAGGATATTAGTATATGTTTAAAAAAATGTCTGACATTTGGGGAGTAGTATTTTGGTGTAGGAGAAGGTAAGTATTACATGATTTGCTATGAACTAGCAAACAGGATTAATCTCTACCCATCTATCAGAAAGACTGATGACCCCTTTAGCTGGTTAATGCAGGGTCCTTTCGCAAGCATCAGATGTCTTTGTGATGTGAATTTTATGGCTCAACAACTTTCCAAGGTTATCCTATTTATGATGGAGAGTAATTTGTCAATTTAACCACTGTTGCTTGGAATAACATTCATTCTGATCTCCAACTATAAGTTTATATTTATTGTGATAGATAATAAATTACCTGTCACTGCTGAGTGAGGCCCAGGAAGTTTACTGTTGGTGACTAAAAAGCAATCAAAACTTATCCTAAAGTGGTATTTGGATTTAAAATACAAATGAGCTAATATTCATATCTGTTGCTAATTTTTATATTTATCTACTTATGGTACAAAGTTTCCAAAACTTTGTTCTGTTCTTTCTTATAATTGGTAAAAACAGAGTCAATAATTTTCAAAAATTGTCCTGGAAATCTATATCAAAATTCAGTTTCAATTATGCTGTATAAAATACTGTTGGTCTGGGGAGGAGAGAGAAAGCTAAATATATAACTAATATCTACTTAGAGATTCTGTGTACTGGGCACTATGTCACACCTATTTTTTCACTTAAATTATAGAACATTTTTTAAAAAAATCTTCACCCAAGGACATGTTGATTGATTTTAGAGAGAGGGGAAGGGAGGAAGAAAGAGGGAGAGAAACATTGATCGGTTACCTCTTGTATATGCCCTGACCGGGGACCAAATCTGCCACCCAGGCATGTGCCCTGACTGGGATTCGAACCTGAGACTTTACAGTTTACAGGGACAATGCTCTA
This sequence comes from Mormoops blainvillei, assembly GCA_004026545.1. NCBI lineage: Eukaryota > Metazoa > Chordata > Mammalia > Chiroptera > Mormoopidae > Mormoops > Mormoops blainvillei. The sequence continues at coordinate 112,004 of PVJD01001307.1, forward strand.
ACCAACTGAGCCACACTCCAGGGCAAACAGAACCTCTCACTACTGTGCATATTTCATGACTTTAGGACAGAAAGGTGAATTTTCTTTCGAAGAAAATGTAATGAATATGCCCATGTCTTAAACACGAGGCCTTTTCACAGCTGAAACGTAAAGCTCTTCTGATTTAAGTGTGAGCAGTGGTACTAGCCAATCCAAGAATCTAGAAGACCATACAGAGAAGGTACTGGATTCAAAACTATTTTCAAAATATTGCTGAGTGTCCACCACCATCAAAGTGTGGTTGGGTACAAGTGATGATTTAAGAATTCATGGAGGTGAGATGACACCATGGGCCAAAGTAGTTCAAGCAGTCTAGAGAAGAATCCAAGTAAGGAAATCCAACTAAGACAATAAGGATCTTTAGCACAGGATTCAGCAAACTGCAACCCAAGGGCCAAACTAGGTCAGCTGCCTGTTTTAGTAAATAAAGTTTTATTGGAGCACAGCTATGTCCATTGCTTGTTTATTGTGTATTGTTTATGGCTGTGTATTGTTTAAGGCTGCTTTCACACTACAATAGCAGTTTTGAATAGTTGTTATGGAGGTTATGTGGTCTGCAAACCTGAAAATATTTACTCTCTGGCCCTTGACAGAAAAGCTTTGCTGACACCTGTCTAGCATAATTTTGGGTGGGTGGTCATTTATTACAATATTTCATCTATATATTAAGGAACTATCCTTTGAGCTTCCTAAGGTATAACAAATTGTAAGAGATAACTCTTCCTCAGACAATTTGCAGACTAAAAATGGGACAAATACACATGAAGGCAAACACTAAATTAAAGCAGAGTATGGGTTACCTCTCTTCTCCTCACTACTTTATTCCCAGGTTTAGCCATTACTCGGGCATACATTAAGGAATTGTATACTCATTGAATTAAATACTAAGAAGAATATTAAATGAAGATATTGTTTCATATTAGATTTAGCATTAACTCTATTTGATTTATTGAGAACTTTTCATAAAGAAGGAACATTTTGATCTGAACTTGAAAGAGAAGGAAAGATTTTAAATTACGAAGAATGAGGATAAGCGATCAGACAACAATAATACAATGAATTCAGGTGCACGAGAGAGAATGCACAGGGTGGGCTTGGGCATCATCAGAGCGGTGCTCTTGCTGTTGGTTTTGGGCATTTTTCTTCTTTTTTCTCCTCTTCTGCCTTCCCTTTCTCTTCTTTTTTTCCCTTCTTTTCTACTGGTTTGTAAAGTTATAAATAAATGCACAGAGAAGAAGTTGTGTTAAGCTTATGCATGATCCCAAAGTAGGATAAGAAATTTTTATTTACTCCAGAGACAATAAGGAGAAGATTAAAAGATTGTTTATGAGGAAGTCAATCTCATAACCAAATACCTCTCACAGTAAACTTCATAACCGTAGGATTAGCATATTTATAAAACAACTTTTTGATGAAATCGGGCAGGTGAACTTATACTTGTAATTAGAAGTGAAATGAAAAATCCATATACTTGTTGGAGGTGATGTTTATTGAATAGTGTTTACTTACAGCAACAACCACTTTATGGTATTTTTTGTATTTTCCTTTAAGTACAAATATCTTTACTAATTTTCTCCCTTTTTAAGAGTATGTACGTTAGAATTTTCACACTCATTTTCTTGAAAATCTAAAATTCATCAGATATTTTCATGGACCCTTGAGAAATCTTTCTATTATGTATATCCTCTTCAGCCATCTTACCTCACCTTTCTCCCCAGCAGAATATTATTATGAATTTACCTGAAAAATGTTTTAGTCTAAAAGTGGCATTTACTCCTATAGTCACATCAATTATTGAAAAGGTGGGTAAAATTTAAGCATAAGAAATTTAAAAGAAATAATCTCTAGTAAAAAGAATGGAAAAAGTGTCAGGATGACTATTACTAAAAAAGCCAGTCTCTAATTTTCAGTACCTCTAATATTTCTGTTTCCATTAATGCACAATCATTGTCATCTTGTATTACTCTCTCTCCTGGTGAATAGATTTTATGTTTTTGAAAAGACAAAAATGATAAATGAGCTTAAAAAGTATAATACTGATTTGGTTATGTATAAATAGTAAATATTTAAAGGACTGGAAAATGGAAGAGCATATTGATTAGGTAAATAAGAAGTTGGCCAGTGGGTAGAGACAACATATACACAGAGGTGAAACACAAAAGCTTATCATTACCTTTGTCAACAATTATAATTAAGACTAGGTGAATGGGGAAGTTAGACCAAGAACATGCCCAGAAATTTGTAGACTAAGTAACGTTTTCTATATTGTTATTAAAATGAGCCCCACTGTTCAAAAAAAACTTAATGAGGTCATAGTGTCACATAAAGATGTAAGACATTAATAAATACTAAGAGATTATTTTAGTGAAATAGAAAACTTCACATATGAGCAGTTTTAGGGGGTTTTCCCATGGAAGAAGGAACTTTCAAGTGTATAAATGTGACATTTCAGTAAGTCTGAGTTATCTGTTTCAGGTGCCATGAGACTGTTTCTAAAGCTAAATATCGAAAGAAACGCTGATTTGGAAGCTGTGTTCTCTCTGTGATTCCAGATACACAAGGAGGTGTTAGTGATTATCTGAACAGGGCCTCAGAGATGAAAACCTCTCCCTGGATTTTAAGATCCTTTGTGAAAGAAATTTTTAGATGTTTTAGCTATTACTTATTTTCATTAACTCCGGAACTAATTCAAAACTTCACACGTGGTAGTAGTTCAGTAATTTTTAATAAATCAATCAATAGCATATTCATTTTTAAGTGAATTTTTAAGGGATTCAAGAAAGTTTTCAGGGAAATAAAGTAGTGAAAATATTTTCAATAGAACAAGAACAAGTCCTATTCCAGGTGAACTTGACTCGAGCTCTAAATCTGATCTCTCTGTTTCTGGGGAAACTGGATGGTCCATATGATTCTCAAAACTCAACCACAAATCATTTAGATTTCTTGACTGGCTTAGACAAAAGGACTCTAATGTTTTGGACATCTTAGTATATTTTATGCCTTTTCCCTCTAGTGGTCATAACTCTTTCAGATCGCTTATTTCTAATGCTATAAGCCAGAGGCAAAGTTGAAATAGTAAAAAGTAATTTGTGAAAGTCAGGCCTATTTCACAGGGGCCTGGGGTTAATGTGAACAATTAAGAACTGGAATGTTAATATTCACTTCCATTCTTCCTCTCTCTTTTATGGGATTTTTAACTTTAACTATTTAATTTATCTTAAAATCCATTAGTATTGGTATAAGATAAGATGATAACTTGACTATTCTTCTAAATAATGTGTTAGGTAATAAGTAATGTGATGTTTCTTTTATCAGGTATGTATTTCATGCATATGAACATATAGATATATAGATATAGATATAAAAAGATTACATTTGGTTCAATTAATCTTTCTATCAATTCTTATAAAAAATACCACATTGTTGTTTGAATATTGAGTCAAAAGTCCACCTTCTATTAATTTTTATTTTTTCAAAATATTTGAACTGCTTATTGTTTCAGAGAAATGCTCGTTCTTAATTTTATTCAAAAGCAAGTGTTTACTGAGCACCTACAAGGCACTGGGCACAATAAACAAGAGGTATGTGGTCTGTTTTCATGCAGCTCCGAGGGCAGTCAGTGTGCATTCCTGGTTAAAGCTTCTCTCCCAGTTCTCCTTTGTGTTTCTTCCGAGGCCCAATAGGCCAGCCAAACTTTGAAGAGGTCTCATAAACGTTATTTTATTTGCTTCCCTTCAAGCCTTAATCAGAGGGAGAACTTATCACACTACTTCAACATTTTCACCTTATGCACTCATCAGTAACTTTTGGCTCTCTCAAGCTGAGACACTTGAGAAAATAAATTATACTTATGCAGTTCCAAATCCATAAGGGCAGAAATTTTATTTTTCTTATTCATTAGTATCCCTAGCTCATGACACAATGCCTAGCACATAGCAAGTATTTGCTTAATATAGCAGCAGACTTGTCATGGGTATCTTGGCATTCTCTTGCAAATATAAAACATTCCTGCTAGATGGATACTCAGTCAACAAATTTTTGCCTCTAGTTTAGAATACCTGGGTGTTTTCAGACTTCCACCAGGAGTCTAATTCCATGATCCTGAGCTATGTAAAGCGGCTGTCTTATTCTACGATGACTTCACACGGTGTATGCCCTTGTATGTATTTAATTTTTGACATACACTAGAGCCCTTTCTATGTTTATGTGTTTTATTGTTTAGTGGATGTCCTCTCTTGGCTCTCTAGATCCACTCCCCCTGCTTTTCTCAGTGCTGATCTTTACAGACTTCATCACCCAGGCCCTCGCCCTTCATCCTGGTTGGACTCAGCAAAGAGGATGTACAGGCAAGAGGTCAGGAGAGAGAAGGAAGAATTTGGTGTCTTTACTTTCTCAGTTCTCTCCCTTGGTTATGGGTGGTTGTATAGCAGCGGCTGAGTTTCTATCTTCTGTGGCGTGAACATCCCCACCCATGGTTTCACGGAGTTCACAACAGCGTTCTCCCCTTACAGTTGCTCCCCTGTTGTCGCTAACTTCACCATTCCTTGTTGGGCTCCTTCAGTTCTGCTCAATTTTGTAAATAGTCTTTATTATATACTCTTTAATTACCTTTCTAAAAATTTAAAATCTCTTTTCTGTGCCTGATCAGGACATGTGAGTTCTTTTTGGCTTGAGCAGAAGAAATAGAGTTGGCACATTTGCCTGTCCAAACCAACTGTCCAGGCCGCGGAAATTCATGAGGTTTACCTCTCATAGAAGAAGAGTCAGAAAAGCAGCTTAATTGAACCAATAATGTGATATATTATAAAACTGACTGATTTATAATATACTTAATATAATAGCTTAGCCCATTATGTTTTGATGTAATTTAATCATCTTAATGAAAATTCTAGGCCCATACAGTAACCAAAGAAAGTGGGAGTGTTTACCGTTCACTATCAGCAGAAGTAATAAAAGGACACGAGAAGGTGCAAGATGGGGCTTGGACAAGGGTAAATGAGAAGTGCTTTCTTTGCAACATTATGTCGATTGGAGTATACTGGAGTATACAACATGAAGGACACTGGACATTTCTGATGGGTGTAGGCTGAATTTGCCTAGAATGAAGTACTGGATAGGAGGGCAGCTTTGGAAAGTCCAAATATTGCCATTTTAATTAGTGATAACTCTCTATGTTTTACCTGCTTTCCTTAGCAAGATTTTACCAAAAGTTGCTGGAGTAATGAAATGATCTGGTCATTCTAGGCCTACTGGGGGGACTGTGGAATTGGTGGCCCAGCAGTAATTACCGAAGCAGAGTTGTAGCTAAGAGAAAGTAATTTTAAGAGGGTCATTATAAAAACTGACAGTCACGAAAGCACATAGACTCCTGGGTCCTTGTCCCCAGACTGCAGAAACTTGGGAAATATTTGAGGTACGTTAATTTTGGGCAATCAAGCTGGCAAGAGCTCATGCATACAAAAATTGTTCCCGGAAGAACACTTGACAGTTTTACGACTAGTCATAGATGAAACAAGGCCATTTGTATTTTAATTATTTAATATCTGACTATACTCCGAGTTCTAAGTTCACCATAAGCTGGATTTTTTACCTTTCTTCAATTCTTTTTGAGTGTCAAGATGTAAACATACATAAATGATGAGGTATACATGCAATGAATATATGTAATAAAAATACTAGAAATAAATATAGAAATTAAAAAGTTGAAAAAGAAAGAGGAAAATACTACATAGACTAAAGAGGCAATGTTGTACAGTGGTTGTGGGCCATCAGGGTTTTTTTGTTTTTTTCTTTTTGGTGGGCCATGAGCTTTGATAGCTGCGTGACCACCAATAAAGCTGTTTAACCTTCTCTGCCTCGATTTCCTTTTTTTGTAAATAGGGACTAATAAAAATACTTAGTACATTGGGTTGTTGTAAATAATTGACTCTTTTAATAAATTTAAAGCACTCAGATAAGTGCCCATCATATAGCAAGCTCCAAATAAGTCAGCTATCAATATTTTTTTAAGGGAACCAATCACACGGGAAAACAAACTTGCCAATGTACCTTGGACAAGGGTTTGATCTCCAAAATAGATAAAGAACTCATACAACTCCACTCTAGGAAGACAAACAATCCAATTAAAAAATGGGCAAAGGACCTGAACAGACACTTCTCCAAGGAGGACATACACAGGGCAAAGAGACACATGAAAGGATGTTCAGCATCACTAGCCATCAGAGAGGTGCAAATTAAAACTATAGTGAGATACCACTTCACACCAGTCAGCATGGCCATCATAAACAAATCAACGAACAACAAGTGCTGATGAGGCTGTGGAGAAAAGGGAACCCTAGTACACTGTTGGTGGGACTGGTGCAGCCACTGTGGAAAACAGTTTGGAATTTCCTCAAAAACTAAAGATGGAACTGCCTTTTGACCCAGCAATTCCACTGCTGGGACTGTACCCTAAGAATCTGGAAACACCAGTTCAAAAGAACTTATGCACCCCAATGTTCATAGCAGCACAATTTACAATAGCCAAAAATTGGAAGCAACCTAAGTGCCAACAGTAAATGAGTGGATCAAAAAACTATGGTACTTTTAAACAATGGAATACTACACAGGAGAAAGAAAGAAGGAGCCCCTACCCTTCACTATAGCATGGATGGCACTGGAGAGCACTACACTAAGTGAAATAAGCCGGGCAGTAAAAGACAAATGCCATATGATCTCACCTATAAGTGGAACCTAATGAACAAGATAAGCAAGCAAAATCTAACCAGCAATATTGAAATAACAGCTGACAATAAGCGGGGAGGGGGGAGAGATAATGAGGGAAAAGAAAGGAAAGTGTCATCAAGGAGCATGTATCAAGGACCCAAGGACAAAGCCAAAGGGGGGAAGGAGTGAGGGTTGGAGGTGTGGGTGGGTGGCGCTGGGGAAAGTGGTGGCAGGAAAATGGAGACAACTGTACATGAACAATACAAAAAATGAAAAAAAAGATTTTATTTATTTATTTTTAATGAGAGGGGAAGGGAGAGAGAAAGAGGAAGAGAAATATCAATGTGTGGTTGCCTCTCATGCGCCCCCTACTGGGTACCTGGCCCACAATGCAGGCATGTGCCCTGACTGGGAAACAAACCAGCGACCCCTTGGTTCGCGGGTCGGCACACAATCTGTTGAGCCACACCAGACAGGGCATTAGCTCTCAATATTATAACTATTATTGTTACAATCATTATTATAACTATAATTGTTATTATTGCCATTAACTGCCGATATTTAATTAAATAATTGTAGAAAAATTGGATTGAAATTGAATAATAGTAACAGCTGAGACTCCTGTTTTACAAGAGATATTTCATTAATTCTCACTAATTGTTTTAGTTCACAGTCACCTATCTTTGAATTACTCTGATTATATTATACACAATTGTGTATGGAATCACATGCTACTTTTCTTTTTCATCTGTCTCATATGTTTTATTGCCCTGAGATTTTCCCACATTTATCATTTCCTTAAAGACTGAGCATTTTCTCACACTCCTTTGGCGTTCTTGTTTCTCTTATATTGTTGGACAGAGAGCTCAAACACAAATTGTGTTTACAAAACCACAGAAAGTGATGAAACAGGAAATAATTATGAACATTTTCACAATTACTCTGCATCTCAATATCATAAATTTAAATTTAATAATTAGAAATTATAATTATTGCATTAATAATACTGAATGGATATATAGAAAACATGATTTTTTTCTTTATATATATAGTTTCTCTTCCACTATATGACATTAGATAATGACAAATGCAGGGGCTAGAGATCCAGAATATATCTGTCACCTTTGCGAGAAATAATGGTGAGCATGACAGTGGTGGTGGAAATTTTATGTTCAAGTACAGGTGGCCTGAGGGCTAAGGAGCCCCATTACTTGGCCTGTAGCATTATCTCCACCCCAGCAAACAGAGTTGGCAGCTGTATGTATTTTTATTCAACTTACCGTATTTGAAAGAGGTTCTATTTGATTAAAACCATCTCCCCAGTAACCGTCACACCTGAAATTCCATAATTAATTTTTTCGCTAGGAAATAATGAATTCCTACCACCACCTCCTTTAAAATGCAAAGAATAAGGATGAGAGAAAACATTAAAGCATTATATAGGTTAAATAGCTTTTTGACCCTTCCCCAAAATGACCAATTTTTTAAAAAAGATTTTAGTTATTTTATTTTTAGACAGAGGGGAAAAGAGAGAGAAAGAGAGGGAGAAATATCAATGTGTGGTTGTCCCTCACGCACCCCCTACTGGGGACCTGGCCTGCAACCCAGGCATGTGCCCTGACTGGGGAATAGAACTGGTGACTCTTTGGTTCACAGTGTCAGTCCACTGAGCTACACCAGTCGGGCACAATATTTTGGAGTGAGATGCAATGGACACAGGGGATAAATGAAAAAGCATTAGGCCACATGAGTCAGGCTACCTGGGTTCTAACTCTGATCTCCCACTACCTTGGCATACAAATTCTGAAAAAGTGTTCATTGCTTTTAGTGTCATTTGCTCACTCATAGAACACCTCTGGGGGCAAAACAGTACACTTGGATAACATGGGTTCCAGTTTTGAAAATATTTTAGTCCATTCAAGCTCACAGGATAGGTCCATGTTAAAGTGAAATATCAGGTAAATGCAATATGAGCTTCTCAAAACACTGGTATAAAAATAGTAAAATTAAAAGAACAAGGGATTTCTGTGAACTGAGGGGTAGGGAAGATAGGATCTGGAGAAACTGTGGAAAAATGAAATGGGCTAAGGTCTGGGGAAAAGTACAAATGAGCTAATAAGTACTTTATATTAGGTAAAACTTTGGGTATCAACTTGGCATACAAACTTTTTAGGACTCACTTGAATAGATTATAATGAGGGAATTTAGTTTTATGATCTCATTAAAACTCTTGAAAGCTAATATGCAATCTACACTTCCATCTTCATTCAGTTTGTTAGCCAAGAGTTCGCATTCACTGTTTAACTCAGGATTTATATGGGAGGGATGTAATTGGGAGATCTGACTGTTTATCTCTGCTTTAATAAAAAAAATTAAAAATTGCCAAATGGAGCCATCGATTTTTATTTCAAAGCAAGCAACTGCAGTCTATTTTCTGATAAAAATGAAGAATTTCCTTTTCAGCTGATAAGGCACAGAGTGTTAATCTTTGGCTGATCATAGGAAGTAGTTGGCCTGGGCTATTCATCTGCTTTTATGAGGCTTTGTTAACCCAAAGAGACAATGAGGCTGAAAGTGCCTTTTGACTCATCGGATCCTTATCATATCTGGTACCCTTTCATGCAGGAAAATAAAAGTCAGGTGGCAGTTAAATTTGATGAACTTTGTGAAATAAAAAGAAATGTGGGGAAGTTCGCTTTATCTCCCTGGCCTTGATGGCGTACGCTTAGCACAGCATGTGAACAAGGAAGGAAACAGGCATTAATCCTACACTGATCCACTGTAACAGCCTCTTTGACACTGATCTCAGTGGCCCAGGAGGGCTGCTGTCTCAAAACCATTGACTGTTTTAACGATAACTCTGAGTTTTATTTTTAAGAATGAAGTGCCATTTCTGATTCTCTTGTTGCTTCACCTAGATCTCAAATGCAGAGAAAAACCTTAATGGCCACCTTGTTTTTTAGAGTTAGAATCCTTTCTTAGGATCCTTCAAAGGGGTTTCTTCAATACCTGTGTGAACAGCTCCACTACAGGGGGTTCTCACTGATGGAGTCACGGGCTCTCCTCTGCACAGTTCAGTCAGTCAGACGGTCTCTCTTTGGCTGCATCTTCTCTTCATATACACTGACTAGCAATAGTTCTAACAGCACCGAAAGTGCTCTGTCCACATATTAGTGCTTCAAGTATTTGAAGAACTCCTCTTTATCTTATTTGTCTTTGTTTTCTCTTTTATTGACATGCTCACCTCCTATAACTGTTAATCATGGAACTTGGTTTTGAAGCTTCTTATTTTGGCAATCCTCTGTGGATCTGCCTTAGTGTATCAATAACTCTTAAATATTTTATCCAGAACTGAATACTCTACTCCAGGTGTGAGCTGATGAGTGTAGAATACAGGAAAGTGTGATTTAAGCAGCATTTTGTTAATGTAAACGAATGCTGATTTTCATAGCTGTCATATCGTGTAACTTGTAGCCAACCCAAATTTTCAGATTTTTTTTTAATCCAATCTGCTGATACATGCTTTCAGATAGATACTTTTAAAAAAACCTTCTGCATGGCTAAAGAAAACATCAGCAAAATGAAAAGGGAACCAACCATATGGGAAAACATATTTGCCAATGATACCTCAGACAAGAGTTTGATCTCCAAAATACAAAAAAAAACCCCGCATATGACTCAACACCAGGAAGACAAACAATCCACTTAAAAAATGGGCAAAGGACCTGAACAGACGCTTCTCCAAGCAGGACATACAGAGGAACCATCAACATATGAATGAATGCTCAGCATCGCTAGCCATCAGAGAGATATAAATTAAAACCACAATGAGATACGACCCCTGCACCAGTCAGAATGGCCATCATTAACAAATAAACAAACAACAACTACTGGCAAGGATGTGGAGAAAAGGGAACCCTAGTGCACTGTTGGTGGGAATGCAGACTGGTACAGCCACTGTGGAAAACAGTATGAAATTTCTTCAAAGGCTAAAAATGGAATTGCCTTTCAATCCAGCAATTCCTCTGTAGGGAAATTTCAGATCTGGGAAAGACCACACAGCTCAGTGACAGAGATTTAAAGGGGCCCATGGAGTTTTCTAGAGAGCTTTGAATCACAGTCTAGGAATAAGACTAAATTCAGGAATATTCCACTTTTTCAGGAGCTGAAGAATATAAATTTGGCCTTAAATTTCGGGGTTTCTTCAGGTCCCCTTCCTCTGATATGTTTCATGAGACACCTTACCTAAGATGCTTTCGATTGGTTCCAAAGGGCCCATGATACTACTACATACTTAGACTGAGGATGATGTTTTGCTGAAAAAATCTTAGATATTCACTTTGGGAATTTCCATAAAGTATGATGTACATTGTTTAGGTTATGATCATTAGGTACAGTAATTAACAATTTGAAACATAGTGAATTTGTGAGGTTTATGCTTCCTGCCATTTGTGAACTGGATCTGGCGGTAAGTCCAAAAGGGGAATTACTGAAATAATTGAGCACCTCGTAAATAGCTATAACTAAACAGTGTTATATGGGGACTACTTTAAAGAATAATGTCCACCTAAGTGAATGAGTTTTAATCTTAGAATACTTGTAAAAATCAACCTCATTATTTTAAAAATTATATCAGGTATTATGATTATTATAATTATGAGCCCATAGAATTATGAATTGTCATTTTGAAAGAAATAATTTATCTTTCCTTTTCAGCTTAGAAATTATTTTTTCTCAAAAGGTAAAAGTTGCATTCATAGTCTTCTTATAACTAAGGCAATTGCAATTTTTCAAAGTCTGAATGAGTTTTAATTTGATTGCAACGTTTAAAGGCCAAAATTTTGTGTATTAGGAAAGGTCTCTGAGAAATTCCCACAAGGCATAGCGCTAAATAATGCTGTCAGGAAGGAGGCAGGGGGCAGGCATTGGAGAAATTGTGGGGATCACATGAATTAGCCATTCACTGTGGTCTATGAGTACCGTTTATCTTCACTTTTTAAAACATGTATGGATTTTAGAGAGAGAGGGGAAGGGAGAGGGAGAGAAAGAAACATCAACATGAGAGCGAAACATTGATTAGTTGCCTCCCATATGCACCCTCACCAGGGATCGAACCTGCGATCTACGTATGTGCCCTGACCAACTGAGAATAAAACCTGCAACTTTCTGGTGACAAGACGATGCTCTAACCAACTGAGCCACACCAGCCAGGGCTATATGCATTTTTTACATTCAGTAATTATCGCTCTGTCTCTAACAAGGTAATAATGAATGGAATATGACTACTGAATGGAATGGAATTTGACCACCCCGAGGCTGAATATGATTGGTGACTGCATGAATATTTTCTTTTGCGTTTCAGTCTCATCACTGACAATTTTGACAAACTCAGACTTGGGAGCAACTACCCTGGGATTTCTAAACTTTAAATTCCTAGGGAACTTTAGGTTATATCCAGCACCATCTTTCCTTAGTATACTGACGGGATATATAACTTTTGAATATATTGCATTTTAATTTGGAGAAAAGTGAGAGATAAAATTAAAAAGTAGGCTGTCTGTTTCAGAAGCACAAGTGTATCGAAGGGCTGAAAAATAAATTTTCTGTTGGCTGAAGAAGTGGGAGCACCTCTCAGCCACGCAAATCAGTGCCGGACTCCTGGGGGAGGATATGTTCTAGTGAACAGAGAGGTCCCGGGAGCACAGTGCTGATGGTTTCTCCTCCCAGTTCTGGGTCAGGTACCCGCAGAAACGTACCCCTGGAATGTGGTATCTACGCTATGACTCTGCCACGGCAGATAGTAGAAAACCTCAGGCAATGTGTAGTCTTTCCATGCTTTTTGTACTGTGTAGAAAAGAATTAGCTACCCTGAGGCATAATTGAAAGACTACAAATTAAGTTTAAATTCTGCCCCTGCCATTGTGGTCCTGGGTGTGCTGCTGACATCTGTGGACCTCTGCCTCCTCATTGACAAACATGGTATCGGTCTTTACCTCATGCCCTGTTAAGTGAGGATTCAATGAGAAGGTAGATGCAGTATCTTCCCCAGAACCAGCTGAGCATCACGTCACCACTGTTTTTCAAGTGCAATGTCTGGACTACCTTTCCTTTAGTTTCACTCAGTGCGCATGTCCTCAAATATATTTTCCTCCATGAGGACATGTTTTGTTTCATCAAAGTTGAAGGGGTTCTTTTCTCAGGAGAATAATCAATGGTTTCATCCCAGCACTGCCCAGGTTTACTTTCCTTGGAGTTATTTATTCGTGTGACCATCTTCCTGTGCAGGCCAACTCCTTGGCAACAGGAACCATGTACATCGCCCACACTTGCAGCCTCACCCCGCCCCCCTTTAATACCACCCACAGTCGGTACCCACCACTTCTCCCTCCAGCTGCATTTCCTCCTTGGTGAAAGGAGAAGGTTAGAAAGGTGCATATTAATAGAGGCAAAAGCTGCTTCTGTCCAATTTATTTAAATTCCCTCTGGTATTTTTCTTTTTCTATTTTCCAGTTCAGTTCCTCAGTCCTCCTTGCTTTTTTTAGACTTTTGCCCTCTGGTCACACCCAGTACATTCGTCAGCCAGGTTATTCTGTCTCTGATCAATCAACTTCTGATCCATCAAAAATGAATTGGTCCATGTTCCCATTTACATTGATGAGGCATATAATAGTTTCTATTAAATGTTAAAAGAAGCATTTGTATTAAATGCCACAATTATAATGCCCTTAATAAAATTAGGTGGGAGCTGGAGAATCTTTTCATTATCAATGAAAGAGGAAAACGTAAACATTTACACACCTGACAGATGCAAAGCTTGGGGGGTCTGCCTGTGTCACCGCCCTCGGGACTACCCTTCGGTGAGCAGGAAACTCACCTCCACACAAGAACTGGCTGTGAATGGGAACAGTTTCTGGACCCTGCCGTTCTTATTCATTACAGCATTTCTTCCCCTGGGGATTGAGGAGTCAGGCGTGGGAGAGGGATGATCAGGCAGAAAGGGCACCATCAGAGACTCCTTGTTACTGACAGAGCTGCAGTGGTGTGATTTAATGTTACCTCATAGCTGCAGTTGCCCTAAAACAGTGTGTTTAGAGGGTACAGTTCACTGGGCCCGGGTGTCTTTTCACCCCTGCTTTTCCATCTGGGGTCTCTTACAATTTCCAACCCATCCTTGCTCCCTGGCAGACTGCAATAGCTAGCACGCGTCTAGGAAAGTAACAAAGGGAGAAAAAAACTGAGGTGCTGCCTGAACTGACCTTGTTTTAGGAAAACTCAGATTTTAAACTAGATTTTAGGAAGAAGCAAAGCAGTCTAGTAATCACAAGACTGGGAATCAAGATACTGGGTTCAACCCTCCAACCCAGCTACTAACAAGATAGATGATGAAGCTGGTCAAGTCATTCAGCCTCTAGAGTTGAGGTTTTTAATATTTAAAATGGAGGAATATAAAAAGACTGTCTCTGAAAATCCCTCTCAGCTCAAATGCGCTCTGAGTATATAAATCATTAGACATCATAACATAATGACCATGTGAAGTAGACATTTGAAGGTAAGAGTCTCCCTAATATTCTCAAATCCCTCATGAAGGTTCCTTACATAGGCTCTCCCTAAATGTAAGATCTATTTATACCCAATCCTCATGTACTCTCGGGTAATAGATATCCTAAGCCAGGCATGCGAACTCACGCATGGGAATGTGAGTTGATAAGTGACCAGACATAGGTTGCTATCTAAGGCAATAACCCTGAAAAATGTGCTCTACACATTCAAAGCCTTTTAAAATGACTTGAAAAATGCCTTTAAGGGATGATTTTTAAATAAAATCAGGAAAGAATACCTGAATTATTTTCCATCTGCAAATCAGTCATTAAAAATTGGCATACTGTGTACATCACAGTAAAATTTTCTTATTTTCCACTCAAAATTTCCTATTTTTCATTCAAATTAAAGTGCATATTTCATCCACCAGTTATTTAGAAATGGTAATGAAGCATTTAAATTAAAATCAGACCACCCAGCTGTGGCATGTGCTCCTATGACGGATGAGGTAGACTTTTTCCTGCCTGATTGACAGTTTACTTCATAAACAGTTTGGTGGGAAAATAAAGCCACAGCTAGTGTCACTGATTCCTGAAGTCCTCTTCAAAATGTACATTTTTAAGTTTTGATTTCTATTCTAGGCCTTCTGGGCTTATTAAGATCTGTAAACCATGCACAAGTATAATTTTGGTTATTTTTGTAAGGAACTAATATTTTTATTTAGAGAAGAAAATGACAAAGAAAACTCCAGTTTGACCACTTTGCATGTAGGGTGGATTTTTTTTTTTTCCTTTTATAAGCACAGACCTGGAGAGAGCAGCATGCAGATTTTGGTGATTTTATAAAATCAAACCTTTTAAACTGAAAATATAAACACTTTTTAGTGCTGAATCTTCCCCTCAAGCAGCATGTCATCGGCTGGAAGTGACAGGCCTTTTTCTTATACAGACAGTTTGGAGTAGAGATGCCTTCCTCTGAGAGTCCTGGTTTCCCACTTGAAGAAAACTTTCATTTGTCCAAAAGCCTCCCCTGTGGAGCTCCCTGGGGTGCTTATTAATCTCAAAATCACAATCGGAGAATCCAACCTGACCTTTGCCTCAGAAAGTCACGTGTTCCCTCAGCTGCACCAGGCAGCTCTAGGCTCCACTGAGGTGGAAATCCTCAGGGCTTTCTGATCGCTGCCCACGCAAGGATGGCCGGAGTCGGGGTTATTTCTTGGATGTCACTAGAGGTGACCTAGCCACACTCTCCTCTATGAGACCCTTCCTCCAAATTTAAGCAATGGGACAAGAAAGTTTTCAACAGTTTAAAGAAACGCTCCCCTGGTCTGATAAAAATGTCAAAATTTCTGCTTCCACAGAGTAGGTTATTTTCCTAAAATAGCTTTAAAAAAAGAAAAGAAAATCTTCACAATTTAAAATACATTTGACTCAGGAATGCTGAGAGGAAAATTTAAAAAGGAGAGAGAAATTATGAGAATGAAAGCTTTAATTCACAGAACACACACACCCCCTCACCCCCCACCCCCAGGATAAAGCAAAGGAACTGTCCCTCGTGGAAAGGATGGGCCGGGAAACAGACAAGCAACTTGAGTGCCCCAGACACTCTGTCCACGGTAACGTCTGAGCAGCAACCCCGCTCAGTGCGAAGGGGCCAGAACCCCTCCATCCCATGCAATCCGGGTCTCCGGCAGTGCTCTGGGAAGACGCAGCCCGTGCAACTGGAATCCTCGCTTGCCTCTGAATTAAATCTTCATTGCCAGATGCTCAATATTTTCCTGCTTGACCTTCAATTATGAGTGGCTCTGAACCCTTTCGCTTTGTTTCACTTCCCTTAATCCTTATTCCCCACAGTCAGTCTCTCATTCAAATGGTTAATGATCTGGAAACAAGTAAAGGGACTGGGAGACTGGGATGCTGTGAAGGGACCCTTTGCAAAGTGGACTTTGTAAGCGGAACGATCATTTGTTAACATATTAGCAAATTCTGATCTAGGTGTACCCGTTTTCTTTAAAAGACTAGCCTGTCCTAAGCCTCCACGTGATGCAGTGGGAATGCTATTGTGTAACTTACACAGATGGACACTGAATCCTCACAATGCAGGGTTTTACTGAAGGTGGGTTAACTGCACTGGAGGCAGGTTAACCTATCTTTGCCAGACTCATTTTTTCCTTTCCTGTGATTATAATTTTCTTACCTCATGTGTGAAGAATATTCAAATAAATGACTCTCTGAGGCTACTGGGACATTAGTTAAGCTCCTGTCTGTTTCAAGTACAGTTTCAACTGGACTCAATTTAACATATAACTTCTTTGAGGGCCTGCTCTGAGCCCAGAACTATGCCAAGAGCCATCAGGATTTCAAAGGACTAATTTCCACTCTTAAAAGTTCGACTGTTCCTTCAGTGAAATAAGTAAGTTACAAAATAAACAGTAAAAGGAGGGTTTTGAATGGCCATCCATATGCAAAAATGAAACAAAACATTATTTTAACAAATGCACAGGTAACTAAGCCATCCTGGTTCTGAGTCATTTTGCTGTACCCAGGAACCCTCACTGATACCGGAAGTGTTTTGTTCACTTCTAACCCACACAGTGTTTGAAAAACACTGAAAACATGAACATGATACACACAGAGGAAGATAAGCAGTGTAAAGGGCAGTGTGTCTCAGGTGACGAACCCTGGTGGAAACTTAATGAACTTGCTTGCAAAAGATAAATTTAAGCTGGAGAAAAAGAACTACCTCCAAACATTTGAACGGTATTTCTTAAGGATTGTATTTGCTCCCTGTTGCTGCACACGGGAAAACTAAAGCAAATGGGAAGAAACTACAAAAAAACCAATTATACTTACAGTTTATGGTTCTTTCATTATTAATATTAACCTTCAAAAAGTAGTAATGAAAGAACCATATATCATATGTTTGTTTTACATTTTGGAATAAACAAAGCCCAGCTATATTTGTATTGCCTATGGTGGATGTTATTCCTATTTTTATATATATATATTTTTTTTTTTTCTTTTTCCTCTGGTTTGGTCTTCTGTTTTCCTTTTAAGATTTTATTTTTTATTAATTTATTTTTAGAGAGAAGGGAAGGAAGGGAGGAAAAAATAGAGAAACACCAATGTGAGAGAGAAACATCAGTCAGTTGCCTCCTGCACATGCCCCAACCAAGACGGAACCCGCAACCTGGGCATTTGCCCTGAGTGGGAATCAAACCAGCAACCCCTCACTTTGTGGGACAACGCCCATCCAACCGAGGCATTCTGTCAGGGCTGTTCATTCTTGAAGTGAATGGCAGAGCTAAGAATTAAATCATGTCTTCTGTGCTACGTCCCTAATTGAGCCTCACTGGCTCCTTGGATCCACGCTTAAGACAGGGTTTGCGGCCTGTCACTGAAGGGATTCAAGCAGACGCAGCAGGACCATCTGCAGGGGTCCCTAATTAGGTGGCACATTTTGCTGGGACAAACTCTTAACACTCCAGCAGCTATGAGCTTTTTTTTTTTTTTTTTTTAGTTGTAGAATCTTCAAAGTGATTCGTAAGACAATTTCTGTAAAACTTGTTCATGGCTAAAAGTGACTTAGATAATTTATTTTCCACTGATCCTTTTCTTGTTTGAAAATCTAATATTGTGTATAGAGTGCCCAGCTGGGTTTCAGGTTGGAAAACTTATTCTCTACGTGAAGCACTTAACAGATACCTAATGCTATTTCTACCTCTGTCCTCAGCCAGTCTCATTCCATTCAGAGACTGAGGAGGGCTAAAGGCAGTGATTCTTGGCGAATGACAATTCCTTCCCTCACATGTTCCTACCTATTCTTCTGCAAAACCAGTAATATCTCAGTAGCATTTCTGTTACTTTAAGAGGCATAACGTGTGTACTTAGACTCACAACGAATCAATAGCCACCACTCTCAATAAGGACTTCATCTTACTTTTTAATTTATCTAACATTAAGGTCACAATATTTCGTTAGAGCTGTCCATGTTTTCTCCCATTGAGATTATCCACCAGATTCCACTACGCTCTACATTCCTGGTCTGTTTGGGGGTGTTTATTAGGTGCACTAGGAACCTAATAAACAAACAAGGAAAATTGCCCAGCTGGTGAATATTTCATGGCTCCTGCAGTCCAGGAAGTTGGCTGAGGCATTTTTACATCCAAGCACAAATCCACTTTTGGAAAAAACAAATGGAGGCTGTGTCTGTACATATGTAAAACAGCAATTAAATCCAAGATTTACTTCAGCTGGGACTTGGGGCCCCATAGAACAGTGTGGGATGCTTGTTGGATACTAGAACTGTAGGTGCTTTTTATCAGTTCCTTCAGTCTTACTATAAGGAGGGTCATGTTTAGATTAGTTATCTGGATAAATAGACAGATACTATGAGTTTTCTAAGCGAAAGCAACAGGAAGGCTTTGGAATAGGAGTTTTATATGGGAGTGACTAGGATACCGAAAAGTCTTAAACCATGTCACAAAACTGTTTTAAAACCAGTGGTGTTGTGCCTAGAAAGAACAAAAGGTGACGAAGTCATTGTGTTGAAGCATGCAAAGGGCCTTCTCGTGCAAGTGGGACTAGAATTCTTCCACCTCCCTTCTGTTGAAGGAACTAAGTAGGAGATAGCAAGAGGAAGACTTCATCTCGATGTAAATCAAGTGTGCAATAGTCACAACGGTGAACCACTGAATTCTTTCACCCCAAGCTCCCAGTGTGCAAAGGAGGGAGCTGAAATTTAATGAGTGCAAACCTGGGATGTGGGGGAAGGTGTCTCCAATGTAGAGACAGAAGTCTAGGTGACTGATAAAGCCTTCCTGTTGGAGTTCAGGATTCAGATTATCTTCCTGGAAGAGCACATTTAAACCCAGGTTTCTGCTCCCTGGGTACAGAGCTAATGAGATCCAAGTGCTTAATAAAGCAGTGGTGGGCTCCGATGGCCCCTAGAGCTCGCCCCCCTACTCAGGGCACCTGAGCTGACATGTAAGGTGCAAGAGCTGAGGCCCTGGCAACTGTCTCCACTAACTTTCATTTCACTTTTTAACTTTCTGGTTGGTCATCCATCTTTATTTAGATCAAAGCACTCTTTCTGAGGCATCTTAATGAACTATGCTCAGTAACAAACTAAGATCTCTCATGTGGGCTCAAAACCTGACACATGAATTAATTATTTGAATTTATATAAATAACATATTTTCCAGAAATCAGATCCTCTTCAGGCCCCTGGAAGACCTGTTTCCCATATAACATTTGAAGGCATCTAATGAAACACGGATTCATCAGTTCGAGAAATTTCTCCTGACTGGATTCCAACCCCCCAACCCCCGACCCCAATCCCCAGTGTCTTCGGCTTCTTTTATTTTTGCTGGGATTCCTTTGTTTCCACATTATCGATGAGTCATTGGACTCCCTTCTAAGATTAGCCTCTTGGGTCTATTTTTAAAATTTGTTTTTCAAGATGCTGTTCCTTTTTTTTCTTTTTTGGTAAGAAACACATATAGTAGTTAAGTGATGAAAAAATTGTATTTTCTGCTTGCCTGATACCCGCCCCTGCAGCAACTGGCTTCTGACCTGGTGGTTTCTGCTGGCGCTTTGTCTCACGCCCAGCACTAGGCCAGGGTACGCACGTCCGCTTCTCTAAGGAGGAAAAATCAGCTGGGGGAAAGGCCGGGGTTTTCTAGCTCGGCCAGTGCTCTCATCATTGTCATCAACTTTCTTTTTCTCTTCATCCTCGGAAAAGTTCTTAACTTTTTCCTCCACTGGTTTCTGTTTTAATGACATCAAATCTGATCTTAACATCTTAGTTTGAGTGCAAACTCCATCATTGAAACGGAAGTTTCTTTGCACTTTCCAACAGTACCCCTTATTATTATTTGTTATCAATCTGTTGTGATTGCCTGTAGGGGCTAATATTTAACGAGGACCCACTATGTGCCAGTTCTGGTACATGGTAGTAAAGTAACATGCATTATGTTAAGGTTGTTACACTGTATCTCCCACTACTGTACTTTAATCTGAAAGCCTTCTCCTTATAGAGCTTTATACTTTTCTAATAAAGGGCATACTCTGGCATATTCTTAAGAATATGTCAATTTTCTCTTGGATCTAAATATACAGAATTTTAAGATTTTTCAGAGCTTGATTTTCTTCTTTGTCATCATGATAATATTTATTTTCCCGTGCCACAGTACTTTTCACAAACTCCCCTTCTGGTTACCGATTCTCAGATGGGTGGACTTGTCTGATCCTGTTGGCTCAGATTACTTGGACCTCACTCTTAGTTTCCTGAGCAGAAGTACTTAGATAATTCCCAATATCTAGCATGTTTTCCTCTTAGGGCTATTCATTTCTCTAGCTTTGTGGAGATTATCCTTCTAGTTTGTAATACTCAGCTGTCCTCGCCCCTCTGATGGACCTGCCATACTGCCATCTTCTATGAGTTACATTTATGAACAGATTTTTTAAGTGATGGGAAGGAATGCTTCTGACTATCTCAAAATCAATATTTGCAAAGTGGAGTAATGAATGTCTCTTTTCATGTCTGGCGTAAACTCTCATCTCTAAGCCAGGAGGAGGATGTAGAGCGTGTATGTTTCACAATTCTCATTGTTAATTTTTGAGACAGCAGATTGGTGGGCTTCATCAAGCTGAATCCAGAAATATCAACAATATATTTTTTTCTCTATTTAGCCTTATTGTTCCTAGGCTTTAGCTGCAGTATACTTTCTTCTCTGGTTTCTATATCTACATAAGTATTTCAGTTAGAATGTTGGAGAAGCTACGTTTCGGTTCTTTGCTAGTTGTCACTTCAAACCATTAATTTTCCACCATAATTTCTCTTTGCAATAGTGACAAAATATAGAGGTGAGTTGAGAAAAAAATTCAGAAGGTCAACAAAATATATCCCTGGATTAGAGAGCAAGACATCGCAGTTTAGGCATAAGGAGCTAAATTTATATAGTCTACCAAAGAGAGGTCTCCCAGGGAGGCTTTCTATGACATGATCTATAAATATCGTCAAGGTAACAAAATAAACAAAGCAAATTATTTATAGTCACAAAAGATAATGGGACAAGAATGATTGTCTGGAGCTAAGTGAGGGAAAGTTTATAATAGGTTATAAAAAGAGTAAGTTTTTCACTGAAAGCAATACCAAGCAATATAACTTACACACAGAAGTCAAGGTCTACCATAGACCTGTGATAAAATATAGTTTAAAAATTTTACAGAAATAGGAAAAAAGTGTAATTTAAAAAACAAAAATGAATGATTATTAAATATTTATTGTCGCAATTAAGATCAGGTCTTGGTATTGCCTGTTTCCTAGCTACAGGATCTTTGACAAGCTATTTTCAAATATATATAATTAGAAGAACATCAATTACTACATATAAATATTGTGTCTACTACATCTTAAAATGAATTTTCTATCAATTCTATAACAATTTTCCAATCCTATCTTCAACAAGGATAATATATGATCTTATCACACATTATTTTGTCACTACCAAATTTATAAAAAGAAAAATATATGCGTCTGTCCTCCTCAATTCCCACTCATTCCTTCATCTTTTACTATCTTATTTGCATTCCCAGCTTTCTATCATGATTGTTCTGTTTGCTAATAAATTCTCAGTTCTCAAATAGGATGACATATCATCACTTTATCACTTCTATTCTTACATCATCAATATGAGTCATTTGATAGGATGGACTAACTCTTGCCTCATGAAAGCTCTCCCTGCTGGGATGTTCTTCTCCTGGAGGCTTTCCTAAGTCTCTGTATATTTCTTCTTTATCCTCTTAATGATATGGATATAGGCATCATAAAACTATTGTGCCTAATAAAATGCATAGAAATTCTTATCAATCTCTACAAATATTATCTTGGTTAATTATAATCCATTTATAAAGGTATTTTTTATTCTCTCCTCTTCCTAGCAAGCATTCCATACAAAATCTTATCTTTTGCTGTGTTTTTATTTACTGCTAATAAACTATAGATTTCCTAATCCATAAGCCATGTCTGTAAGCCTTTACCCCTCCCCTGAAAGCCAGTCCTATGGTTTGAAACTGTTTTCCTCATATAACTAACCAGATATTCCAAAAGCACCTCAAAGTTAATGCGTATGATATTTGACTCATTATTTACCTATCCCCTTTTTAGTTCACCTTTACCCACTCTTGCTTGATTCTGCATCATGAGTAATGTAACCATTGGGCATCATTTTTGCTTAAGGAGAAATTAAAATTTTTAAAAATAAGAAATAACTCAAAAGAAATCCAAACTCTGTGTGCGGTGTTTTAAAGTTTTCTGTAATTCATCTATAATCTACATGGATGTTCTGAATATAGTTTGGACTATGTTCTATGTTCTTATGCATCCCCCAAACGTTATTAACTTGCAATTCACCAAACACTCTAATCCTTAAACTTTGAAAACCCATGGCTTTTGTAATCTCTTCAATTTGAAGTCCTACTTTAAATCTAGTATGAAGTACTTCCCTTTCCTTAACATCTCACCTTGTCTTCCTATTTGAAATTAGTCTCTCCTTTCTCCCATGTTTCTATCAGACTCTGTTCATTTTTTTAAAAAGATTGTATTTATTTTATTTTTAGAGAGAGAGGAAAAGAAGGAGAAAGAGAAGGAGAAGAACTTCGATGTGTGAGAGAAACATCAATCAGTTGCCTTTTGTGTGTGCCCCAACTAGGGGAACGGGGCCCGTGACCCGTGCATGTGCCCTGACTGGGAATTAAACCTGTGAGCTTTCGCTTTGCGGGATGATGCTCGGCCAACTGAGCCATGCAGGTCAGGGTGGCAGACTCTGCTCATTTATCTATTCAATTACCTGCCACATTCTGGCTTATTTCAGAGCCTGGTATGCCGGTGCCATTTTCTCACACATTGATATAATCATTTTGAACTCATGGTGTTTATAGTGTGTTTTTCTTTTTTTAAACTGTGCTACAGTTGAATGAGTGAATTTGAGAAGGAGCAAATCAATCTATATTTAATGAATGAATCTATGTTGAATGAATAAACGAATGGATGCCAGTTATATAAATCCCATGTAAGATCTATCTTTCCAAATATTTCAGTCTTAATAAGCTTCCTGGAAGAAAGTTGAATCCTTCCACAACCAGAACTTTCACCACCTATTGTGAGCTTTACTGTATATGTATTTGAGGAGGTCTGTGATGATGGGGCCTGGCTGTGCAGATAGAACTCTGCCTCCCACTTGCAAAATTAGCTCTTTTCTGTTTATCCGTGGCCTTGAAGTTTCCCGTTTGTTTTTCATCCTGAGCAGTTGTGCTATCTCCTGGTTTACGACGCTCTTACATCTCATGGTGAGAATATGCATTCCAAACATTAATTTACTCAGAGGTTATCCACAACATTGCTATCTCCTCCCTCCATGATTTATCTTTTAATTAGAGTATGAATAGTAAATAATAAAATTTGCAAGGTTAATTTCATTAAGAGTAGCAATAGACAGTTAGTTACTCACTTGGTGTAATTAATTCCCCCATTTAGTCACCTAGCACATGCCAGGCACAGCGCTCAACTCTGGGGAGATAAAGATGAATACAGCAGGTTCACCATTTTGTAGGAAGATGAACTGGAATGTAAATGAATCATTTTAACAAATGCTCCAATTAAGAGGAGAGTGGCTTTGTGGACAAGGGTGTCAGGAACTCTACCTGTCAGTGACTAGAGAGATAAGAAAAGAACTCTAGATGTGTCAAACTTCTCCCTTAGCCATTCCTAAAGTAGTTTAGATAGATATCCATATTAACAGAATTAATATATTTATTTGAATAAATTACTTGTTAAATTAGTTCCCCATTTTGTCCTTTAAGAAGGACTTGGGTCTTGCTCAGGGGGTTGAGTGGTTCTGTGTGAACACCTGGCTCTTCACTGGGTGGAGAGGAGTACACGAAGGGAATCAAGTGACACGCAAGCAGGATGGTGACTGTCAGGGGAGGTTAGAGGAAGCAAACGCAAACTTCTTTTTGTTTGACTTTCTATGTTTATTTACATGAATTGGTCAAATTAGCTATCCTAGTCTTGGAAAAGTGCCTTATGTAGAAGTAGCCTTTGTGTAAGGTGTATGTGCCATGCGGACTGGGCAGGCTGGTAGAAGCCCAGCAAATGCCCAAGGCATCTGAGGCACCGGCCTACAGAGCGCCAGGTGGGGAGGCCGGGTGCCTGCAGTAATGCCTTGCTGGTTCTGACTGCCCCTGTTGTTCAGGTCAAAACGGACTCAGGTGATATGTCCTGGAATGTGCTGCAACGACGTTGCAGATAGGCCAGAGCACCTGCATAAAACCCCCACCGGCCCTATGGAGGTGGTGGGGTACATAAAAGATGGCGGGTGCCCCCTCACCCCCAGGTAATTCCCATGGGGTCCAGAGGGCTCCCCTGATTCCCCAGCTTTGTGTATACAGTCTTTTTTTTATTTGTCGTTCTGGAAAGTGGTCCACACACCTCCCGCCGCACGGCCTGGTTCAGATTGGGGACCCCTGCTGCACAGAACAACCCCCTGTATATGCTATGTGTGCCAGGTAGTTTGGGAAGCTACCGCGACTTGAGCGTGCCCTCGGGGCAGCGGGCACAGGGACACCCGCCCTGTGGCTGGAGAGGCTTGGCCAGGAGGCCAGGCGGGGGCACCTGTGGTGACACCCTGTTGTTTAGGCAAAGGCAAAAGTTTCCAGGCACTGTAGCTGGGAAAGCGCTGCGGTGGTCTTGCAGGTAGGCAGGATCCCCAGTGGAGCTTCTGTTTACCCTAAGAAAGCCGATTATAAGGTGCACAGCGGAGCTAAGTGGGTCCTCCCCAGGGAGCATTCCGCAGCCCCTGGAGTGCTCCCGTGGCCTTCAGGCCCTCTCATTTGGTCTCTTTCTTTTGTTTGTTGTTCGGAAGCTGTTCATTCAACCCTTAGTTGTCTTGCAGGAGTAATTCCTCTCCATACGTGTACATTTGAGTTGGCTCATGCGAGGGCGAGAGGCTGTGGCGCCGTCTTGAACCTCCCAAAAGCCAATCGTTTATTAATTTTCCAAAGAGCAAATCAATCCGCTTTGTAATGATTTTAGTCATTTAAAGATCCCATTTCAATCAGTATTTATACACCTGGAAGATTTCTGCCTCCCCCACCCCCTCACCCCTAGCCCTCTTCCTCTTCATCTCCCTCCCCCTCCATCCCTCCCTCTCATCAGACAACTGGATGCATTGGTCAAGGCACAAAGAATGCAAATTTACAAAGTTCACTGACTAAAAATGAAAATCAGTAGCATTAGTAAACCCAGAAGGGACTAAGAATGGAATTCCTTAGAATGTCAAAGATGTAGACAAAGAAGGCTTTATAGTTAGGAAAACTTCCCTATAGGTTGTGTTTTTCTTGTAAGTAGGAAAAAATCTCACTGATTTTCATGTGAGGAAGATGGACAGATACATTACCTCTTGAGAAAGAAGGCAATTCAATAGTTAAATTTTTCTCTCACAGCAACCATGATATTTGACAAGTCATTCATTTATTTACTGTTAAAGGACATTTTCATGCACTCCTCTCAATATTAAAATGTGTGTACCAGGAAAAAGAACAGCGCAAAGGACACAGCTGGCATGACAATACCTATGTGTTACCACCAAATCAGATGGCTGACATGGAAAACAGAGTAACAGATGGTGGGATGGGTAGCTTAGAGGGGAAGTGATTTGCTCAATGTCATAACAATGTCTGCACCAGAAGAAGAAACAAAAACCAGAAAGACCTTGAAGCTAAATGCTATTGTTTACATATTTCTTTTCATTAAGGAATAAAGTTTCAAGAGTCAATGACAAGGTAATTAGAGCAGAGCTGCAGGTCTTCATTAGCTCCAGTTATGGAAATGCCAGTTTTGTTGGAGGATAGGCAAATTGTCCATTTTGCCTGAGTCTAGTCTATCGAATGACGGCATGCTTTGCGCCCTGGTGTCCTACTCTAAGCTATAGGATTGCATTATTCTGGCATGCGATTTATGAATGTGTGTACATCAGGGTCAGTCAGGTTGACATTTTAGGTGGGTTTCCCTGACATCAATGTATAGGATGAACTGAGTGGTGCGAAAGGCAGGAAAGGGCAAGAAGTTCGTACTCAGGAAGGATAAGTTATGGAGCTAATGGAAGTCAAATGTCAGAAGAGACTGGACTAAAGCTGGAACTTGGAGAGAGATGACGCTCCCTACAAAGACAGAGTCTTCATCGAGGAGGTCGGAATGATGTATTTTTGGACATATGAGGTTGAGGTATAAACAGGGTTCCTGACAGGAGCATTTAGGAGGCAGATTTCAGTTTTGAAGTTCAGGATAAAAACTGGGCCTACAGTTCACAAACTAGGCAGTTATTCACTGGAAGGTGATAAATAGAGCTATACCAATGAGGTAAATTGCAATGAAGGGGTAAAAAAGATGACAGAATTGGGAATAAAATCATTGAAAAAGGTATCATTTAAAACCTGATGGATCATACATAAAAGAAAAAAAATTACAAATTAGACTTTATCAAAATGTAAAACTCCTGCTCTTTTGAAAGACAGTGTTAAGAAAAACCACAGACAGGGAAAATATTTTCAGAACACATATCTGATAAAAACTTACATCTAGAATATGTAAAGTACCCTCGAAACTCATTAATACAAAAACAAACATCTTGATATAAAAATAGGCAAAAGATTTGAACAGATACTTTAGCAAAGAAGATATATAGAGGCCAATAATCACATGAAGAGATGATCTCTTCTGGCAAGTGCTTATTATGTACAGTAGGGTGGGAGCACTGCTAAATAAAATACAATGAAATAAAATATTACATGCTGCTTACAATTTGCCAGACACAGTTTTAAGCACTATATAAGCATTAAATTCACTTAATGAGTTAATAAAGTAGGGCTTTAATAAACCATTTTATATATGAAGAAACTGAGGCACAGAAAGGTGAGGTAATTAACCCAAAGTCACACAGCTGGTATATGGCTAAGATCAGATTTAAACACAAGCAATCAGTAGCCAGTCTGGGCTACTGGCTATGACTGACTATATGACACTTCTCCACTTACCAGCAATATATTGAGCACCTGCTCTGTGCAGAACACTTGGTCATACACTACAGTCATTAGGAACCAATCAAATAAAGCTTCTTTCTTAGAGGATCTTAAAATCTAGATAGAAAGAAAAGCCTTTGTACACCAAACACCTGACTGCATCTAATCATGATCCAGTTTCACCAGAAAATAGACAATAAAGATAAAGAACGTTGTCATCACCTTGCTTGAAGGACAGGGTCTAACTATGAAAATTAGGGATTATTGAAAGCATTATAAGACCTTTATAGCTTAGAAGCTTTCCAGAGAAGAGCAAAGACCATCAAGAGGTAGGAGTTTGGGCACCTGAAAAATAATCATCTATGATTTTTATTGCTACCATAATTTTCAGCAAAAATATTTAAGTGTCTCTTTCATGCTTGACAGGATCCTTGTGTTTTAGGTTGTTCCTAATAACCTAGTGTAAACAAGGATGATCCATGGCCATACATGACAATGACCTAATTCAAATGCCTCCTTATGTTATAACTGTGACTGTCAAGTGAGTTGACACAGTTCCTGCTGGGCAGCTATTATTTCAACAATGCTAAAGACTTGTCCTGAAGAGCAGTGAGTTACTGTTTGTTTGTTTTTTCTTCTAAATTGGTAGCAGCTCTTTTCCCAGAATAAGAACTGTGGACGGAAATGGTGATGAAAAAGCAAGAAGATAAGCAACAGACACCTTTCTTAATTCACTGTCTCTGATTAGAAGAAAATAGTGACTTTGCAGCTGTAGCTACAGAAATCATCAGCGTGTGAGACATAGAATCTTCTACTAAGTCTCAGATTCACTCCACTGTAGCAGCCCAGTTTGGAAGGTAGCCAAGTATGTGTGCCTCTAACAACTGGGACTATGCAGGGGGTGGGGGCAGGAAGGAGAAAGGACAGAGACAAAGAGTGAGGAAGGGAAATGGAGAAACAGAGGAGGGAAGGAGAAAAAAACAAACAGTGAAAGAGACAGAGCTAGCCAGAGAGAGAGAGAGAGAGACTCACACACAGAGAACAGGAGCAGTAGTGGCAGAGTGAAAGAGTGAAGGATCGGGAAGGAGGGGGGTAGGTAAAAGCCAGATTTTTATTGGAAGCAATTGAAGTGGTTGCTATGAGACCCGCTCAGAGCACAGGACCAACAGCCAGCCTGACGCTGATGGTTCTTACCTCTCGTACTAAAACCTTTCTTTTGACACAGTTTTAGGGCTGCTTAATATCTGAGCAAGCACCTGACACAGGCGACTTTTTCCTTCTTTATTCTACTCCGGTCCCTCCGGTAAGATGGAGGTAGAAAGCGAAGCCAGCTGTTCCCCCAGCAGCGCATCAGCATCAGGCGGGTCCAGAGAGTACAAGGTGGTAATGCTGGGAGCAGGGGGAGTTGGTAAAAGCGGTAAGTTTTAATACCAAATGCTGGGGAAGGAGGAACCTCTGTAGAGGCAACTCTACAGAATAAAAAATAAAAGTATCAATAATAATGCTGATGCTGTCAGGGGCTAGCTAGCTGCAGCAGTTAAGCACCAAGTATCTAGCAGGATGTTTAACAGTGTGAGGACTGTTAAGAGATGCTGATGAGTCAGGAGAATTGGGAGATAACCAGTGATAATATTTAGAACTTTAAGAGGATCATTTTTTCCTTTGATTTCCTGCTGGGTAATTTTTTGTTATCTTAATCTATATATCTTTTTAAAAAATATAACATGGTATTTATGAAATAATTATGGTATGAGAAAATGTGCTCCTGTTCTCAAAAATATTCATATAAAGTGCTATGAATATTCAGTGACATGCACATATACAAACACAGACACACATGCCGGATTATCGATGATGATTACTGTGTTTGTTTCTTTGAGTAGGGGCTTCCTGTCTCCCATTCCTTGTCTGTGATCTGACAAAGCATGTATGGGATTTTTAGTGGAAAGTTGGTTTTTGAAAGTGACAGCTGTTTAAGGAATGGTATTAATTGTGGAACCTGTGCAGGGTGATCAAGCCAAATGTTGTGATTAACTGAATTAAAATAGAAAACTACAAGAGTAAAGAATATGGTGTGCTATTGAAGGTAAAGAGTGGTAAATTGATTATGATACATAAAAGACAGAAGTTGTCAGTGGTTGGGTTTCTTGAGGGGCTTAAAAGGCCAAATATGACAAATTAAAGAAATAGATCTGTAGTAGTGTTTAAAACTGATTAAATGTTGGATATCTTGGGGCTATGGCTATCATCAGAACATAAATAGGTTAACATAATGTTTTATAGAAATTTAAAATATCCCACAGGAGATACATTTTTGGTGATGCCGAAAAGCAAAATAAATATTAGAGTTAGCATGGACAAAAAGTTTTCAATAGTTTTAAAGCGTGGACAAAAAATTTCAACAGTTTTAGGGCTTGGCAAAATGATTCAAAGTTGAGACCAACATTATTGGTATAAATCTCCCCTGCCCCCTCCTCCCCCAAAAAAAGCTATATGAAGTGGGTACATAGTCATAAGAAAAGTTGATCACTAAAGGAATGGAAAAAGAGAGTGCAACTTTAGCAGACAGCAAAGTAAAGAAGTTAGAAAAATAGCAAGGGACATAAAGTTGAATATCCTCTCCCCAAAGATTTAACTATAAGAAGAAAAAAAATATGTAAATCTGGATGTGGTCAATCGCTATGTGTATGTTAAAGTGAGAAAAGTTAGTCACCTGTACTAGGAAGGAAAGGTAAAGTGAAAAACTTCACAAATATGTAGGAATGAGGAATTTTAAAAATGTTATTATTATTATTTTTTTAATGTAGTCATTTGAAGAGGAAAGAAGCAAAATAGGTGAGGAGTAGGGAGGCAGGGAAGGAGGAAGATTAAAGAAAAAATAATTCATATAAAATAAAACTATGATTAGAAAAAGCCGGGTCATCAGACAACAAGGAAGAAAGAAACAATGTGCAAATAAAATATCAAAAAGAGAAAGAAACAGGTCTAAGGAAAAGGCAGGAGACTCATCAGCAGAAATGCCACCAGCAGCTCATGAAGTCAGAGAACTGCCATAAGGGTCCCATCAGGGGCCTATGTGTTACCTTTACTTGCTGGCCGGTATTTTCTTTTTTTATCAGGATTTGGGAGGATGTGGGAATAGCGTGACTAGGTTTTAGTCATTTATCCCATAGAAATGAAACCTGGAGAGAAGAGGTGTTGGACAGCAGCACCCTGCAGCAATGTGCTTACCTTTGACGTGGCATCGTATCTCCTGGTTTGACTTCCTGAATATATTATTTGTCCTCACAGGTAATTGTCACCTCTCAAATAATGGGAAATTTTTGACATACCAAAATGGTCAGCAGAGTGAGCTGGTTTGCTCTCACCTCCACTTTGCACAAAAATTTGCATAATTAAATACTTAGGCAAAACTTTTCCAGTGTGAGAGATAGGAGGGGCCACCTCACCTCAGAGATGATAGAGAAAAGAGGGTAAATAAAATCATTTGTACTGACTTTATCAATAGCACACTTGGCTATTGCTTTCAGGGAGAATATGACTCATACTACAATTCCAGGCTTAGAAAATGCTGTCGTTAAGGCTGAATGTTTGGAATCAGAGTGACGGAGTCATGCCTTACCCTTGGGCTTTGTCCCTGTGATTCATCTGGTGTTACCAGTACATAAATGTTCAAGCACTGATTCTCAATATTAACCTTCTCTTGAAGGTTAAATGTTTGCTTTCAAATGAACTAAAATATTTTTTAAAATTGAAAAGCCACTTTTTGTGTTGCTGAAGATATGGATCAATAGAAGTACAATTCACTTGCTTTCCCATGTTTTCAGTGGCTTATGTAAAAGGATCGTGGAAGTCAATTATTGTGGGTTGTATGAAGTGATTGCAAGGGGAGGCCGTGCTGTTCTGTAGAAACTGAAGAAGATGTATATATCAAACTATCAACTGTTTCCAATTCTGAGTCAGTGTCAAGTCAGCCTTGAACGTGAATGAGAAACTCAATTTACTGGGACCTTAACTTTTGAATGAACACAATCTTGGAGATTTTCCATGCTTACTGAGAAATTAGAGATTTTTTTCTATTCATCT
The DNA here is from genome assembly GCA_004026545.1 of Mormoops blainvillei. NCBI lineage: Eukaryota > Metazoa > Chordata > Mammalia > Chiroptera > Mormoopidae > Mormoops > Mormoops blainvillei. Next base: position 143,452 of record PVJD01001307.1, read on the forward strand.
TTTACCAAGACATTCTTCAGTGAGTAGGAATTTTGAAAGAATTTGCAACTTTACTGGAGCAGAAATTCCCACAAGATTTAAAATGTACATACTGTATGAGAAATTTCAAACCACAAGTAATCGATCAACAAGTCATTTTATATGTATTATGCATAGGACCTGTGCTAGTTACTATAGAAGGGAAACAAGAATGATGTGAACATTTATGAATCGTCCATTTTGGGTTACATGGTTTTCTCATTTATATTCAGCCCTCTGCACGATCTGATTAGGTGTCTCCATTTTACAGATAGAAAAACCGAGGCCCAAGGAAACAACTTGTGCCTGGCCATAGAGGTAATTTATAGAATTTGGGTGAAGTTTGATCTAACTCTGTTACACTGTGTCTAACACCCTAGGTGGGAAGAGCAAAGAGCTCTACCACTCGCTATTAAGAACAAGATAGTGCTGATGGTGTTGCATTCTCTACCCCCTGAATGTTACATTTAGAAGAGAGCTAAGCCATCTAGACTAACACTCTCATTTATACATATACACTTTTTTGATCCTTAAATTGATATAATTAAATATAATTAGATAATTAATGTAATTATAATAAGGCTTATATTCTATATAAATAAAACAAATGCTGTATTTGTATCTGTATAATGGGACATTATACCCAATATTACCCAAGAATCCTACGAGTGCCGAGGAAACAGGATAAATGCGAAATAGTCCCACCTTATCTGAAAGACGGAGAAACCCAGGTCCTGAGAGCTGAAGGTCTTGCCAAATTGACACAAAATCTGTGTAGCGACAGAGTCATATCTAGAACTCAACTCTTGACCCCCTCGAAGTTTTATTCTACCACACCCCAATTTTTATACAGCATAAGCACCGATTATTCACTGCATTTCAAGTAACTTTGGCACATTCTTAGCCTCCTATCTCTTTTTATTTTATTACCTACCATCCCTTACCCTCCCTCAAAAAGAGGGAAAAAATTAAATTCTCCCAGCTATTGTTTAAGAGTTTCCTGGACCTAGAGGACCCTGATAGCTACTCTGTCCTTGGGGTCTGATCAGAAAGGTGGTTCCTCAGTGGCAGAGCCTGATCAGTGTCTGCCTGCCTTCAGTGTACTCGTGCCTGGCCCTCCCAGGGCCGACTCAGACAATTCGGGATATCTAATTCAATTCTACTAATAGGCGCTTCTCAAATGAAATATGCTTTACCTGTTCTGTTTTATGATTATGTTTGAGGGTAAAATAATTTAAGGAGGCAAGTGGGCTACCTATTCCCCACGTTCAGAAGAGGTACCTGAGGAATGTTAAGAGATTTGTCCAGGAATACACAGAAATAAATAACTACTAGGAAAAGAACACAAGTTTTCCAATTCTAAATTGCTTTTTTTCATTAAATTTCCAAATATCCAAATGTCCAAAAAATCTGATGAAAAGTATCCAAATATCAGGTGAGATCTATATGTTATTCTCTGGTCCCTAGCCTACATCTTGAAATTACCTTGGTTAAATTTTGTGTGAAATTTTGTCAGGTGGGTAATTGGTATGAAATATACAAGTCATTGGGAAAGGAGAGGGTGTTGTTCCTATGATTCCAGACATGGCCCCTGCTCTCTAAGTGTGCACAGTCTGGTGGGGGGACCTGTAAGGTACACTACAAAATAATAAGTTTATGTTAGGCCTCTCACAGAAGAGCTGTAAAATTCAGGGTAAGGGGTGGCTAAGTTGCATGTGAAAGTTATGAAGGAATCCCAGCAGAGATGACATTTGAATTGTGTATTAAGGGATGAGTAGGATTGTTGAGAATGAGAAGGGAAAGTACTGGGAGATCTGGGGTTGGAGAGGAAGAAATTTATTGGGAAAAGAGCATGCAAGGGCAAAAAGGAATGTGAGGGTTATAATTTTTTATAACTTGACACTTGTGATACCTTAGTGTCTTTTGGCACAGTTGGACAACTTAAAAATCCTTAAAATCTCTTTAAGATTTGCTTAAAACATATCTTAGGTAACTGTGAAAAGTCAAACAACAAGCTAAAAACATAAAAAATATTAGAGAACTCAGAATTTATTAGAATGTATCCATTGCAAATTTTTGGTAAAGGGAAAACTCATTTGTAAAATAAACAATCATACTCTGCCCCACATGCTTCTGAAATTTGCCTCCTTTATACATTTGGAGTTTTATATAGCAGGAATTTATTTAATGAAAACAATAACAATATTTTCTGAGGAAAACAGAAGGCAACACAAACCAGCTCCTTCAACTGCAGTGAATTGGTATAAAAAGGTAGAAAATCAAGCCTTTATGTGATGAATTAAAGCAAGGCAAACAGCTAAGTGCATCATTCACATCCCTGAGGCTCTATGTTTTACCTCATTAGCAGAACTTTGGATCTGACAATGCTGAACAATTTTCACATCATGACCACGCGTTATTTGAATGCTCTGAATTGCAAAGGCAAAAGAAAAAAATAAACAAGAGGAAAAAATAAATGATTTTAGGACTTGGGGGGCCCTCTGCTCTCACCCATAATTGTCACGACCCTAATAACACAGCAGATCATTACTCACTGCAATGCTGTCAGCAAGAATTAGCCAAGGGGTTCATGAAAGGCCCAGCAGCAAAGTAAATTGATATCTACTTGCTCAAGTAATGATTGAAAGTGCTATTCAGGTAAAAGATGTTGACTGATGATATTTCCACGATTATATGCACTTTATATTTTTTGCATTGATAAAAAAAAATTAGTACAGCTCTATGTCTTCAGCAGGGAAAGAGCCCAGAAATGAATTAATTTGTATCGGTCCCTGACTACCCCACATGTAGCTGGGCTCCTGACATTTGCACACTCACTGTGGTGTCCCCGTGGCCAAGGGTCCGTCACATTCAGCTGGCCCCCATTTACTCCTCACTTTGATCTTGTGAGGTAGAGTTAGTGTCTGCATTGATAGGTAAGAAAACTGAGGCCCATGGGAAAAAAGAGACACAGAGATATTCAATGATGAACCTGAGATGCCCACACATATATGTCTAAGTTCCATGCATATACTATTTTAATTTTCCCATGCTGATGGTTTTTGTATTATTTCTTGAGAGCTGGTGCAAAAAGCCTGCGTTATAACTTCAGCTGAATCTTCATAGGTATATCTTAGACATGAGACAGAAGTCATGTATATATCAAAAATAACTGACTAATTTTTATTTTCTACACCAACAACCCTTATTAGGTGGAATAGGGAGAAACATGGAAGTTCTGAACAAACATTTCCCCATGTAGGCCCCAAAAGTATATTAACTACATTCTGGTCCGGTCAGAAACCTCTGGGAGCCTCGACCCCATAGAAGAGAAATGACAATCCTCTCAACTTGAGAGAGGGATCAAATAACCCACTAATGATGAGAAATGATTAGAACTGAGATCTTGCTCATAAAGAAAGTAGACAAGGTGCTGAATGTATCAGTTGCATTTTGGTGCTGATCTATTACTGGGAGAATGTTTTCTATCTATCTGTCGTCTATCTTTCTGTCTTTCTATCTATCTATCTATTATTCTATGTACATGTACAAACACACACACACAATTAACCCCTGAACAATACATATTTGAACCACACAGTGGTCATGTATATGTTGATTTTTTTCAATAAGTATTGCATATATTTTTATCTTCCTTATGACTTTCTTGATAACATTTTTTGAATTTTTCAATTACAGTTGACATTCAATATTATAGTAGTTTCACGTGTACAACAGAGTGGCTAGACATTTATATAACTTACAGAGTGATTCCTGGATAAACCTAGCACCCCCTTGATCCTAAACACTGCCTTTTCTCCAACTTATTTCATTGTAAGAATACAGTATATAATACATATAATACAAAATAAGTGTTAATCGACTGTTTATGTTATCAGTAAGTCTTCTGGCCAATAATAGGCTATTAGTAGTTAGGTTTTGGGGGAGTCAGAAGTTATATGCAGATTTTTAACTGAGTGAGGGAGAGTACTCCACTTCACAAGGGGGAGAACCCTTGTGTCGTTCAATGGTCCGCTGTGTGTGTGTATGAAAAATGCCTTCCTTGTCCATTCATTTAGTAAGAATAGAGGATGTGTGTTTGGGGGTGTGTATGTGTGCCTAGACGTGGGAAAGGCCCTGAACTATTACCCAGATATTGACACAACCCCTGCCCTCGCCAGTGGGGTAAAAAAAATGCATAATCAGAGAATTGTAAAGTAATGGGTTAGGTACAAAGAAAAGGATACACACATGGCACTTTGAAAGCCATGCAAACCGCGGTCAGGAAGTTTGAGTGACCTAACATAGGTTGTCAGCTGCTCAGCTGCAGCACTGGAACCAGGAGCCTCCTGACTTACTTGCTCATAGGTTTTTCCCGTTAGACTATGCTGCCGCCCATAAACCAGCTTAAAATCTGCTTCCCCTCACTGGAGTTTAGGCTGTGAATGGTGGCTCTTCTTGAGTGTATGTGTCCTTGCAGTGTGGTGGAGTCATGACTGTAAATACACTGACGGATGGCAGTCCTCTGCACTGCTTCGAGCCTGGGGGCAACTCTTATTTCTGACTCTGGCTGCTTTTGCAAAGCCCATCAATGATCCCAACTCACTTAGGCTTTGTGCATAAATGTCAGCTCTCTGATGACCAGCACCAAATGGTGCCATCTGCTCTTCTGGTTCATCAGCAGGCACCAGCTAAGTATCGTTACTGGCAACTGTGCCAGCTCATCCCGTCTGCCCTTTCTGCCTGCCATGACCCTGCTCCAGCTGACACTGTAGCATCCACATCAGAATATGATCTGTTCTAGTTTCCACACCCACAGGTATCAGCATCCTGCCACTGCCAAGTGTATGGGAGGGATAGCACTATATGCCCAGCCCCTCCTGGAGTGTGTGCACAGGATGGACTCTGTTGGCAGATGCTGCGGAATGCTGAGGAGTGTGGCCTCTACCTCTCTGGAGATTTTGTTTTGAGAGGGGAATCAGAATCCACACAGGTGTGGAATCCCAGGGGTAAAAATATTTAACTGAACTGGAATGAGGTTGTATAGAAAATGTGTGGTCTCACAGGGGAACACGAGACAAGGACTTTCCACGAGTCAGATACGTCGCGGTGAGTAGGGATGGGCTGTGTGCAGTAGGCGGCTGGTACAGGAAGGTTCTGTTTGTGCGGTTACTTGTTGGATGGATGAGAGAGCCTTGGTTTCTCCCTCCACAGTTTTTCTAAATGGGCTTTAAACTGTGAAGCAAACATGTCAGTGTATATATTTTGCTTAAATCTGTATACACTCATGAGGAGGAATGATTCGTACTTTGTCTAAACTCTGTCTTTCGATTTCTTCCGCCAATGAAGGGCAACTCAGAGCCCGCCTTTTTGAGTGTTACATATGCCTAACCCTGTTCTGAGTGCTTTATGTGCATAATTCATGGAATCCCCCCAAACACTCCCAATTTTCAGATGAGAAAAGCGAGGCTCGAAGAGGGTGAGTAATTTGCTCAGGAGCCCAGAGCCTGTTGTGTCTGTGCAGGCCTTAGCCACTGCCAGGTCATGGGCCTCAGTGGCTGTTCCCTCTGCTATCAGCGTCCCATGTTCCGAATCTGCCCTTGACCCGCGAGGTGTGGCCTCGGCACACAAATTATGACAGAACAATGGGAAGTGGAGGTTTGAGCATCCTCAGAAATGCAGATTTGTGTTTTTTCATCTGTAAAATTGGGATCACAACAATAACTACTGCAGTGATGCACACTCAAATACTACTTATAACAAAACCTGGCACATAGTAAATACTGGATAATACTTGCAACATGAATGGGTGACTTTGTTTTTAATTATTTGTCTTTAACAGCATTTGGCCTTGCACAGGTCACCTAAGCTCTTGGAGCTTCCGTAGTCCTCATCCTAAAATTGACATTAATTAAAATGACCTCAGAGAGTTGCTGGGTAAATACATTTAAAAATATCATATAAAAATGTGAATTATAGGGCTCAAGATATTGCATCCTCATTAAATCTGTTGCCTGCTGCCTGGCTGCCTACATGCCTTCCTTCCTCTTACCCTCCCTCCCTCCCTCCCTCCCTCCTTTCCTTCCTTTCCTTCCTTCTTTCATTTCTTCCTTCCTTCCTTCTCCCTCGCTTCCTCCCTCCCTCCCTCCCTTTCTCCTTTCCTTCCTTCCCTCCTTTCCTCCCTCCTCTCTTACACACCTCCACCTAAACAGTTTACCTCAGTAGGGCGTGGGGGTGATAACAGACCTTTTAGGTAGGTTCTAGGAAAATGTGATTTGGGATATATATTGTAAGTGTGTCATTGCATCCACCTGCTCTTTATACCTTTATATTGATTAGCTTCAGCTTTAGGCTCTTGAATGGTAATTTCAGTGACCATATTAATGGTGGCTTGCTAGTTAACCTAGTAAACAGTTCTTTTATTCATTCTAATAGCTCCCTATACACACACACACACACACACACACACACACCACTGTCTGCTAGAGAAAGGATTTGGGGACAATTTCCTGGCCTTGCTACAATAGCTACAAAGGGTCTGCTTAGAGAAGCTATAGTTTATAGTAGAGAATGCTGGCACTTGAATTGGGACTGAAATTAATTTCTCTAATACACATGTTGTTGTAATAAATTTCGAATAATTAGATGTTTTCTTTATTCTCCACTGTAGCAATGTTGCTATGCTTAAATGGAAAGAGTCATATTTAAAAGTTGCAGGAAAAGCTTATAGTAAGCTACACATGTATATATTTGCTTACATTAAAGAAATCAGACAATTTCTTTAAAATCACAAGGGGCATATCTCTTATTTGAAATTGTAAAGACTAGCTAATTGGTCCCCTCCTGTTATCTTTTAACCTACCAGATCACATTGTTTTCTGTGCTCCACCTCACCATCAGGTCAATGGTCCAGAGGTTCCATTTTGCTTCTTTGTTTTCCTGCTCAAATATCTTCAGTGGCCTGCCCATTGCCTACAGGCTGACACCGAAAGCTCCAGGACTCCTGATGTCTGAGGCATGTGGGGCTATCTGCTAACTGGTCATCAAGGGGGTACCCCCAAGGCTAGTCCGACAGGAAGGCCTGTTGTTTTGGACGGCAGAGAGGAGCCAAACCAGAGAGGGCAGGAATCTGTGAGCCAGAAGGGGTCAGTAAGAAGTTGGAACAGAGAGTTAGGAACACCTTGGCGATGGAGTCAGATGAAGTACAGGTGGGAAGATTCAGAAATGAAGCTACAAAAGATGAAATGTGGCAGAAATGTTATTTTAAGTGGACTCTGGTATAATACAATTTGTTGGACTGCATCTCTCTCTCTTGGTCTCTCTCTGTGTGCCTGTCTCTTGGCTTCCCTCAGTGTGAGCTGTGCTCTGATTTAAAAAGACCCATGACTACATAACTGTCTGTCTTCTAGACAAATTCTTCTTCTTTTGGTCCCCTCAAAATCTTATATTCACACTAATTATTCTAACATAAGCTCTCCCCTCCTTTCTCTCAATTTATCTAGTTTCATCTGTCCTTCTAGATTCTGTACAAGTATTCCCTAAATATCTTCCCAGTCTACTGCAGCCTAACATTCCTTCTCTTACACTTAAAATTCTTTTGGACTATTATTCATTTTGTAACTGTTCAGAGTTAAATAGTTTCTTCTAGCATCTGGTTTGTGGTCTTAAAATATAATTAAATTTTTGCATTTTTATTTAACTTGCTATCTTTTTATATCTTATCTCCTCATCTTGATTACAAAGTCCTATAGGATAGAAAATTGATTTTATATTGTCTTTTCTCTTCCATGAAACTTATGGTAGTAAATTCTCAAAAATATTTATAAATTCAATTTTTCTCTTTTATTTTTTGAGAAAATGCTGACAGTAAGACATTCCACATATGTCGTAAAATATGCCTAAGCAATATTCTATAATTTTATCATACAAAGAGCCATGGATATAGAGAAAGACATGGGCACCCACTGACACTTAGCAGGTATGTGAGTATAGGTTAGGCCACGGCGTGGGAAGAACCTAGACTCATGCCAGCATGAATGTTCCTTGATGATAATGAATTTGAAGATAAATGAGCCCAGCCTATGTTTAGGATGCTTATTAACACAAAGAGGCCAAATTAAGATTGTGAATCAAAACTTGTCAGATAGGCAAGAACAAGTACGGTACAACTATTAAAAGAAGTGATCACATGTCAGGCAGATGCTGTAGAATCAGAAGTGGTGCAAATTCCTTGAAAGCCAAAGGGCTGGACAGCTGGCAGCCAAATACATATGAGACCCTGAAAATAACTCAAGTTTTATTTTCTATTGAACACCAGGAGTAGGGATGAAAAGTAGTTTATGAAATGTTCTGGGAAAACCTTAGTGAACAAGCCCTTAGAATTTTGTTTCCTCTTGTGTTTTTGAGTTCAACATGACTATAAATATCTGAAAGAAAAATTGTTTCTTGGCTAACACAGAAGAAACCTGAGCTAGGTTAGGGTTGCAACTCTGAATTATGAAGCAGCCACCAGTTTCCATGTTTCTCCTGTCAGGGTGAAAACTATACTGTGCCATGATTTCATTTTGACAACCTCTATTCTAAAATGAAAGGACAGACCTGGAGATTATTATGCTAAATGAAATAAGCCAGTTAGGGAGTGACAAATACCATATGATCTCACTTATATATGGAATTTAAGAAACAAAATAGAAACAGAGGCATAGATACATGGAACAGACTGACAGCTGTTAGAGGAGAGAGGGGTTAGGGATGGATGAAAGAAGATGAAGGAATTAAGCAAAATTATATATATATGACTATATATAAATCTATTATATATTTCTTATATATAATATATTATAGATATAATATATTTATATTTATATATTTATTAATATATATTATATATTTATATATGGATATAGACATAGACAACAGTGTGGTGATAGCTAGGGGGAAAACGGGTGCGATAGGTGCAGGTGTGCAAAGGGGGGATAAGTAGGGGTGGAAAGAGACCTTGCTTTGGGAAATGGTAACAAGATGCAGTGTGCAGATGATATTTTGTTGAGTTGTACACTTGAAACCTGTATGGTTTTGTGAAGCAATGTCACCCCAATAAATTCAATTAAAAAGTAAAATGAAATGAAATGAAATAAAATAAAATGAAATACAGTCAAACCACAGTACTCGTCAGCTTCAGAGCTGGTCAAACGCTATGCTTTTCGCATTTTGATAAGGAAAAATGTTTCAGCACTCAGCACTTGCTTGGGACTCATGGCACTTGCTAGAACTTGTATGAGTCACGATGCCGCCCGTAAGAAAAAACACTTCATCACTCATTGCTTGTTTGCTACTTGTCAGTTTCTGCACTCATTGTGAATTCTGGAACAAATTAACAATGAGTATTGAGGTACCACTGTAAAATAAAATAAAATGAAGGGCAAGATAAATCCCAGAGAATAGCAGACAATCAGAGAACCAGATTATAATCAAGCCATCACACTTTCTCCTTGATTTCAGGAAGCTCTAAAATCAAGAAGGTAAGATCCCTTTCATAGGTAAGTGTTGCTGCTCTGAAAAAAAAAACAAAACCAAAAACTTTCTTTGCTAGTGTTGAGTTTTTGCTTTCCATTTTGCTTAACTACTCACTCCTTTCTACTTGCTTCATTATAATGGAAGAGCTTAAGCAATCTAATAGCTTCCAGCATTTCTTTACACCTGCCCTTAAAAAAATGTATCTCCCACCTACTTCATTACAGAAAAGCAAACATTTTTACATAGAATGCCCTGCTGTGACAAGCACACAAGTTAGCTGCCTCTCCGAGTGTATTTGCCTTTTCCTTGAGTGTAATTCTGAGACCGCCAGGCATGTTTGAAGATAGATAGACATGCACTGAAATTCAGTTCTGCTACTTGGAAGGCAAGTAAGTGACTCTCCTAGATCTTCCTCTTCTTTCTGATCTCTTGATGTTGGAGGACCCAGGGATCATTTCTTGGACCTCAAGTAATCTTTAATCTTCTAGGTTATTTCATCCAGCACCTTGGTTGGACTTATGTATCTTTAAATATTTATGTATTTATTTATTTATTTTCCTCACCCGAGGACATTTTTTTCATTGCTTTTAGAGAGAGAGAAAGGGAAAGAGGAAGGAAGAGAGAGAAACATCAATGCGAGAGAGAAGCATCTATTGGTTGCCTCCTGTATGTGCCCTGACTGGGACGAAGACCCACAACCCTTCCCTTATAGGACGATGCTCCAACCAACTGAGGCACACCAGCCAGGGCTGTATCTTTAAATCTTCAGACTAAATTAATTTAAATGAATACCCAGGTTAAAACCTTAAGGAAACACCATGAAAATGGCCAAAGTTAAAGAAACCAATAATACCAGATGTGGAGTAGGATGTAATGGGAGTATAAGTTGGTACAAGCACCAATTTATATGGAAAATGATTTGGCACTATGTATTAAGTTGAAGAAATGCATAAGCTGACCCTATGATCTTGCGATCCTGCCGCTCCCAACAAAATTTACGTAAGTGTGGGACAACAGGCAGGGCTGGACTATTCAGAGCAGCATTATTCCTAATGACCCCAAATCAAATTAAAAATATAAATATTCATCAATATAAGATTGAATTAATCAGTTGTGTTAGAATGTTACATATATGTTATATATGTATATAGAGTATATTATTGGTAGAAGTAACCGTAAAATCTGGGAGATCGGTCGCCTGCTAAGGCAGGGCGGCCGCAGTGGCTGGGAGGAAACGGGGATCCCGCAGTTTAGAAGATTTCCCCTGCGCAGCAGCGTGGTGGTGGTCGCATGAGTTGTTACTTTGTGATCAACCATACAATTATAAAGTTTTCTGTTGTGCCTCTTCTTAATGTATGCCAAATTCCACAAAAGAAAAGATTTATGTTTTAAAACGTTATACCGTTTGTCCAGACTTTCTTCCTAAACTCCAGTCATGTATTCAACTCTCTACTTGAAATCTTCACTAAAATAACTAATAACAAATATGAAAAATGCCCCAAAACAGACTAAAGATCTTCTTCCTAAACTTGCTTCTTCTACAGCCTCCTTCTATCAGGTGACAGCCACCCCGTCCTTCTAAGTTGCCCAGGCCCAGCACCTTGGCCTGATCATTTTCTCCTCTTCTTCTCTCATATTTCCACATTCAATTCACAGATAGATCATTTGGTTTTACCTTTTATATATATCCAAAGGGTCCTATTTTCAAATTTTAACTGTTACCCCTGGTTCCAGTTGCCACCCTCTTTTGCTTCTTTCTGCTGTATTGCCCTAACTGTTCCCCGTGCTTCTACTGTAGTCCCTTATAATCTAGTCTCAATTCATCCATCAGAGTTGTCCTTTTAAACTAAAATTCAGGTTTTGTCATTCCTGTGCTTAAACTCCTACCACAGGCCCTGTTTCACGCACAGTCCTCTTAATGGCCTGTCACTTCTGTTATCTTACTGTCGCCTCTCTTGCTCTCTTTGTTAGGGCAACACCAGCTTCCTTGCCAATCCTAAAATATGACAGACTTGCACACTCTTCTTTTAGGGACTTTGTTCCAGTTTTTCCCTCTCCCTGGCATATTTTTCTCCAGATAAGTGCTGAGATTATTCTATTCCTTTCAATCACTGCACTGTTATTATCTCAGTGGGTCTATCCAAACCAACCTATTTTATTGAAACATTCACCTTCTTATAATACCTCGATACCCTTTTCTCTGTTCCATGTTTCTTCTTTATACAGTACCTGTTATCTTCAAATTTAATAATTTATTATGTTATTGGTTATTTTCCAGAAATAGAAGGCCTGTTTTGTACTTTCAAGTTTCTAATGCCTGCATGAAATAAACAGTTACCTGATCTTGTGAAGCTCAATTTCGTCACTTCTAAGTATGGATACTAATGCCATTTTAGCCAGGGGGTTTTAAAGTTCAGAGTAGCAGCAATGGAGTTTAGAAGTGATTAGATTCTGGATACATTTTGAAAGAAAACATTTAATGATTGGTAGGAGACGGCTGTTAGCCCAAGCAATTAGAAGGATGGTTTTTCCATCAACTGAAATGTGGTTATTATATGGAAAGTTCTTGGCACTAAAAAGCACACAAGCTTATTCTTTCAATCTTATGTAGCAAAAGAAAGTGTACGTAGTTCTTGATGTTGTACAGAGATAAAGCATAGAAACATTTTATGATCACTAGATGTTTATACTCCAGTTGCATTTAAGGCCTTTCAAAAAGATCTTTTCAAATGGAACTGTAGCTCTGATATGAAGATTAAATGTAATAGTCCAAGTATATCAGTATCATACTTATAGTAGGTATTTGATGCTTGAAATTCTTCTTCTTATATATATTAATAAAAAGGTTGATACTTGAATAAGAAAGGGAAACTAGATATAAGATACAAATTCTCACTTACATTTGCACATTTTAATGGGGGAAGAGAGCAAATGAAAGCTTATTTATAGATCATGGAATCTTAGAAACCTCTATTTAGAATGTTTTAAACCAAGCCATTCATTGTTTAGTATGAAGTGTAAATGTATCGAGCTCTTGCTTTCGAGCCACTGTTCTGAGTGGTAGAAAGATAACATTGAATTAGCTCCCACATCTACCTTCAAAAGCCCCTTGCATAATAGTAAGGAGAGAAGAATAACTGGGAAATTACGTTGACTGAAGCTTTAAAGCTGACCTTGTTGGTGTTCACTTCCCTGCTGTTCTCTCTCAGATAGACCTGCCTTACGTCATTCACCTAGAACCAACACAGAAAACCATAGAACCTCAACCCCTCCTTTCCCAATTTGATCCTCTCCTGTCCACAGTCATGTGCTAACAGCCCAGTGTCACCTTCCTGTTCCTCTGTTTCATTGCAAATACTCACATGACTGTTCATTCACCCAAGGCTGGGTTTGTTTCCTATAGAGTGTGCTTCAGAGCGCAGCATTAAGATTCTACTCCCAGCACTCAAATCCTGCGATCTTGGGCACATTACACAGCATCTCTGAGTTTCAGTTTTCTTACCTGTCAAATAGGAATGATAATAGAATGGCCTAGCAATGAATTAGTGAATAGCTTTCCAAAAAATTAATGAGAACAAAGTGCTTAGAACAATACCTGGTACTTAGATATAAGTGCTAGCTACTGTTGTTAAAATTGCTGCTACTATTATTTTTATTATGTAGTTCCAAAAACCCTATGCAGTCCTATTCAGGCTGAAAACTGTACTTTCTACATTTTGTCCATTTTGTTTTGAGATAATTTTCCTTTTTCTTTATTCCCAGAGAAGCATTTCTCTTACACTTCCTTACCTATAACGACTCTTACTTGAAGCTAGAAGGATTAAAAAAGACATTCATGCATTTGCAAGCAAATGATCTAGAATGATGGGGAGGCTTTTGTTAACTGGTCCTAGGGAAGAAGGTGGTTTCTAATTTCCTAGCTTCAGTCCTTCCCAGAAAGGAAATTATAATGTTTCTGTACTTTTTGAAAACTCTCTGTCTGACAGTAAAGAGTCACTACGTGGAATCATTGTGGACACTCAAAACAGGACTTTCTAATAATTTTTCCAACATTGCAAGCTGTGGCTAGGTTTTTTTTGTTTTTTTGGTTTTTTTTTTAATGAAAAACCTCATGTATAGTGAAAGCTTAGAATCAAGTGAATTCAAAAGAGAATTAGGGAAGCCAGGGTAGCTTCAGCAGTTCGTTCAATCTGAGATTACCATGGAAGGTCACATCTTTTACATCACTCTGGGTGGCTCTCCATCACTCCTGGCACGTGCAATTATTATTAACTTTCAAATTTTATAGCTAGTGCTTGAGCTCCATTGGCTAATCCCTATCTAACTAATAAGGTCCTCTGTTTCCACCTTTATTGATTACTCATCTGCTGGAGTTTTTCATATCAATTTGTGTTTAATTTGCTGGTATTAAAAATGCCTCATTCCTGAAAGTGATGAATAGTTTTCCAAAAGACAGGACTTCAGTTTTGATTTATGCAACACTGAGTTCACTAGAGTCTGGCTGGAAACCTGCCAAGGGAGATCATTGTAACAAAGAGCCCCAAAGGGACACTTTTCAGGTGTTAAAAACTTCTCTACTACCTGGTGGATACACTGTTTCATTTTTAAATTCAGACTTTTATGTAGATCCTTCGGCACCAGCTTCCAAAATGACTCCCCCAGTTGGAACTACTGTTTCAAAGCACAAATCCTTTGCCTCCAGCCAGTGGAACCGGCTGTCTCCCAAACAAACCTTCTGCAACCCTACCTAACTTTTGCGTAAGTACTCCCACTCAAAGACCTTCCAGTTCCACTGACCTTCTGAAATTTTCTCTGCCTATGTAAATTCCATTCATTTTTCAAGAACCACGAGGTAAACATCCACATCCCGAGTAATTGATTCTTCCTCTCAATACTTCTAGCTTCTACTCTCTATACTATTCATTTTGATTTATATATTTAACCTTCCTTGTGTATGTCCTAGCTCTTCACTATAATATAAACTCCGTTAAGTTAAGGTCTAGTTTTATATACTCTATGCCGATAGTTTTCAAAGTATGGCCCTGATTCTTAGCTGCTGCAGCATCTGGGTGCTAGTTAAGAATGCAAATTCGCAGTGTCACAGAGGTATGGAATCAGAATGCGATGAATTGAGGTTGGAACCAACAGTTTGCATTTTAAAAGATGTTTTGGCATTATTATGTATGCTTAAGTGTGAGAACCAAACTGGCCCACCAATTTAAATGCATATTGGAATCACCTGGGAGAGTTTTTAAAATTCTGATACCTAGGTCTTATCCCCAGAGATTTGTATTATACTTGGGGGAAGCCTGAACTTTGAGATGTTTTCAAAGTTCCACATATGATTACGTATATATTGTGCAGCAATATTTGGAAATTACTGCTCTATACCATACTGCTTTCTTTCTCTCCAGAAGTCGTTGGGCTAAGTATATATAAGACGCTTACATAATTTTTTTGTTAAAATGAGTTTCTTCTAATTCTAACAAGAGCTAAAAACCTTTGGGTAGGAAAAAGACACATCTCTTAGTGGGCATAAAACTGGTTTTGGAATTCTTTCTCCATTTCTCTTCATTCCTCCATTACCTTCCTTTCTCAGTCCATTAGATATTATCTTTAACATCATACTTTCCAAAGAACTCCAAATTTAGCATATAATGTGCTTATTCAAGCAATTGTGACAAAAAGGTTTTGTGAATTATGTTAAGTAATTTCCCTGGGATTTTATTTTTTTAAAAATATTTTTCAGTATGAAATACTTGATACATATAAAAATATATGTAATAAGGAGGTCAAGAAAATAATAAAAAACTTTGTACCCCACTGCTCAACTTAATGGGTATTTTAGTTTTATTAAATATCTTTAATCACCAAAGAAACTGACATGATTTTCAAACCATTTGAGATGTTATTATAGGCTAATAAAAGAAATATATTGCCCTGGCTGGTGTGGCTCAGTGGATTGAGCGCTGGCCTGTGAACCAAAGGGTCGCTGTGCCCTTGTGCCAGGCATGTGCCCTTGTGGTTCTATCCCCAGTCAAGGGCACATGCCTGGTTTGCAGGTCAGGACCCCAGCAGGGGCTCCTGAGAGGTAACCGCACATTGATGTTTCTGTCCCTCTCTTTCTCCCTCCCTTCCCCTCTGTCTAAAAATAAATAAATAAAATCTTAAAAAAAAAGAAATATATAAAGGCAAGGTATCTTTCTATCAATTTTAAAAACATATAATGTATATAACATGTTCCCATGCTAGCATGTTATCTTTGGTATGGAAATAGAAATCGATATTGTCAGTTGGACAGGCGTTTGACATGTTATGAAATAATCTACGCAATTCTTTTGTGATATTGAGAGCACTCTTCGCTCTTCCTGAAAATGTGGGTTCACACTTGGATTTCGGGGGCACCTTTGTAAATCTCAAGGTACAGTGTTAATAGCCTTGACAAAGAGAAGCATGGTCCCTGGTTTAGTTCTATGGATTACTAACAAATAGACCATGGAAATGCATATACGCCAAACTGTACAGGTCCATTCAATTCAGGTGTGTTTTGCTGGTGCTGATATAGACTATCTTCATTAGAAAATATCCTTTCCTAAACCTTCTTACAGGCTCTAAGTAAACATATGTTGAGGAATCAGTGTCTATATTCATGCCTCTGTTTCTCTCCTTCCATCTTTTACTCCGACGTGGAATGCTTTCCCAGCTCTGGTTGTTTCGTCTCTTGAACATGTATTGTGTAAGAGACTTCTCGTGATTATTGATACCTCCGCCAAGTTTTAATTTTTGTGAATGTAGATGCTGTTGTATATGATTATTCATTGTGCCCTATGAGCCAGAATCTTTCAGCAGAGAGTTGAGGGACCAAACATCCTCTAAATTCCTCACCTTTAATCTTAGAGTAAGTGAAAGCAGTATATTAGATAATATCTAAATTCCTTTTATATATTTTTTTCAGAAATAATAAGGTTAAATATCTTGTTCAATCAAATCATCATGGCAATTGAGTTAAATACTTAAAATCTGCATTTCTGAAGTACTACTTAATTTACCAAATCAGCCAGTGCATGAAGTTATACTGCAGATAAATCTGTAGATAGATATTAGAGATATCATCTCCCTTGTGCCATTTTGGTTTAGATAAAAAGATTACATTGAATTTAAAATGAAGTTTACTTTTTTGCATATGAAAAGGTGATTTAAATAAATTTGCTCCTAAATAGTAAGTTTTAAATTTATTTGTGTATTCGTCTGTTTTCAAACTGGATTTACCACCTCAGTTTTTCTAATTGCTGGAAAAATATCTTGCTAATTTATGCCTGATACTTTGACTTATTTTTATGCCTCATTCCCTGAAGGTATCTCTCTCTACGCCATTCCATAATATCTATATTAATCTATTAATTAATTGTGAAGTTTTTATACAAATAAGAAGCAAGGCAGGCATGGTTAGCAGTTTCCCCAAATATATTTTCAGTGCAAAATTCGATATCATTTTGTGTCATCAAACCCCTTTGTCTTGAATGTCTTCTTTAGTTTCTTTAATGACATTCAACTCAATTCAAAATAATTAAAAATTCATAAAGAACCAGCAGAAGAGAAAATATATTGCACAGCATATGACCGCTGATACACAGTAAGACATGACCAGAAGCAGGAGAGGGTGAATTTGATGCCGGTGTTTCACATCCACATCTAACCAAAATTCAATAAATTCTCATCCTCTGTAATCTCACTCCTCTGATAGTCAATGCTGTGAAAATATATAATCACTCAATTTTTCTCTGGCTTTCTCAACCTTCTGTGTCTTCCATCAGAGTCGAACGGAGCCACAGAGGAGCCTGAGGAGAAATGAAAAACCACTAATAATGATTTTGATAGATTTTTCCATTAGTTTTGAATTTTAAAATATTGCTTTAAAATTATTTTTTGATAACTGAACGTTTGCCCCGTCCCCTAAATTTTGTGTTTGCCTCACCCTCCTCCCATCCTAGCATCCATTTTCAACTTTGCTCTACATACACATTATTTCCTGTGTAATTTCAAACTTGATAGCCCATCTTGCATAAAGTCTCCAAAATAATGTAAAAATGAAGACTGTGCGATGAAAGTAAAATCTAGTTTTCTAAGAGGCAGTGTCAGGACTGATGTGACAACTAGACCCCATGATGATTTGCATGATTTTTACCAGTTTCCCCAGGTGTCTCTGTCTCCCATATCTCCCCTTAACCAAAGCGCTGTGGTTAACTTACGGACAAACAAGACTTTTTTTTTCTTTTCTTTTCCCTGACCTAACACGGAACTGATTTCTTTGGATCTTTCACTGCGCCAGGCTGCCAGGCTCTGTCACCTGCAGGCCGCTCAGCATATTCACTCCCTGCTCCCTTGTCGTTCCTTTGAATGTGCTGCTTCTTAGGAACATCGCCCCCTACTCCTCAGTTGCTAGACACAGAGAGGGGGGATAAGTAGAAAAGAAGCGCCCGTACCATACATTGTTGATGGTAAAACCCTTCTTAAAAAACACACTTCCCTGAGATATAGCCAACATAAGTGTGATTTATTGCTACAGAAAATCAGAGAAGCATATTTTTATCTACTCAGTGAAAACCCCTTGTTAAATTTTACCATTGTTAATGGAGAGTGAGCTACGGCGGATTCTTACGGTCTCCGGGAGATGAGCATTTTTCCTTGATTGACAGTGACACAACTTAATGAGAAACACTACAGTAACCTCCACTCCTCTGGGGCTCAGTTCTCTCATTTAAAAAAAGAAAGCACTGAATTAGTTTAACTCGAGATGGTTCCCATCTCTTGAAAGAATTCTCCCATCTACTTAAATGATTCCTCAGGAAGTTTCTCTGTTTTTGACTGGAGCTAGCAAGTGTGAGATTATACTCTAATTTCAATCTTCTTTTAAGTTATAGTCATTGTATAAAAATATTTGATTATGAAAAAATTACATCATTTACATTTCCTTTTAGTAACATCAAGACTAAAACCTCCTCTGATCATTGCAGACTGGCCCAACACAGAGACAAAATAAGAGACCTATCATATGATCTAATTTCCAGCCATGATTCCTTGCTTTAATAATACTATGTGGTTTGCCATTTTATAATACTGTCTTGCTTGCTGCCATTTCTGGGGCATTTACTTGATAATGAGAAACTGGATACAAAAGTGTTGCCTGCAGGCTGAGCTTCCATTCTTAGAAGCCAACGCAAAGCTTATATTTGGAACTCTGATCCTGCAAGTTTGCGCTCACGGTGGTCTTTCACCTGAAGGAGGACTGAAGATGTCTAGAATGCTCCCAGTATACATACCTACAGTTAATCTTGAGATTATATTTAAGTCTCACAAACTTCTATGTACACTCAATATTCAGTGAGAGTTTATTCTACCATTTTCAAATGAAATCAACACCCTTGATTTTTGTTAAGGAGTTTTCAGAGAATAAGAGTACATTTACACAAGTATCTCAAAGCATCTCATTCAAACCTCATAACAAACCTCCCTGTGAACTAGTCAGGGAGGTTTGATTCTCCACTATAAAAAAGAAGAAACAAATCCTGGATTGTGGGTCTTAAAATCAATGGGACCCTGAGTCTTCGGACTCTAAGAGCCTCAATTTTGGGGATTAAAGGAGTTAGATCTCCAAGGAGCCGTTGCTAAAAGAGAGTGTTTCTTGGGACGGCTGCAGTGCATAGGCACCCTTAGAGCAAAGAATCTCTTTCTGTGTACTCTAACAATTTTACAAGGGTGATGAATAGCCTAGCAGCTTGGAAAGTAGAAATATATTTAATATTGTGTATAAACGTGATCCCATACATAGAAGAGTTCTGTGACCTGTTCTAACCATAACTATCATTAAAATTTATTAATGAAGTGACGCATATGAAGTAATGAATACACCAGGATATCAATGCTTGGAATTATGTCAATGCTTGGAATTATTTTTCTTAGATATATGTAGCTAAGATCCAAGGGAAAAGAGACTCATCAGAGGATTTTAAAAATATTGCTAAAGAAGTAAGGGTTAAATAAAACAGATGATATCCTCTCTTAATTACCACAGGCAGGGATGGGACCAAGAGCATTCAGAATCCTAAATAGCAGATAATCCAAAGGTCATCTTTGTCTTTGGAGCATATAATACAATTTCTTTTGTAGCCCATCTTCCTGCTATGTAACTGAACAGCCAATTTTGTTTTAATATCCGGAGAATAATCCAGTTTAAGGTGGAGGGCTCAGGGGCACACGTGGCTCCCAGGAAGTCAGACTCACATCTCAGTCGCAGGAGAAGGGTTCAATAAAGAGAATCACGACCTCGTGCTTAAGGCCACATTTACCAGAAGGAAGGAGTTTACAAACAGGGCCATGGAAAAGGCTGCATTATTCAGCACTTTATTCCCTCAACAGTTTTAATGCCCTCATTTGTTATAACACCCAGAGCAAATTCACGATGTATGTGCCAAGATAATCATGCTTCTTGGTGAGAAAAAAATAAAACCAGAAATGTAGCATGCCTCTGTCTCAAGATTTTCATGTGCAGTGTGGTGGCCCCCCCACATGAATTAAGGCATAAACAATTTGAGGGTAAAAAATATATTTTATTCCTGTTGTATCAAAGCACAGAGGCCATTGCCATCAACAGAGTTAATGTTCAGTTTAAATATGTTAGAAGGAAGAATGAATGAAACTCATTCTCTTTATTTACTCTTAAGTTTAGGTGGAAGAATTTGATTTAAATACATTACCCAGAGAAGTATAGATTAATTTTTAGTTCACTGTATTTTCAATGAACCTTCATTCTATATTTTCCCCAAATAACAGATGACAAAATCGTTACCATATATTTTTTCCACAGTTAACACTTCCACTACATCTCCTTAGACTGCTTTTGCAGAGAGAAATTTTACATGAAGGAGATCACGTTCCCCTTTGTCAGTTACTATGGATTCAGCTGTTTGATAATCATCCAAGGAAAGTGGAATGGAAACTGCGAAAATGATGAGAAATAATTTTGACCAAATACACTGTGCTCATCAAAGTTCAAGTTCAAGAAAATATCTGTGGACAAATTTCATGAATAATTCATCCTGATTTTTGCTACTAGTTGTTAATGAAAATCATGAAATGATTTATAATAGACTAATTTGCTTTGACTTTGTATATTTCCCTCTATTCTGTTTCTATTATTTCCCTGAATTCCACCAGTTCTTTTACTATGAGAAAAATAATTCTGTAATGGAGACCCATCTAAGTCTGTCTCCTATATTCATGCATTATAGAGAATAGGCAGCCCTCCACGCTGTCTCATTTTTTTAAATAAACTACTCTGATTACACTGCCTACCTATAAAATTCAATTTATTAGAAATATTTGAGCACTGAAATATATCATCATTTTAAAAATGTTGGGCAGCTGCAAAATGTCTCTAGCAAATAATGACCTCAAATAATGTCAATAATAATCCTTTAATAATATTTGAAAGTCCTCAAAGTTTTTGCTCTGTTTTCACAGTTTTTCTAAGAGCTAATGAAATATGGTATATGGTATAAAATTTGGCATATGCCTATTTCTAAGGTGATGAATAAGAGATACTGTTAACAGTTTTGTCCGAGGCTATGCAGCAATTATGTGGCAGGAATTGAACTACAGCCCAACCCCTCTGATTATTGGCTATTGGCTGTGTAACTGTTCCTAGACGACACTGGTATATGAGTATAAAATTGAGACACAGCACAATTATTAACACACAATAGATTAGCAAGTGTGTGTAACTTGAGGTAAACTTTGACTTCTAGATGTATCTCTCCTATCAGTTTCACTTGTTTTGTTTCCAAAAATAGTTATTGTATTTGTCAGTGTCACTGAAACAATACCTTGCCTTACAGGGCGGTTAGTCTCTTTCCTTACTCCCTCCACACATATTGCCCTTTCATGGGAGCTCCTCTGGGTCCACCTGCGGAGTGGTGGTTAGACTAGTGAGCAGAAGAATGGCAGCTGGTCCCCGGCTCTAACTACCACACCAAGGACCGCCAAACAACTGCAACAACTTCCTGGCAAAAGAATAAAAAATGAACAAATACCCTACAATAATTGTGAGTTTTCCCTGTACTGTTGGAGCCATTAGACAAACTACCTCAGACTTAGCTGAAACTAAGAGATGAAGATGATACAAGAAAGACATCTGATGAAGGCCATTTTTGGATTTCTGTCATGTGTGGTTCTCAGTCATAATGTTATTGAATACATACACTCTAAAATTAGAAGAAAGAACTTCGCCACTCCTGTTGAATAGGGCTGAGGAAGGTAAACTCACAATTATAACTAGTCAAAACCACCCCAAATTGTTTGGTGTTTAAAGAGAGAAGTAGGTCCTTAAATGCTTCATAGGGTTGTTTTGAAGAGTGTTAGGTATTGAATATGATATATGTAACAACTCAGAATGGCGAACAGTGCCTGGCACATAGTAAGAGTTGTGTGTTATTATTTATAGCAAATAGTTAAACACATCTAGATGTTACAATGATTATTTACAGGATGACAGTTTATTTTCACCTGTGTAATACTGCATGACCTGCTCTGGAAAGGGAGTAGGGGTCTCATCTTTTGGGAGTCAAAGATAAACAGTGCATAGTCCTTGCTCTGGAGGAAGGTTTGGGTTCTCATTAGTCCCTGCTTAATCCTGTTGTTTTTTGAAACCAGCTTTGAAAAGCCACTGAGTGTGGCTGTTTTTCCCCCATCCTTCCCATAGCGATGTGCCAGATACAGCACGGTCTTCTCACTGAGCCTCCAGGCTTCCTACTGTGTGCCCTCAGCCTTTGGCAGTCTTTGTACACACCCACCAACAGGCCTAAATATGGTGGTTATTAAATCAATGCCTGAGAACACGGGATTACGTTTGTGACGTAATAGGGCTCATCTCATGTCACTAGAACTTCTGGCAATTTGCTATTAAGTATCATGATTTTTTGAAGAGAATCACATGCTCGTTAAGACTAAGGTGCCCACCTGCTCAGGTTTGCCCAGGAATCCGGGTTTATTCCCATGGTTCTGGCTTAATCACTAACGGAAGCCCCTTTCAGTCTCAAAAGTGCCCTGGTTTGGGTAAGAAATTCTATGGCCATCCTCCTTAAGAAAAAGAAATCCCAGGAAAGTCCACAGGGTGTGACGGGGGAATAAGAGCCCTGTCCTCGGAGTAAGCGGGCGGCAGCAAGGGACACTCAGCAGCCGCTGGACTACTGCGCTGGTTTCAGTTTCCTCCGCAGTAAATTGGGAGTTTCCTTCCCAGCCTTGGTTTTTGTAAGTATCAATGAAATAAGCGTATTTCATGGAAACAAATTGAGTGCTTTAACGTTAATGCTAATGTTTTAAATCTAATGGCAGAAAAACAAAGCAGGAAAGGGAGAGAAGGAAAGAGTAGTGATAGGAAGGTAGGAAGGTAGTGTATTTTGGAATTTAGTTTGGCATTGCTCCAGGCTGGATGTCTGAGCCAAGGTGATCAAACCCCCAAATAGTGCACAAAAGCCCTCTCAAAGGTGAAATTCAAAAGCAATGAATAGAAGATAGGAGAATGTGGTGTTCAGAAAGTTCTGGATTCAGTTCTCACAGCTGTCACTTAGCAGATGTGTGGCCTTGGGCAAAACACTTAGAACAGTGAGTTTTAACCTCCTTCATCTCATGGCACGCATAAACTGATTACTAAAATTCTGCAGCACATCAAAAATACATTTTTTTCCAATCTGACAAAAAATGGGTATAATTTTGGTTTATTCACACCGGACAGCTATTGTTGTGTTGACTGATGTCATTTTTTTTATACTTGACAATCTAAGGGAAAAGAGGTCAGTGCCCCTAACTAAATAGTCAGGTATTGCATGTTTTAAAAATTCTTGCTGCAAACCTCTTGAAAATAGCCGACTTAGACACCCCCTCTATGGGTCTCATTCTTCTCATTAGTAGCATGAAAATAATACACTTTGCGTTTGCAGTCAAGGTTAGGAATTAGGCGATATGCACGCATTCTCTAACGGGGAAGGTGTTCTGCCACAGATTAGCAACTGAATAAATCCTGCTAGCCCAAAAGCCAATGAGGCCCCAAAAAGCTTAGTTCATAATAAATAAATAGAGATAAGAACTGGGTGTGGTGAATAATGACTGAAGTTTAAGGCCTGAAACCTCAGTTCCCTCTAATTGATTATTTTTTAAAGATGGAAATTAGCCAACATCTTGATGAAACCAGTATCTACTGGCATTTTTCCTCACTTATGAGGACACTTAGTTCTGCAGTAACAGCAAACAGGAATATGACAGAAGGCAATTTTGCCAGGTGAAATAGTGCATTAAAGCTGAGGGGTCGTTCTTTTATTCTAATTTGACAAAATCTCTGAAATTCAGAGGTTCAAGAGGGAAGTAACTTCATTCTCTTTGTAGTGGGGCCTAAAGTGAGCCTGATGAAACCATAATTATAGGTTTAAACACTTTGAAACAGAATGTGCCCATGGACAGGGGAAGACAGTCCTTCGTTTGCATTCCTGTAGGAAGAAAATATATTTGGAAGAAGCAAGAAATGACTGTTTGAAAACACAGATGTTTTAGCAAATTTGTGGATTTGATGGCGACATTAGGCTGGATTTACTGATAAGAAGTTCCACCTAGATAAGCTTTTCTCACCTTACATGTAAAACTAAAACAGAACACCATTTTATAAATTCAATGTCCTAGAAAAAATGCTACATGCGACCTACTCTAGACACTATTGTTTTAATCTCTAACACAGTCTAGTAAAGGCTACGCAGGTAAACACACACAGGCTCTGTGCAGGCTACAGAAAGAGACGTGATGGTAGGGTGGCTGGCACACCAGTTGTCAGATTAGTGAAGGGGACCATCAGAAAAACAAGGTCGTGCTACATTGCTCATGTTACTGTTGAAATCCAAAAGACATTACATGAATTTCACCGTTGTAAAGCTAGTTAGTATTCAATACTGGACTACGACTTGAGTCTCCTGACAACACAGTATTCTCACTCCAAATGTAATAAAGATAAAACAGAATATCAAGTTTAAAACGACCAGGCTTAATTCAACATGAAAAGGTATTTTCTTGGGATAGAAACTATCTGACAACAAAATGTCCCAGAGAGAAGTGTTTAAAGAACCACTTTGGCCACTTCTGAACCTAATGTTATTAGCTACCTGAGATGGACACTCAGTGGGTAACAATACAGCCCTAGATAACCCTGTTTCTAAACCGGACTCTGAAATTCAGAGATGCTGTTGATGGAGGGCACTTGGGGAGACCCCAACCTGAGAGTGGGACCAGGGTCTTGTCACTATACAAGAAAAAATTTGAGGACGAGACAGAAAGATTCAGCAAAGCCCAGTGAATTTATTGAAAGCAAAATCACTCACTCAAAAAGGAAGTGCAGGTGAGCTTGGAGAACAAGGCGCCCTGATAGGGTCTGGATAGGAGTTTTTTACTAAACATAGGCAAGGAGCCTAAAAAAAAGGGCAGGATGGGGTGGTTCTCGTGTCCTGGCGCTGGAAGGGTGACTGCTGATGTGGATTGCCCTCATCCTTCTCCCCGGGATAGTGATTTCTTTTTTGGTCTTCCTGGAACTGTCACGGTGACTCCGGTCAGAGTGGTTCCAAAAGCACAATGTTAATTTATTACAATGATATTATAATGGTCCTGTTGGTCACCTGGAAGTCAATATAGCTGCTGAATCTAGTTGAGACCGGTTTTTGTTTCTCTTAACTACAGGGCATTTGGAATGGAAAGCGGGGAATCAGGTAGTCACCAAAAGTTGTGTCTGCAGTGCTCCAGGCAAGACAGAGAAGGGGAGGGGTAGAGCTTGAGCCCTTTGTTTCCCGTTCTAAGGTTCCTGCCTCCGGGTGACTGTAGAACTTATTTTAGTGCTCTATACCTACTTCCTCATCTGCACATATTCTGCGTTCAGTAAGTATTAGCTGCTCGAAGAATCATCGTTTTTATTATTAATATGGTATTTCTCATATTTTCTTGGCCCAAAGTAAAGCAGTTTACCTGTGAAAAGTGTTGAACACGAAGTATTAAATAGGTAAAAAGTATTGTAGTTTGTGTATAAAAATTAATGTCACAGTAGTTCAGTATTTTTACTATTATAAAACAGATGTGTCTAATGTGTATGTGTTCATAAGTCTGCATGTTGTTAAAATGTTCATGGGGACGATTTTAAGTATGTATATATGAACTAGGTTTTAAATATGGAAATATATGCTACTGACTCTTAGTTATGCATGCTCTCTTTGAAACCTTAGTACTGAATTTAGACAGGGTGAAAAGCATTGTAGGCTCATCATCCAAGAGCAGCATTTAAAGCAGTTGCCATGAATTATTAGCCATGCAACTTTGAGAAAATATTCTTACAATCCTGAGCCTACATGTCTTCATTTAGAAAATAAGGATATAGCTCTCATTTATCAACACCAAGAGGTGGTTATGAAACACAAACGAGGAATAAATGTAAAGTTATCTTGAAAGTTGAGTGTCCTATACAAATGTTATTTGTTCTGTCCACGCAGATGGCCATGCATGCACTTCAGGATGTATGGGTATTTGCCTAGCAAAGTGTGGTTCATGGAATGAAGGCAGACAGACACCTGGCTTTAGGTCTGGGTTATCTGGCTCTCTGTTCACTAGCTGAGCACAGATATCAGTGTCCTCCCTTGGTAAATAAGATGCCATGGATTGCCTTGGGGAATTGAAGGGAGGGTTAAAATAAACACTACGTGTAAAAAGCATAAAATGCCTGACAAATGTTAAGCACTCAGTTAGTTATAATGATTTTTTATCACTCGAAAAAAGGGGATTTAAAGTCTAGCTGAGCCTGCTTGTGATGTCTGGTTACTCAGAGAAACAGCAAGGAGTGAGAGTCCACACTATAAATTTCCTTTCCTAAATATAAGAATAAACTTATGCTCAGCCCATTCTGGTTACAGCAGAATCACCTGTCTTCTTCAGAATCATGTTCTAGAGAGATCCCTCCAAATATCTGCAGGGCCCGCCCCTTTCCTTCCTGCAGGGCTTTACTTAAATGTTATCTTTTCTATGGTGCTGTCCTTAGCGACTGCCCCATCCCCAACCCCTGTGTACACTCGAGGTCTCTGTTAGTACTTACCGTAATCCAATGTAATTCATATTGTATGTTTTGTTTTCCTTTACTGTCTGCTTCTTAACAACCCTCCTCTCTTCCCCCACCACACGCTTCTAGTTAGAATATAAATCATGTGGACCGGATATATATATTTTTTATGTTCTGTTCACTGCTGCTGTATCCCAAGCTTGGCATATAGTAGATGCTCAGTAAATGCTTAGCATGAAAAAAATCTCAATTTCAGGGAAAGAGGGGTATAGCTGTGCAGCCCTGGTAGAGGGACCCCTCATTAGCACTTAATGAACTGCAGAAATCAGTCAACACACTTTGGGGATGGCCCTGTTTCTGCTACTATCTTATATATCCAGGTTTCACTCCTAGTTTAAGCTCTTCTTTTGGAGGTAAAAATAATCTAGTGCCAGAATCCAAATAAGGTGCAGCTGTGAGTTCCACATTATAAAGCAGAGGAAATTGAATAGCAGTTAGATATCATCACAAAAAGGAACCTTTCGAGGAATGCCAACAATACTCTAACGCCAGACCTGTGTTTAATTGTCCTGTCTTAGCTTGTTTCTATGGAATTGGCTCCCATGTTAAAATGATAAAAAATGATACCCAGTATCGCAGGATCGATTTTGCAAATATTCTTTTATTCACTAAAGCCAGAAGAAAATGAGCTTTGGAGTCATACAAAATTCAATCATCTTCTAAAAGCCCTTTCCTCTTTGTCTAGTGCAGTTTTTAAAAAGTTAGAGCATTTCTGCTCATTTGATGAGGCTGACAGTTCTTAGACAAAGTGGAGGAGGCAGAATAAAACTTTGTGGCAAGAAACAAAATGGCAACAATTTTGAATGATGGTTGAAACCCTAATTCCAATTACGATTAAATTATGCTGAAAATAATCTGCATATTTATATTTAGGTTGAGAAACAAGTAACGTGTTTAAGCAAAGTCTACAGGAACTGCATATTTTAAATTGTGTGCCTTTAGGCTGGATTCAATTTAATTTTCTATAAAAAGCCAGTCTTTAAAAATATATGTATGTATTGAGTATGATCAGGACTGGCTATATGTAAGCCTCTTATAGTTCCTGAACTAATTAAACATTAACATTTACCAAAGACTCAATTTCTTGTCAAGGAATTTATCCATGGACACAGAAAAAGAAAATGCCAGCTAACCGTTATACTTGTAACCTCTGTTCATAGCTCTTCATCAGAGGACAAGCTAATATATTTTTTTTGTTCCTATCATATAGAGAGTGGTGCAAAAAAAATAGATTTTTGTATTGGTAATGATGGCCATATTCGAAATAAAGGAGACAGAGCCATTTATTTAAAAATTGAATATACTCAGAGATTATCTAAGTATGATAGCAAAACATGATATATTTAGGTTTAAACAACAACCACAAAACTAAAAATGATAAACAATTTAAGACACCTGTAGGCACTGTATCTTAAAAAGAGCCTAAAGACACAGAACGGGAAACAGTAATACACAGTTCTGGGTGGGATCTAGCTTAGACAAATTAGCTCTGCAGGACATTTTAGGGACCACTGGGGAAATATGAATAGTCTAAATTTTAGATAGAATAAGCACACATTGAAATGGAAAAGCAAAAATTATTAGCTTAAAGTAATAATTTATAAGCACTATGTACAATGTGACCTCATTTGTGCTTAAAAATACATATACAAATGGAAGGAAACTTCACTAAGCCCACCAGGATGGACACTAAGCAAAGGGATGTTGGGCTGTCATCTGACTACAAAGATGGGAACATTTGATTTTTTCAGTCATGCAGCACTCCCACTTTCTCTTCAGACAGCTAGATGTGGCCCATTGGAGAGTCCCACACTTAAGTCGCAATTCTAGTTAGAAATAGCAATTTACTCTTTCACTTACTTCCTTTACATTTCTTTAATTGAGGTGATGATTTTATACTTGGTGTTTCCATATCGTGTTTCACAACCATTTAACTTTTTTAAAAAATGTTTAAACTAAATTTATTGGAGCGACATTGGCTAATAAAGTTATACAGATTTTAAGTGTACAATTCTAAAATACATTATCTGTATATTATATTGTGTGTTTAACACCCAAAGTCAAATCTCCTCTCACCACCGTGGATTTGATCCCCTTTGCTCACTACCTCCCCACCCCCCTTCCCTATGGTAACCACCATGCCCACAGGGGGAGGTGGGTAGCACAGTGGAGGGAGAAGAGGGGATGGGCTGCATAGAGGTTCGTCAGGAGAAGCACCACACCATTCTCCTTCCTCTCCACAGTACCTGACTCCTAGCAAGTGCTTAATTAGTACTGAATGAAAGAATAAGTGGATATGAAGAGAGTTTCTGCTTCTTTAGGTTATCTATTAGTATCAATTTCATTAAGAGATTAACCGGTTACCACCTTGCAAGATATGGGAAGTTGCAAAAACCTGAGCAGATAAGATTCAGAATAAGCAGATTCAATGTATAGCAGAGATTTTGAGAAGGAAACGATTTGTGGAAGAAACCAGCATGGAGGGGAAATCCCTAATGACTCTCTGACCAACATTTCATGGCAGCTTCTTAGCTGGAGTTGATGACTGGCTGGCTAGTTGGCAGCGTTGTTTTTCTCTGTAACATTACAGTTGTGATTTCCTGAGGATCTGAGGAGCTTCTTTCCATTGATCTTTAAGAGTGACGTTTTATTTCCTTTACACAATAGTCATATTCAAGAGAACTCTTAGCCCTAAAAAGCTGGCTGAATCTTTAACTCTGCCAACAACCTTAGGAGCAGATTGACCAGGAAAAAGATTTAAAAGGTAGATCCTAACCCTGGAAACTTTTTGGCGAATTGCTCAGGAATAAAAACACCAACATTTCAAGCACCTAGAGGTGTGAAGAAGTATTCTGAAAAGTCACTTGTTTTTTTTTTCTTTCATTAAGAGTCTGATTCAAAGGGATACTAAGTTTGTGTGAACAAAAAGGAACAGGATACCCCAACTCCATCTGAGCCATAAATAACTTTGACAGTCTGATGGAGTCCATAGAACAACTCTTCAAAATAGTGCTCTGAAACACATAAAATGAATGACATGATGTCACAAAGGAAACCAATTAACACTCAGATATTTTTATCTGTGTATAAATATATACTCAATTAACACTCAGATATAGTTATCTGAGGGATTGCTTAGATAATAGAGACCAGTCAAATCCAGTTGGGATTAAAGAGTGGCAACAA
This sequence comes from Mormoops blainvillei, assembly GCA_004026545.1. Classification (NCBI taxonomy): domain Eukaryota; kingdom Metazoa; phylum Chordata; class Mammalia; order Chiroptera; family Mormoopidae; genus Mormoops; species Mormoops blainvillei. The sequence goes on from PVJD01001307.1 coordinate 173,360, forward strand.
CTGGTTGTATGACCAAGATATAGTTATCTGAGTGTTAATAAATATAATACATTAGTGTAGATGCTTCTCAACACATTAAATAAAATCAGTCAGAAGGGAAGTAACTACTGTCATTTCTAAATAGTTACAATCTTCATCTATGTCTTGAAGTAGTTGCACAACTTGCAGATAATTTGAAAATAACTGCTATTTCTATTGGCAACAAAGTCACAGTTCCTGTGAACAGCACCCCAGATGGTTGACTGTATTCATAGTAGAAGGAAATGCCTACCCTCTGTCAATTAGAAGTTACTGGAAAATAAAGAGGTTCTCTTCTTGTCCTATTTAAATTCACAGGCCCCCTAAATTGAGAGTGTGTTGTCTGGTTGCATTTATTTTGGTATCTCCAGGGAAAATAATATAACTTAGAGTTGAAATAAAAACTAGAGATTCTAATAATTCAGAGTTATCAAAGGAAATTAATGCTGATTGCAAGGCAGTTTTGAAAGAAAAGGACTTTAAGAATTGTAAAGATATTTCATTCCAAATTTCAGAGGAACTTAGCCAATCAAGCAAACCTTGAGATTAGAAACTCTCATTCTTTGCAGATGTCATGGAATAAAATCTATGTGATCGCTCAGAAGGAGAAATCCAGAAAAGGATCGGTAAAAGTAAATGTTTTTCTTTAAAGCAATAAAAACCACAAGAAAAGCTAGTATTCTCATTTGTTTCTATGCTAAATTATTTCAGAGACACATTTTATGCAAGTGTAACAAGAAAAGGTTAATTACCAGCTCCTTTACGGGGTTTAAGGAGTGCTAAAACTGGTTGTACACAGAAAATCAGCCAATAAATACAGAGCTGCCTTGGAATTGCAGGAGGCATGTGGACCGTTATAGCAATACCCAAATGTACAGGCAGACATTTAACTGACTGGATTACGCTGTATTTCTCACAGGCATTATCATGCTGCAAAAGGGCTGCTCTGGTAATTTTCAACTGAATATATTCATTGTGTTGGAGAAATTCACTACATAATAGCTGATGCACTTAATGAACACTGTGGTAAACAGGAAAATCATGTTTTCATATAAATAACAGAATCAATAAAAACTGCTTTTCTTATCCCCTCTTACGTTCACTCTGGTTAAAAATACACCATGTGACCTGAGAACAAATGTGATTTTTCAGTCAGCCACTCACATTCCTTTCTAGAACGGCACTTGATTATTGGTAGCTGGCACAGCCCTTGGCACTCAGAGACTCACTGTAGTTTTAATGAGTTGGACCAAAATCATCACCTTTATAATTACCTTCTGCACTGATATAAATGAAGGATTTAGAGGGCCATAGCAGGCTGTGTCTCCTGAAATATTTCTATGCGAAGAAAGAGAGATGGTGTGTATAACCTTTCTTTGCTATCTTAAATTTCAGGTCCTGTTGAAGCAGTGGTAATTCATTGATTATTAATCCCTGTTACCTCGTATAGTCTATTTAACAGTGTGGTGACATGCGTTCTGAAATAGTGCTATATAAAATTATTTCCCAGTTGAAGAAAACTTCTAAAGGGAACCAGTGCGCTCTTATTCTCCAGAAATGTGCCTCATTGCTTTAAACACCTTTTCCTCTATGTAACTATGCATTTAGCACATACTTGTAAGTGTTACTCTGTGCAAGGCTTTGTTCTAGCTACAGGGATCTCTGAAATTTATGTTTTGGATGAGATGTGCATTTACAGTAATGAGAGGTACTGTGATAAAAATAAGACAGGAAAAGAGGAGGGAGAGTGAGAAGGTTATTATCTTAATGTGTTCAAGTATGTGCTTTCTGAGGAGGTGACATCTGTGCAGAGACCAAAAGGAGATGACAGGGAAAATCTGTGTGAATATTTGGGGAAAGAGCCCTCCAAACGAGGCACCATTAAACTACATAAGGTCCCAGAGGCAGCAGGGGCCAGATCAGGGAGACCGTGAAGACCTGGGTAAGAATTTTAAATTTTATGTTAAGTATAATAAGGAGACACTGAAGGGCTTTGAGCAAGTATGTGACATGACATAAGTTTTCCAGGTATCACTCTGGTTACTTTATGAAGAACGTGCTGTAGGTGGACAAGGACAAAAACAGAGGGATTGCTTAGATGATAGAGACCAGTCAAATCCAGTTGGGATTGAAGAGTGGCTACAACGGCAACAACTGGTTGTATGACCAAGTTAACAGGAATAATACTAAGGACAATTTAGAACAAGCTGAATTTAGGGAAAGTTCGGAAGGTATGCACCGTGAAGACTGGCATCTGCACAAATCAAGTACAGCGTTCCTCCCTGAATCTCTCTCTTCCTTTTCTCTGCTGAACTTTCTCTTCTGAACTTTCTGAACTTTCTCTTCTGAACTTTCAAAATAGTAGCTACTATTATATCAAACAATTGCTACCTTACCAGTTATAATATCCCTTATTATTCCAGAATTCAACTGAAGCTGCTTTCATAAATGCCATCTCTTCACAGCCAAACCAAATGACAACTTCTTACTGGTTTCGCACATTCGGTTACACCACTGACTGCTGCTTTCCTCTTCAGTCTCGTGGCCACCATGGTACTACGCGGCCTGGCTCTCTGTGGATCTTTCTGATCTCTGTCTCACTCAGAGGATCAGCTTTGCATAAAATAATAAATATGAAGCATGAAATGCTGCCATTCCCCAGGGTTTGGCCACATTGTCCATAGCTCCTCTCACTACACCTGTCCCCGGAGAAGTCATATAAACTAGTGGTTGCCCGTAGATTCTCTGGAGTCATATTTTCTGAGCGTCAACCTGAACCGCAACCATAGCTAGCTGTGAGACCTTGGGATGACTCACCTCTAGACTAACCCTCAATTTACTCCTCTGTAAAATGGGGCTCTAACTAGCACCTACTCTGTAGAATCATTGTGAGTTTAAATGAGGTATTCACTTAAAGGACTTGGGAATGGGGCCGGCCTGCTGTAATTGCTTAATAAGTTCTGGCTTTGCACCTGTCTTAAACATTGCCATCAAACCGTTCGATTATTAAGTTGGCGAATCTTAAAATTGTATTCTTAGGCCATAGCATTTTCCCAAGTTTCAGTTTTATATATTCACCTGCCTATAGAGTCTTAACTGGATCTCCCACAGGCCCCATCCTCTCAACATGTCAAACACTAAACTCACCATTTTCTCTATGATGTTTTCCCTTCTCATTATATTCTCATTCTCAATTCATAGATATCTCTAAGCTGGAAAATCAGTATATCTTTAATTTCTTCCTTTAATTGCAAACCACTTGTAATCAGCGTCCTGCTTATTTTACCTCTTAAATATAATTTTTATTCTTCTGTTATCTGGTTCTATCGCCAGTGTTCTAGCCCAGGGACTTGTCATCCCTTTGAGTAATATTACAATAGTGTTCTATCTCCCCTCTCTATTCTTCTTCTCTACAGAGTTATCTTACTAAAATACCAAGCCAACTATGTCATTCCTTGCTTCTTGCACCCCAGAATAAGACCAGTTCCTCAACATCAATTTGCTGCAAAAACAGGATCCAGCTGCTGTCTACCTTCCCAGTTTCATTCTCTAACACCCCCTGCCTCCCACTTTTCATGCTAGCAACATCAAAGGGATATTTATTCATGCTGTTCTTTCATCTGTAAAAGCTCCACACTATATGAGTACACAGAAACATTCTCAAACTTAAACACAGTTCCAATTTACTGTTTACCACTTGGTCTAATCACTGAGTATTCTCTGCCTTCCAAGCTGGTGAAATTGCCCTCCTTTGGCAATCTCTCTACCAATGAATCTCCTTATGTTGTTATTTTTATATGTCAAGAAAACTTTTCCCTCAACTAGACCATGAGCTTCTTTATGGCAGAAGCATGTATTCATCTTTGTTTCTCTAGTACTTAGCACCTGGGTGGAACCTAGGGTCTTAGCCACATGTTAGTTAATAGAATAATTTAATGAACAAGATATTTCCAAAGGTTCCCCAGTGTCTCTTAAGATTAAATTCTCTGAAATAGTTCTTGTAAAGTATCAACTTTATTGTGCTTTTAAACTCTAACGGCGATGCACGACTATGAGATAGTGCCTCTTAAACTGGAATTTGCAGATCCTTGCTATCAGAGTATGAAACTTCTCTATGGGTCGTTTCTTAATTTGTGAATTCATTTACATAGCAATTCATAAATCAATGTAAGCATATTCTGGATCACTCAGGATGGCTACTCTGTAAGCCAGACTTGCTTAAACTCAGCGTAAACTCAGCTTCAGTGCGTGTGGTAACCTTTTTATCCAAACCACGGTGCACCGAGTGTTCACTTCGAGTTACCCCTCCACTTTCAATTCAGCTGGAATCCATGTTCATGACACATGGAAATATTTTATTGGAGACCCACGGGGTCTTAAATTTGAGAAATATTAGTATAAATTAAAAGCCACTGTCATAATTAAAGCACTCTATTGTTTTGAATATAATTTTATAGTCTAAACACAAATGCTACTCACTAAACGTCCCTTGGCCACATTTATTCATTTCTTTATCGCAACCCCATGCTTTGGATTACCCGTAATCTACACATTTCAAAGATTTTTCCACCCAGCATCTTTGCCTTTCTGAATCTTATTTATTGTTCATTTCCCCACTCAAATGTCACATTCCCCATAAAACCTTCCATGATTACCACAAGTTGAAGTTACTTAGTTCTATTTTCTTTACTCTTCTTTTGTTACTTACCATACAATTCCTCATAGTGTGAAAATGCACCTGTCTCATATCTTCCACTTTTTTAATCAAAAGTTGGGTTGGGTGGGTCGGGATAGGGGTACTATTCACTCAAGTGACTAAAGAAGATAAACCACTTTCATTGCTGTTAAAGTACGTGTGTAGATACACATAGATGGTTTTTCTGCAGCCCAGAAAGTTGTACTAAGTCACGTTAACTCAAGGGCAGCACAGAGAAATAAAGCAAAAACAGAAAATTGTCCATTTAAAATTATATATGTTGCCATCTGGTGGTTTACTTTACATGCTCAGAAAAGGGGAAATTGGGGTAGGGCAGAGCTCACGATGAAGAAATTCTATAAAACCTAATAACTCACAAAAAATAAATCTATTTGATTTTTTTATTATAAAGATTATAGAATATAAAAATGTTGGTTAAGTTGTAGTTACAGTGACATGTGGGCAATTACCTCAGTGAGCATTAGAATTTGACGTTTTGACTGATTTTTTTTTTTTGAGAAGGGTCCTTATTGGGACTATTGTTCTTTCAGAACTTTATTGTAAAAAGTATTTCTGCATTAAAACAAATCACATGAAACCAGAAAAAAACTGAAATATTCCTCTAGTGTTCTTTAAATGTTTTATGGGGACTTGCCTGGCATCTACTGATCCCACGTACTGTGTTCCATCTGAAATTGCACCTCTTTATTAATTCCCATGTTTTCCTGAGTGAAATGTGCATTGCTTAGTAATAGGATGTAAAAAGAAATTTGTCACCTCCAAAACGTACATTACTTAGAGTGACTGCAGTCAGGGGAATAAGCTATTCACCAGTAATAAATGCACTTAACTCTCTTTTGAAAAGGCCATGCATTACTCTACCTTGAAACCAATGCTTAACAAATGTTTTTATTAGTTTGTTATATATTCTGATATATGATCTTATGTTGAATTGGGAAGATGCCAGCATTACCTCTGCCTTAATCTACCTTCCTTCCACAAAATTTAAGATTGAATTTCACTCATTTCTGTCCTGAAATTTGGGACCAGCTTTCGAGGGCATCCATCCATTAATTTAACAACCTTTATTGCTTGAATGTTAGGCAAGTCATGAACTCTTGTGTCTGCTTCTAGCACTGCTACTGTTTAGTTTGTATGTCCCTAACCAAATCGCTTAGCCTCTCTGGGCATAATTTTTTTTTTTTGTCTGTAAATAAGTAGTTGAAGTCTTAAGAAGCTTCTCATTGTAGGACATCAGAATTTTGCCTTGAGGACTTGGCAGCTGGGTGAGGTTTCACTCCTCTGTGTAACTTCCCTCAATGTCAACTCCCAGCTCTTATGGGTCCTGAACGGACATTTCCATGATCATTCCCAGGGCTTACTTTTTCTATTTTTAACAAAATCTGCCTGGTTGCCTGTTCAGGAACAAATTGAAAGACGCCTCTCATTCTTGATTTTGATCAAACTGTTTTAGTTCTAATTATTTGTTAATTTTCTAAGCTGCCATTGAAAAATTTTATTGTTTTTAACCTTAATATTGCCAGAGAAATCTACACTCTGAACAAAGGAAAGCAAATTAGGAATCAAAATTAAATGTAAAGACTTTGGTTGGAATCCTGATCAGAACATATTACTAAAGAAGGGGTCCTAAGATTTCTCCAACGAAGTTTAAATCAGTTTTTGAAAAGGAAGTAAATTAAATGACTTTATCAGAAGTGCCAGTGGTTCCATTACCAATGTCCCAAATCATTTCTTACACATGTGGAAAGGTATTGGGTAGGTCTTGTGTTTCAGTTCCTTGCATATAAATCAGAGGTTGGCTGCTTCTTCAACCTCAAGGGTCACCAGTAAAGCCAAGAAACTCAATTATTATTGGTCAACATTCTTACCAGCCTGAAGGCATAGGCCTTGGGCTCTTAATGGCTGACTGGGAATAAAACTTCCAAACACACATATGGTGACTCTTATTTTAAACCACCGTCTTCCCCCAAGAGACTGTATAATGTAAGGATTCCATACTAAAATTTTATAAAATATATTACCTTTTTTTTTCTTACTCAAATCTACTAATATTTCCTGAAATTTTTTTTAAAAGAAAGGATGATGATCCAGCCTTAATCTAATCTTTATGGTTTGGCCTAAATCTGCTTTTTGGTGATTTAACCTTCTTGCTCTTGTTTTTACTCTCAAAGAAAATATGTAACTGCTGCTGGAGCCATCTCTTTAATATGTCCCTAGCTTCAGTATGTCCCCAGCCTTTCCCTTTTAAAAATAACTACAAGTTGTTAACTTTTTCTTAATAAAATCCATTTATCTTGGCTGCCACACAGCCTCTAAGTTATCTACATCATACTTGACTTAGGGTGCCTTTGTCTACTCAGTGCTTTATATACCACTCTGAATACCCAAATAGGCATGTCAGAACTGCATTTTCCTTTTCATGCACCCCGCTGATACAGCATCACTAGCCCATATTTAAGTATGTAGTCATTCCAGTCTGTCAAAGAAGATGAATATTTCTCAAAAGAGTATTAACTTTTTTCAGTGCTGTTCTAGAAAGTCCAGGCTGTTGTAGAGAATATTTAATGACCTTGGTGTTGGGGGTGCCCATCGACTTGCTGGTCCTCATGGGCACAATGGGTAGCTTGTCAGAATTTTCTAGGGGATGTACACAATTTGAAAATGCATGCTAAATATTATAATCCAATATTTATTTTCAGTAGAATGCTAGGACTCATAATTCCCATTGTAAACTACAAATATAAGGCTCAGCAAAACCTCTTCAGCCACTGAGGACTGTAGATTGTACTGCAGGATACACAGAGGCGTGTGGAACATATGGAGGAGAAGGGAATGGCAAAGTCTTATTTGTAACTGGGACATGGCTGGCTGTCTTGAGGAATTTCCTCTTCTATGTGTTGAAGCCCAATATACACGTTTACTCTCAACTTTCTTGAAGGAAGAGTGAGGGGGTTTCCACAACATGTTTTGCAGCAAAATAAGTTTTAATAATAATTAATAATCAAACCAAACCCTTTAAGAATTTTTATGTACCCATAGTCCTAATATCTGAACAGCAATTTATATATATCATTTAAGACACATGAGTCTCCCTGTAGGGTACAGGGCTCTGACAAGAGTCAGGTCTCCCACGCTTATTATTTTTCTGTCATGGACAAGAAAGTCCTGAATTTTTTTTTTTTTTTGTAAATAAGTTTATATATAAAACAAAAAAGTTTGAGAGTTTCAAAAGACTGAGAAACAGTAGTCTGTCTTGTGGAATATGTCTCAATGTGAATCTAATTAATACATTTGCAAAGTCATCATTATGAAAACATAATTTTTAAAAATGTCTTACAGAGGAAGGAAATAAACCATAATGAAATAGTTGAAAGCACTGGTTTTGGAATCTGGAAAACTTGAGGTCAAATTCTGTCTCGATCATGTATCAACTGTACGATGTTATTTAAAGTATCTCATGGTTTCAGTTCATACGTAAAGTGAGGATTATAATATCTTGGTCACAGGGATTGCTAGAATAATTTAAATGAGTGCATGGAAGTCACTTGACATAGAGTTTTCCATGCTCAAATATTTAGCTGCTTTAATAACTAAAAAAAATTAGGCCTCTGTTTTTTTACCACAGTCATGTAAAGCCACATGGGGCCTCGTGATGCTTTCCTCATGTCACAGTGGTGCGGGACACTTGGTGTATATGTCAGACAGAGCTGAATAAGGACTGATTTTGATCGCCATGGGATTCTTTTCTTACCATAAATAAGAGACATCTGTGACCATTTTTTTTTAGTTCATTTGCTTATTTTCTGCTGAATTACCTTGGATCTATTTCATCCAATTAGTATCTGGCCATATTTTTAAAGCTCACGTATTTATTAATGCTTTCCTTCATGGAGTTGGTGTCATTGGCATCATTTAGGTTACAGGATCTAGCTTTGTCGGTGGAAACTATACCAAATATGCCCTGATATAATACTGAGGGATTGCCACTTCTCTCAAAGCATCTGCTGATCCTGTTGCCAACCACTTGGGCACTCAGCTACGAACACAATTTTATCTGCTGAGTTATTCTGGCATCATTATGACTATACCATGGGGCTTGGAATCAAGTGCCTCATTAAAAGAGATTAGTGGCATTCAACCTCCTACCTGACTGAGAAGTTTTATCACTCAGTCAAAATAGTAAATGTGCTTGACTATGGATACAGCATCAGATGGGGGGAATAATATTAGACAGGATATCGGGGCATCAGACTTGATTATAGTGTGAGTTTTGCTGTGCTACCTTGAGCAATTCACTCATTTACTCTCTATGAACCCTGATTTCAGATGAAGAGAGCTGGGATACTATTCCCTCTGAGGTAGTTTCTTCTCTAACACTCTATTGCATGCTGAAAAGTACCTCTTAATACTCCCTTTCAGGTTACTTATTTGTTTAACATTCTGTTTCATGGGTGAACTTCAGTTAACAAAAGGAATAAAGACTGGCTTAGCCCTAACTGTCCCTGATGCAAGCTTCCTGAATGACTCTGGGACAGCTCCCTTGCCTCTAAGCGGGGTGATCTGTAGTTTACCTACCGCTCGGCATCAGTATTTAAATCCCTGGATCTATTATACTTCAGGGCATTCCTTAACCTCAAAGTTTGCACTGAGTATGTAGTCAATTGCTCTGTAAGACACGTTCAAAGCTACAGGTAGGACACAGTGCCATCCACTGTCTGAGATAAAAGACAAAGGTGTATGTGGTGTACACCCCCATAAGAAGGTCACAGTATAGCTGGAGAAATTGCACATTTCTCATGGCAATAGAAGAATTCAAGTTAGTAAGTAGTCAGAGTGATTTGAGTCCAGTAAGTTTTTACAGTTCAAAGGGGGTTGGGATAACTATTCATCAGTTTAAGAAAACTTCCTATAACTAAAAATCGGATTGATTTGGGTAAGTTGAGAGGACAGTGGGCTCTCCTACTTCTGTTTTCAGTCCTATTTCTAACCTAATGATGCTATCATCATCCAATATCTGATACATATCTTATCTATGATAACTCCTATTAAATCCTGATATTGGTCAAGCTTGAACTAGTACCAGAACCCTATGCTTATCTTTACCCAAGATGAGAATAACCTAGTGGTTATGTGAATGAACCCTGACACTTCAATGTGCTACCTCTGTGCCCTTAGGCAATTTACTTCAAGTGTCAGATACTCACTATGGACACCTGTAAACCAGGAGAACAAGTATGCCTGCATCACAGAGTCACTAGGGGGATAAATGAGGTGATGGCTATGAAACTCTTGCGAGGGGAGTTTGCACATTGGATGTGCTCAGTAAATCTTAGCAATTCCTCTTATTATCTTAAGAGATGTTTCACAGCATCCTTCATTGGAAAACTGCCATTCCTCCAACCTGCGGTCCCTGTGGAAAATTTCCCTTGGTGTGAGGCCAGAAGGGATACGCCACCATGTTGAAGATTGGGGGCAAATTGTTTGTGAGGAGCAGGAGACAGGAAACAGCATTTATTAGTTAAAGGCTGATGGCTTCAATGTGTTGAAAATGGAACAACATTTTTTTAGAAACTGTGATTTTCAAGGATAGCATGGTTCTTGTGTATGTGTCCTGCACACTCACATACACAAACACAGACACATCAAATCTTTTTAGAGTTATTGAGCAGTGTGTCCGAAACTCCAGTGTGCATACCAATCACCCAGAAATACTGTTAAAATGCAAATCTAATTCAGTAGGTCTAGGGTGGAGACTTAGTGTCTGCATTTCTAACAAGCTCCCGATGAATACAAAGCGGGACCACTTTTTGAGTAACCCAGTAATGTGGAATCTTAATTCCTGAGTCTGATCATTCACAGCTAGGCCTCTGACGTTGGTCATTTATTTGATTCTTCCTTCCGTACATGCAAAGGTAATTTTTGTGTCACATTCATTCAAGTAATTATTATCTGAAATACATACAGAGAAGAATTCTTCAACATTACTATCCATACAGCTACAACCAGCCTGATGGTGAATCCAAACCATCTAGTGTCGCTTCAAAGTACTTGGCTCCTAAACTACTACCTACTTCATTTATTTTTCTCAATTTAATCACCACTTTAATTTAGGTATAATAAAATGACCGTGTCATACTAAAAATAAAATCTTCCCGAGGCAGTTCCAATTAGCTTTGTTTGTTCATTGTATGGCTCCTCTTCTCTTATCAATCCGGAACGTCCAATATTGTATGTTGCGTTCCCCGGGCAGAATGCACTCAAATCCTCCTAAGGATATTTGGCTTCTGATTTAATTCTAATTTCTTGGCCAAAGCCATTTGCTGCATGTGGTTCAGCTTTAGATGATCTACAAAAAGGAATTGTCAATCCTTGGGGTTGGCTCCCTTGCTAGAGAAAACATCAACAGCTGCTGCTCTCTGATTGTTTGATGTACTTGAGTGGAGTGTGGAAAACAGCAGGATGCTATTACCAGATCTTAAACCCAAACTGAAATGCCTTCTGCTTTTCACACTAACTAAATGGTGAAAGCTGGTTTAATGCACACACACGAGCAATCCCCACCAAGGCCATTTCAAAATGATCCATGCTGAATACTGCCAATTCCTTTACATTATTTAGAATGTGTTAAAACATGAGATTCATAAACGCCTAACTTTAATAGAGGCTTGCCCTTTTCCAGTGTGAGGTAATATCAAGAAAGTATGTGGTGCTATTTAGAAAGAAAATCCTAGAGATGAAGTTGACAGGTTTATGGCACTGGCCTTGTCTTATTTGCAGTAACTCATTTTATATATAGTGCTTCACATTGGGAAAGCCCAGGGCTAGAGCCTTCTGTGATTTAACTCAAACAATAAGATCGTGGTCTCAAAGAGGGCAGAAAAAAATGTCTGATGATTAGAACAATACATTAGGGGAAAAGAGGAGGAAAAGAAAATAGATCTGGATGTGACAAATGTGAATAAGCATTTCATTCTGTTAGCAATCCTCCCTGCCTTAATAAATATATGACACAACGTACTATATCCAGAAATAGTCTCCACTGGCACCCTGCGTTTATACAACCCCCTGAGATGGTTAGACAGGCGAATCTCCATGATAAGAACAGAAAAAGGGAGCTTTTTTATTTTTCAAATTCAGACCATTGAAAAGCAAAACTTCGTGACCATAATGAAATAAAAGTTTATTTTGGATATTTGAGGTATCGGAAGACAAGAGTAATGAAACAGGGAATTAGAATTGTTTGCTAAAGGTGACTCCAAGATTGCAACAGCTTTGTTCCGTCAAAATCTATTGTCCCTGTCATTCCTCCTGGCAAGGCCTTGGGGACCGGTGATTGCCGAGGTCCTTACTGATGCCCAGAGCAATCTGGATGTGTTCAGTGCCTAGAATCCATCTTCTGAGTCTCCACAGGGTTTGAGTTCCCAAGCCTGGGGCTTCAAAAATCTAAATGCTTTACTACCTTCATGATTTATTCCTTCAATATGCTCCAAGTGTAATAAAATGGCTGTCAGGTGTGACTTCTTGTTTCGTAAGTGCCACCACTTACACGGTCCCCTATTGGTCATTTCTCCACCTAAAACACGATGGGTGATGGCGTTACCTTTAAAGCACAGCTCCTGTAAGTACATATTTCCCTGGGAGGGCACAGCTCTGGGAAGCTTCCCAGTAATCTTTTGTAGTAAATGTTTATTAACTTTGATGACAACATCTGTACAGTCTTGGGAGGAATATTACTTTTGTTGATTTTCAGAGTCAGCGTGCTATGGTATTGATGGGTTTCATAGTGATGGTTTAGCTTTACAAAGGGTTTGAGTCCTCCTTTGGTACCCTGGACTTTGTCCTTAGCATTAACTTTTTAAAGTATAAACACTTATCTGTGGCATTAAGCAGATCATTGTGCAAGAAACTCCTGGTGAGTTGAGGCTTCTGCATGTGTAATAATAATAGTGAGTTATTAAGTGTCCACTGTGAACAGATAAAAGCCTGTTACTTACGTTCTCATTTAATTCTCACTTTTGCAAATAGGCTTGGACTCTGTTTCTATGTAAACATTTACCTCCACTCTCTGGGTCACCCACACAGACCAAGGGAGCCAACAAAATTCAGGGAACAGCTGAGGGCTAAGTACAGAATTCGCTTTGTCTGGATCCTAATTTTTAGGGTGCTGTTGCTAATCCATAACCTTAACAACCTGTTTGCCAATAGCTGGAGAATCTGCCTGCCCCAGGCTTACTTATTTTATTTCTCTGCACTCATATCTTTGCTTAGTAGATCCATAGTTTGCCTGTGAACATTTATGCTCCTTTGAATCCAAATTATTTCCTCTTAGGCCAACAATACGTGGGAAAAAACCTATAATTAGTCCTACGGTACTGCCCCTGGTAGTGGATGATGTAATTTATTCAACGTGAAAACTGTGGATTTTCACCTTGTGCTGTATTTTCACATTATATCACTTCTACTAAAGAAGCTACAAAAATAATGTAGCAGGCACATTCCTAGTTGTGGATCAGGATGCATCTACTTCATTTAACCCTTTTTTATTACATTCTGGAGGACCTGAACAGCATCACAGGCACCTCTTCTGACTTAGAGGTAGAGACACTTAAAGTCGAGAGGCTGACCTAATTAATCTGCTTCTAACCCAGCCTCTGACACAGAGTCGTCGAGCACCCACAACTGCAATTTCCATCTTGGTGTCCTCATGCCAATTCATCATAGTTTTTGTCACCAGGCATCCATCAAGCACTCCCAGAGGACACGCCCTGGATCTGGCTTTGTGGGGAGGGAAGAAGGAATTATGCTGCCTGTGCAGCATTTTTTGGAAGAAGAATACGGTTCTCTCTCTATTTTTGAAGTTGTTATTTATACAAACAATTGAGAAGCAATCCTTGATTTATCAGGCTGCCTTTCTCTCTTAAACATGACATTATTGTATTTCAGAAGGCATAGCAAATGCACCATCAGTATCAGCTGAAGAACTTTCCAAAATAATAAATCAGCCCCTGGCTGATTCCACAAATCTGGGGGATGACTATGAACTGAAAGCTGCAAATACCACCACTGGGGCATTTCAGCAAATTCAAGACCATTGCTTTTCAGATCCAGACACAAACTTTCATGAGTGCAATCCTGAAACTAATTTATGCTAATCAAATTTTCTGTATAGAAAGGATAATTTAAGAACAAAATAAAATCAGAGACATGGAAACAAAGAACAAACTGACAGTGACCAGAGGGGAGGGAGGAGGTAGATAATGGGGAAAGAAGGGGAAGGGTCAAGTCAAGGAACATGCATAAAGGACGCATAGACAAAGACAATGTGGGAGGGGAGGATTGAATGTGGGAGGTGGGGGGTGGGTAGGTCAGGGGAGAGTAATGGGGGAATGATGGGGACAACTGTACTTGAACAACAATAAAAATATTTTTAAAAATATAAAAAAGAGCCAGAAGGGCCAATTATCAGTGAGAGTTACTCTTTTTCAAATGACCAGAAACTTTTTTTCCGGCTCTTCCAAGAGACCCTTCTATTATCAAGATACCAAGCAAACAGAATAGGAAAGCAGAAAGTTTTAGAACATCAAACAGAGGATATGGAATTGAAGAAGGCTATGGATAATTTTAACAAGATTATTCTGAGTCCGACTTTCTGATGACTAAAATACTCGTTTTGCAGATATCATTTATATCTCCTCAGTCATTACTGAATTAAACCTGGCATGTAATTACTTTTCAATTAATTTTCTTGATTCCACATAGATGACTTTTCTTTCTTACATCATTTTTTTTTTTTAAAACATGTTACTTGACATCATCAATTTAGCTCCCAGGAGTTAGACATTAGTCCTTTTCTGAGAAGCAGCAATCTCCCTAATCTTATTTGTAACACATTTATAAATTGCCTCAAAACGATGCCTTTGGATCTCATCCTGAAATTCTTTGTGTCCTTAGCTGGGTGACGTCATCATCAGTCCACCTTCAGGTCTTCCATATTTTCCAGAGGGGTGTTTGAATACTTACATAGTTGCACAATCTAGCCTTGTTATCTTGGCGATCAAACACACGTATTTAGAGGGAGGCTGGAGCTTGGGACTAAGTCAAACTAACAGTCAACAAAGGGCTAACTTGACAACTTTTGTCCTTCTAGCATACAATTGCAAATAGTCAAAGAATTCACAAACCCTATGCATACCAGGTTCTTTTCTGTGAGCAGTTTTGGATATCAGTGTCCTAAAGGGAGTAATGATAGGAAATGATCAAACAGAGTCCATAATACATTTAGATTGCTGTATTATAGGCAAATGTGAGTATAGCAAGTACTCAGATTCTGAGGTAGATTATATTGATGGTTTCTGCTGCCAATGAGGAAATTTCTCCCACAAGGATCCCCTTTTCATATGGTAGCATAAAACAAGGCTCCATTATTTTATATGGTTTAAATCTAATATAATTTAATAGTAGACTTATGTATCTGTCAATATTTGATAACACCCTGCCTTTTTTCTCCTCACTATCTTTCTATACAACCAATATACAAATAATGAAATCAAAAAGTATTTAGGAAACAGTAATTACATGCACAGAACCACTTTTTTTTTTATCCTTACCCTAGGACATGCTTATTGATTTTAGAGAAAAAGGAAGGGAGGGAGAAAGGAGGGAGAAGCATTGATGTGAGGTTGCCTTTTGTATGTGCCTGACTGAGGACTGAACCCGCAGCCTAGGTATGTGCCCTGACTGGGAACCGAACCTGTGATGTTTGGGTTTGTGGGATGATGCCCAGCCAACTGAGCCACAGCAGTCAAGGCCCAGAACCACTTTGGAATGACATAAAAGTATCTAATCCCTGCCTCCAGCCGTCCAGTCAGCACAGTCAAATAACGAAGATAAAACAAACATTACGTATATAGTTTTTACTATGTGCAAGTTATTTGCTGCTTAAAGAGGTTACGGTAGTTTCCCGCAGAGGCATAGTGGTCAACGTGATGATTCAAAGTGCAGGTTTAGACAGCCTGGAACTGAAGTCTAGTTGTGCCTCCTATTCTATGATCTTGGGTAAGTTAACCCAAACTCCCCGTGCTTTCACGTTCTTACTTATAATGTGAGAATACTGTGAGTACCAGGGCTAGGGTTCTTGCTCACAACCCTACCTGTGTGAAATCCTGAGCCGAGAACAAAGAAAATGTTTAATAAATAGTCCACACGGCTAGTGAGGAGCAGCGCTGCAAGTTAGAGCACCCTGACTGCAGAGTCACTCCCACCCCACCATGGCCGCAGGTCACAGGAGGAGGACAAACCAGGCACCACTGAATTCAAATCCAGCTCCTCATTGAAAGCTTGGGGCAGGGGCCGCAGCAGTTGAGAAGTTATTTAAAACTTTTGTCTTATTTAATCATCCAGAATAACAATATCTATCTAAAAGTAGTACTGAGATGTGAGAAAACATGGCATGTGCTGGAACTGGTAGACACGACATTAACTGGTAGCTACTGTTCACTTTTCGCCACTTTCCCCACTCCCTTCTTCATGGGCTACTTAGAAGACAGACATGCACGTTTGTATGAAGAAAGAGAGAAGGGAGACAGAGGAGCAGTGCTGAAGGTAATTAGAGCCACTGAAGATTGGTTGGGGAAGTTCTCCAAGGAGAAGAAAAACTGAGTAGATGCTGTTGAGTGTACCTGGGGAAGGAAAGAAGCAAATAAGAGACAAGGCCAAGGCCAAGTCAGTTGTGCAGTGGGATAGGCTGGAAAGAATATTGCCACTGAAGTTCACAGTTTTATGAATTCCAAATTCATTGTAACAGAGTAGGAAGAATTTTTGAGTATCCAAGTATATAGAATTGGAATTAGTCATATATGCAGTGGAAATTAGAGTGTCCTACATGGGTGATTATATGATAAATCCCGTGAAGAATTCAGGAAGTTAGAATTTGGAAACAGTATCATGTGTTTTCAAATTAGATTTTCCATCTTATGAATCACCATGGATATTATAATAAAAACAAATAAGTTCAAGTAATGAATCATTCTCATATACAGTTCTTTATTCTTCACATAATCCTAATTAAATTTCTTTGAGCATCCATATTTTTTAATGATTTAGGTTAATATATTTTTCACATATATCAATGGTACTATTTAACTTTTTAATTATATATGTAATAAAAGTTAATGCAGTAATTAAAGGTTGACATTGTAAGAAGGAAAAAGGACTAGACCGTTATTTATTAGCCATTGTTGAATAAAATGACAATGGCAGTCAAAGGAGGAAAAGCTGAGGATAAATTCATTAGAGAAGCATGTCGTTGTCCTGAGAGCTATTGTCTAGCACTACTTGGCTTGTAAAGCCTTGGGAGAGCCCTGGTACCCCGTCTGTCCCTGTGTCATACAGGATATGTGGAGTCATGTGATAATCTAAAGAAATACAAAAAAACATTGGGAGTGGAAAACAGAGGAAGCTAAAGGAAGCTCTAGCTTGAAAAAATACCAATTTTATCTGTAAAAAGGGGAATTAAGAGGTATTCTAAAATATGCTAAAGACTTAAGAATTGAACATTTCTTTTAGAATTTCTGGTTTCCTATTTTGTGGATTAATTATTAGATAGAAAAGCTTGTATTCCTTCTGCATTAATGAGCTGCTTCAAAGCAAGAGTGATGTGTACAGCAAATACTTAAATCATACTCATTTGTTCAATTATTTGCATTTACACTAATGGTTAGCACATGGTTAACACTAAACTGTTTTTCTTAAGTAATTTTTTGTAAGTTGAGTCACAATATTAGTTTAAAAGATATTTGAGGGATCATTTCCTGATTTCTAGACCCATAAGACCAGTTTTTGAATGGATGTCCACAGGAACCTTAACTAAACCTATACTATATGGAAACGCTTTATGTCTTCCACCCTATTCTCACTGCCATGTCTCTCAGCAAAGGGCACCACCCCATCCTCCTGGAAAAATAGCTCTCTCCAACCTACATTTAATAACTCTCTTCTACAAACATTTAATTGGTCTCTAATTCATATAAATTCCCTTTCAATAATATTTATCAATTCCATTTGTCCCTTCAAACTCCTGCTGCTGGAGTCTCATGTCAAGCCTTCACTGCTTCTTACCTAGCCTTCCACAGTGGTTTTCTACCAGATATCCCCGTGTGCGGTAATGCCACTTCCTGTCTATTGCTTCATTTCCACAGGTGGATTTTGCTTTCAAAATGAGGTTCTGAATTTAGAGATTCCCTCTAAAACATGTTTTCATGATTACCCACCACTTTTAGGAGAAAATTAAATGTTTGGCATGGCATAATTGGCCCTTGACAGTATTACCTTGGCCTTTCTCTCCATCCTTCACCTGCTCCTCCCACACCCTGCTTTCCACCCACATACTGAATTCCCAGAAATTCCCAGATGTGGTGTGCTACCTGAGCCTTTGCAATTTTGGGGCATGCCATTTTCTTTGCCTGAAAGTCTCCACTGCTTCCTACCTACCCCATGTGCATGATTAGCATATACTTGCTATTCAAGGATCAGGATTGTCTTCTTGGAAAAATAATTACTTACCTCCAAGGCTGGATTGCATTCCTCTCTTCTTTGTGGAAATAAGAACCTATGATTAACTATAACATAATATTCATAACATTCAGTGTCCATCACTCAACTGTGAGTTCACTGAAGATAGACTTTGCCTTTTTCAATTTTGTCCCAAAACTTAACAGAGTACATAACTGTAATGCAATTGTTTGTTGAATAAAAGTACAGAAGAATACAAAAGTATGTCTAGTAAAGCCATTGTGGATTAGAGTTAAGGAAATTGAACTAAAACTATTGGAATTTGTCTGCATTAATTGAACGAGCTAGCTTTAGCTGTTGTGAGAACACAGCTCTTTCTAAATGATCTGTCTATCAAACCCAGGACGAGTCCCAGGTAGTTCCTTCTGTGCCACTGTTTATGAGAGGGAAGTGCAAGCTGTTCTTGAGGTTTCACATGCCAGGATTTACTGTCACCATGTACGTCAGTGATGGTTTGCCAGTTACCTCTTTATAATTCATTTTACTTTCACTCCAGAGAACTGGAGTGCTGTATTAATAGTGCTAGAATTACTATATTAGGGAGAGCAAACAACAGCAAACAATCTTAACAAAGTAAGCAGGGTGTATGTTCTAGATTCAAACAATGTTTTTCAATTCACTGTAGCATGTGATTGAAAAATTTTAGAAACCAGTACCTTGATTATATTCTCTTCTCTACTAACTCATTAATAAAACAAAAATATAATGAACTACTGACAGTCCCTTGATAATATAAGGACTATCAAACAAGGTGCACTCATGAAAGCAAAACACCAGTTGATTGAAATATTATACAGGGTCCAGCACAAATAATGCCCCTTTTTTAATTACAAAATTTTTCATTACAAAATCATAAGCATGTAATTCTGTAACATAACAGTACCACACTCAAGCACACCATATGACATTTTAGGTGCAATGTTCAAATTAAAACTATAAATTATTACAGCCATATTATTACCCTATGAACCACACTCATGCAGGTGTTACTTCTGCCGAATCCTGTATTTTAAACAGATAGAAATAGCATCATATAAATATATTCGAACTGTGGTTTTAAAAACTTCATATTTTAGCTAATGTGACCCTGAGGCCACAATACAATATTAGGAAGAGAAATCATATAAATCATTCTAAATAAAAGAGTTTCAAAAATCTTGATAAATAATATTCACTGAGAGTTTAGGATTGCCCAGTCATTAGTTTGTTTTTTACATATATCATTTCACTTATTTTTTATAACAACCCAATAGTAGGTGTTATTATTAGCCCTACTTTATATATGAGGGAACTGTGAAACAATAACTTATTAACTAACTCTCACAAAATCACAAACATGTGACGGAGCTAAGATTCAAATCCAGAATATGTCTTAATCCTCTAGACTTGTTTCCTTGACTGTTTTACCAGAGTGACAATGGGGTGTATCTTACAAATGAAACACCCGTCTCTGAATTACTGGTTTCAAAAAATTTGATACATATTATTTATATCGGTGGCAAGTCAGTCACCAATCTTTACTGAATACCTACTATACTTAGTGTCATGTTTGATAAGGGATATTATCCATATGGATACAAAAGAGAAGTTGGAGCCAGAGTCCTGGATTTCAGGTAGCCTCGAACCTAGCTTTGTGTCTAGAAGAAGATAACACTAAGAAATATGATACAATGATAGCTAAACTACCTGGATTAGAAGTCAAAAAATCTCTCAGTGGAAGAGCTCAAGCCCCAGGACAACGCAGTGGGAAGGTCAGTGTGCCTCCCTACCCTTTGTTGACTCCAAAGGAGGGTGAAGCGCCCCTGAGTCCGCCCGCATCAGCGGCTGCGTCATGGCTCTCACTTGCTTCAAGTCTTGCTCTCAGCTCCTGAGCCTGCTATTGTCTTTAATTTTAAATTGAGTATATTTGATATAAAATATCGTGTAAATATAAGGCATACCACCTGTTACTTTGAAACATTTATACATAGTAATCCCCAGGGTACCATGGGGGATTGATTCAGGATTCCCCGCCCCCACCATGGGTACTAAAATCCTCAGATGCTCAAATCCCTTATGTAAAATGATATAGTATTGACATATGGGGTGGGACAAAAGTAGGTTCACAGTTGTTCGTATGGAAAATAATACAATAATAAATAATAATACAAGGATAACCTCTGTTTCATGTGCTGACAACTGTAGATCTACTTTCCCCCCACCCTGCATAACCTATGTACATACCCCTGTGTACTTTAAATCATCTGTAGATTACTTACAATGCCTAATACAATCTAAATGCAATGTAAATAGTTGTTATACTGTACTGTTTAGGAAATAATTACAAGAAAACAAAGTCTGTACATGTTCAGTACAGATGTAATCATAGCGGGCCTAACTACATAGTGGCCATTTTATTTTAATAAGATTGCCTTTATCACATTACATGATTATAGTACAATATTGTTGTCTATATTTGTAGGCTATACATTAGATCACTATGATTTATTCACTACTCATTGCAAGTTTATACCCCTAACATTAATCTTTTCATCACCCCTCCTTCACGTCCCTGGTAAGAACCATTATCCTAATTGTTTTTCACCAGTTTTACTTTTTTTAAGATTCCACATATAAACAATATTACTTTCTTTGTCTGATTTACCTCACTTAGCATGACCAACCAGCTTTCAACCCATGACGTGTCTGAACGGTACAACCTCTCCCTTCCCCAGTGTTTTCTGTGTAACAATTTAAATAAAGAGAAGGGACAAAAAAGTGTAATTTTAAAACAAAGTGAAAACAAGCTTCAAGTTTGAAATCTGTCATTAAATTGACCCAAATCTTCCAGCCGTACTCCATTGCAGAGAATTTCTCTCTGGCATGTATCTTCTCCATGGGCTCCTGGCTTTGTGCTTTGTCATAGTAATTTCTTCTTTTGTTCTTCACATTTCGCCTACCTTTCTCATTTGAAGACTCCTTGCTTCCCACATCGTAACTAAAATAATTTTTTTAATATTTATTTTCTCTTTGTTTTTCTAAGAATGTTAAAAAGTTTTTCTAGGGAAGAATTAAAATATTACATTAAAGTCTAACAAAGATTCCTTTTTTATGTGTTTTGCGTTTTCAGGAATGTCACCAAATTTTAATTTTAGCTAGCTTGACGGGAGATTAGAGGGGGCGATTTGATAGAAATATACTAAAACTATATTTATTAAAGAAAGTATTTATTTGTAATCCCATAAACTGATTTGTGTGCAGTTATAGTAGCCGTGAAGCTGAAAAAAGGTGGCGACGAGTTCTGGAGAGGAAGAGAGAGAGTGACAGGGAGGAGCAGCGGGGTGTGGGAAGAGTGAGGGCAAAAGAGAAAGATGCAAAGTGTAAAGGAAAACACACAATTACTATGAATATATGACACAGAGACACAGAAGAAAAGACAGAAAACGGAAGGAAATAAGAAAGAAGAAAAATGTAGATCTGGAGTCATATTTCAGTATGTTGACCAAGGGGGCTTTCATATTCTTTTATCTTTAATTATAGACTTTTGAAGTGTTATTGATGTATGAATAATCATAGTTCTTTCTACCTGCTATTATTATTATTATTATCATCATCATTTTTATTGTAGGCTGAGGTTTTGCTCTAGATCAGCAGTACTCATTTTGTTCTTAGCACTTAAATTATATGTTATTTCTATGAATATGTATCACTATAAATTAAAACTGATTTTATAAAGATAAACTAATTTATTAAAAAGTTTTAACAAATGTAATTTATTTAAAATATAACAAGTAACATTAAAAAGTTTTTTTCCAAGACAATGAAATATTTTGGAAGAATGGCATTGTTTTACATATTTTAAAATATCCACAGAAACTTAGCTTTAAAGACAAGGGAGTCTCCTACCTGCCTCTGTATTCAATGTGCTGCAGTAGGTTGTCCTAGTTGAGCATATGAAAACAGGCCCAGGCTCTCAGAGGTATAAGGGTGGAAAGGAGAGAACCTCATTAAGCCTGTGAAAGGGTCTCTCAAGCCCCTAGGGGTTATTTGGCCACACTCTAGAGCCACTGCCCTAGAGAGAAAGAGCACAGTTCAATTCTGTAAACACTGACAGAGAAAGCACCTGTGTTGTCTGCCTGCACAGTGCTCCCTGGAACCAGGTAGCTCAGGTCTGTCCTACCAGGTATTTGGAGGCCAGCAGAAGAGGCACAGCTGTAGGCAGACCTGAGCTCGGGGTTGTGTTGGGGAGGAAGCATTTGTCATGAAGGCTGGCTTCATGTCACCATAACAAACCCAATAAAAGCCAATGAGTGTGGCATGTTGAAATTTAATAATGGAGTCACAATCTACCCTAAACGGTGCATCCCCTTCAAATGTTACCTTGTGTCAGATAATTATGTAGATCTATCCCTCACCTCTGTGTTGTTTTCCGTTTGAACAGATGTCATACCAGGTCTAACTCATTCCGTACCTTTGTAATTGTAAAATTGATCATTTGAACTAAAATACAAGACATTTGCAATGATCTGTTACCTTTTCTCTTTCTGGGTTTGTTCCATCATCCCACATTGTCAGGACTGTTCTCAATCTCGCTTCCAGTACCCAGTCTATTACCCTTTGCCTTTAGATTTATGTCATTTTATACGTTATAAGATGAAACATATAGTTTAAAGTAATAGCTAAACCAAAAAGTGTGTACTGTGATAAAGTTCATTATAATTATCAGTATTTCTAATGTAACCAAAGATGATCTGAGGAAGACCATGAAAAATTGTGCCTTTTCAGAGTTTTCTCCTTGGCTGAAGCATCCGTTGTATCATGAAGGACTATAAAATCTGATAGAAGCTAAGGATGTTTTAAGAACACCCAAGAACCCAGAATCATTCAAGGCACAACTCCCTACGTGGGAAATTTCAGGCAGAGAGAAGAGAGGTTTAATCGGGCAGGAGAAAACTGTGCACGTGCTTCACTGCCCTTTTGGGAAAGGAGGCAGCTGGCTAGCGCAGGAGAGAAAAAATCTCTGCCTCTATCCCTCTCAGGTTCTCAGACTTGGACCCTGTATGTTGGACTGACAAAGGACAGATTAAGAAGAGAAAGCATACAAATGTATTTAATGTAATTTTTACATGACACTGGAACCTTCATAAGGAAATGGAGACCTGAAGATGTGCTTAAGTCTAAGCACTTTTCTAGTAGGTTTGTCAAAGAGTGGAAAGTCACAGAAAATGTGGTATGACGAAAGAATATGAGACAAGGGGAGTAAACTGGTAGATGGGTGGTTGGTAAGGCCTGGTTGTTCAGCTTGCTCACAGCATCCCTCTGTCTTTGGACAGAAAGATGCTCCTTTTCTCTGGATATAGGACTGGAGAGGTCAGAGTCCTTCCACACCTGCCATTCTTAAAAGTCCTTCAGCTTAAAATATTCAGCATGCTAAGTTATCATATTTTGGGGTAGCTGCCCTAGAAAATAATAAGAATATAAACTCTGATAGAGACTATTAATGTTTACAATAACTTTCATGGTAAACTATCAATACCTATATTCTAAAACTGAGCACTTTGGGGTTTTCTGGTTATCATCACCCATTCATGTGAATGAACTCCAATAATTGGTTCCATTACTTATTATACTTTAAGAATGGAGCTGAAGTAAAAGGTATATTTACCCATAGTAGTAAATGTATGTGGAGCTTCAACAGTATTTTATTTACCTAGGGAGATGGGCTTTATCCTAAATGATAAAATACTTGAGAAATGATTGGTGAAAATGTCTATTTTTCTTCTTTGTTTCATTGAGTACAAAATAAACTGTCAGCATAGAGCAAATAAGTAATAACTGGTAATAGTGAGTTTTAATATCCATCATTTCTTTTTGTGTCCCATCAATCATCCTTGAAAATCACTCTGTGAAGATGAATAGAATTTTTAATGTTCTGGAAAGCCCCATTCTTTCTCTTGGCAGAGGGTTTATGGGGAGAGGAAGAAGAAGGGAGGGAAGTGAAGAGGAACATGCCGGGGAAAGGAAACCCTCAGCAAAATGGATAGCTATAAGCGTTGCGTTTTCCATCCTCTTCCCTGGTCTAGCACCATTCCCCCAACCAAACAGTGCCATTTTCTAATCTACCTCTGAACCCTCAAATCTCAAACCCTCTTTTTAAATGATCCTCATCCTATATCTACACATGACATTTCTGTTCTAAGAAAATAGTAATTGGTGGAGAGAATCCAACCCTTGGAGGCATAGATACGGCTTTGGCCTGGATTGCTAAACTCCATTCATCCTGATATAAATATGCTGAATTGGACTTCTGAGTTAGAAGACACCAAACCACCATCGCTGTATTCTTCTTCCTAAATGCCAAATTTGTAGACTTTTAGAACCTGAAGAACCCCCGTGGAGAAAAACGCTGTTCATGTTAGAGTTACATTAATTAGAAAAAAGAGCAGTGGCATCAGAGTGGAGATTGGGATTACCTCTGAACTAATTTCTGACTCAATATTCTTTTCAGTCTACCCAAAAGTTCAGACTATTCAGTGCTAAAAGCTGTAAAGAGAATTAAGGGAAGGTCTTTGGACATCTTTGTCGAACTCCATGAAGATCCAATTCTTCCACCACCCTTAGCACCTCTCTATTACCTTGAGTTGAAAAGGATTTTATCATTCTTGTTTGGAGGCATTCCAGATTGGTGACCACATCATCTCACTCAAGGTTCTCAGCAGTGTGACTTGCCCTCCTTCTGAAATATGCCATGTTGCGACTTCTCGTGAGGCTGTTTCTGCCTCACGACTTCATGCGTCTTAGAAAATGTTTGTAAATGTGAGTGCTGGTAGAGAAATAAAAGAACTATCAACTGTTTTCACCTGAGTTTAACTGTACGTCAAGAGATAATTTCAGATTTATTCATATCTAATTTAAAAAAATAAATATTTCTCATTTATCCATGCTATTTACTATTCATCAGCTATCCAAGGTCCACTCATGAAGAGCACAGATTTTCAGTTAAGAGAGAGGAATTACTAAGAAGCACAATGAAAACTAAGAGTTACCGAGAATTAACAAAATGAAAAGCATCTGACTTTGGAGTCCCATGACCGCACCAATTTGCCTAATAGATCTATAACCCACATCACATCACTGCATGGCTTTTAAAGTATTTTTGTTAAACTGTCCCTTAAAGGAATTTAGAAAAATTGGGTATCCGACATACACATGTTAAGGTTAATATCTAAAAATTTCATCCTAAATTTAAATTCTTTTGAAGGATATAATTCCCAGCTTATTTTAAGTAATGATGTTTTAAGTAAAAAATATTATATTTCTTATAAATATATTATTCATTGGGACATAAAAGACATAGTACTCCAGTACTCATTATTAGCCTTTTAAAACTACATGAACAAGTTCTTTGTAGTGAAAAATATGACATTTTTCCTCTTCTTCCTGGAAATTGTATATTCATTAATTTTTTAGCAGAAGTTTATCTGAATGTAACTTTTTTATATTTTAATAATGATCCTATAATAATCTTACCTTTTTCATGGCAGTTGTCACTACCTAATATGCTATTAATATGTATGCCAATGTCTTTTTTTTTTTATTCTAGAGAGAGGGTGTGAGAGAGAGAAAGAGAGGGAGAGAAACATCAATGTGTGAGAGAAACATCAATTAGGTGCTTCCCATAAGTGCCCTGACCAGGGACTGACCCTGCAACCCAGGCATGTACCCTGACCATGACCTTTCAGTTTAAGGAACATCGCCCAACCAACTAAGCCACACTGGCTGGGGTCAAATATGTGTTCACTTTTATTTTTTGTTTCCCTCTCCATTCCTGCTGTCTTCTAGAATACAAGACCCTCGAGGACCAAGGCCCATTCTATACACCAATGTGTTCTAAGCACGTACAGAAAAGTCAGGCACATCATGAATGTTTCTGAATAGATGAAAGAAAGAATAAAGGAATGAATTAACATCAGAAAAAAGGCATAGAGAGCCCTAGTAAGGAGGAATGCGTTTCTGTTTAAATTCAGTGGTAAAAGAACACCTCCCAAAGGAGGTCACATGCAGATAATACACTGAAAGAGGCAAGCCCAGCAGTTATCTGGGGCAAGAGTGTTCCAGCAGAGGGAACAGAGCCAGCAAAGGCTCCTCCTCTGGAAGTGTCATGGTTGCAAAGACTTAAAACACTCCCAGAAATGCAATGTGGGTAGAAGAGAATGACTAAATAGAAGACCAAATTAGAATGCAATGAACAGAGCCAGATCCTAAACGGGTGACAAATTAGCGATGATGATGTTGAAGACAATGAGATGAAGGAAGGAAGAGGTATTGCAGGATGCTTAATCTGGATACGGCTGTAATTTGTCGTTCCTTCCTCCTCTTATTTTGCAGAGAAGAAAACTGACACACAGCGTTTAAGTAGTTTTATTAAGGTACCACAACAAACCGAGTGAGGAATGGAACTGAATATCAGTGACCAGACTCCCACCTCATCTGTCCTACTCCACTGAAAGCTCTTCACACCCCAAAGGGAAAGCAATGATTTATCAACTTCTATCGCTATGTAATTAGATTATATCTTTCTCCAGAGTGTTTCAGTTTAGCACTTTTCAAAAAATATCAAATTTATTTTCTTTTTGTTTTTTTGAGGGGAGTGGTAAGGGGTATAAAAGTGAAGTAGTGTGATTTTATGCAATGTTTTAATCTCTTACAGATTTTGTAGAAAATGACTCCTTTCTGTCTATAATTTTCCTTCTTCATAACTAACTGTCTCTGCCTCTGGGCAAATACCACTGACATTCCAAGGAGGGTGATATATAATATCGTCCATTTTTCCATATAGGTAAATTTGATGGTTTAATACTGAATTATGCAAACAAGAAGCAGTTGGTTTAAATTAAACTTTAAAATGAAATAGTAAATTATCAGAATATCTGAATAATGAAACAGAAATTTAAATAAAAAACATATGCATGAGAAAGAAGAGTTCAATGAAAATAGATTTGCTTTAAAAAATGATTGTATGTAATCTCTCACCACTACTTTTGTATGAACATTGAAGATGCAATTGCCCATTATTTATTATATGCATTTAATGAATATTTTATAAGGTCTGGGCAAGCACTACATTTATATAACATATGTTAATGGTATGGCCACTAATAAAGGAAAAGGGTCTTTGATATAAAAATACATCAGGTACTTAGCGATTTTATCTTCAGCTTATTGTTAAGTAAATGTTCATTTTTGTAGTGGAAAAAAAGCATTCTTGCTTGCTAACACAGGCCATCCACTAACTATAACACTTTCAGAAATCAAAAGGCAGGGGCTGAATCCACCAAATATTATTTATTTTCATCCTTAATTACTTTTGTTAAAGTGACAGTGGATGACTCACCTTGTCTCATCTGTAAATGTCTTCTCTACTTGTATTCTCTCTGCACTTTTTCTGTATCCATAAAGCCAGTGACGGACAAATAGACACAAGGAGAAGCATTTACACACACAAAGTGTGGCAAACCTCCTATCACTATATCTTATCTCACATTTTTCATGATGGCCTCAGAGTTGACCTGAAAAAAAACCACTTTACTCAAAATTTAAGACATATTCTTAGCTAATGAATTAATTTTTAAACCTATACAATTCTACATAGATTTCCACTATAGACTACTGTCACCTAAAATTTTTAAACAAATGTGCTCTCCTGTAATAATTTTTGAAGTGCTCAGCAAAAATTAAAAGATACTTCATTAAAATATTTTAGATAAATCCCTCATGGAAATTAATAAAGGAATGAATAACATTAAGATCTAATTTAGTTTTCTAGAGAATTATGTTTTTTGGAGGGCAGGAGATCATGACATTTTATTTCCCTTCATTTGATGTTTTCATATTTCCTCTCACTGTCATTTTCTTCATAAGCGAGAGACTACCAGGGGTTCACCAAGACCCGCTTCCTTTTCTTTCTGACATGCACCTCAGCCTCATAGCTGTTACATGGAGCCAAGTAATTGAGACTGACAAAAGAACGTGGATAAAGTAATGCACAACATTTGGAGGACTTTTTTCCTAAAAACCCCACATGCAGTCCTTCATGAATTCTCTCTCTTCACTCTTCTGCCATTTTGCTGTAAAGAATGAAGTGGAAAAGCTAACAAAATATGCATGATATCTATCTGAGGAAAACTATAAAATTTGGAAGAATGAATTCAAAAAAGAAATAAATGGAGAGATATTCTACATTCATGATTAAGAATACTCAATATTAGTAAAATGTAGTTCTTACCAACTTAATCCACACATTTGGTGCAATCCCAAACTAAATCCCAGAAAGCTATCAATATGGATATCAATCAACTGATTGTAAAGTTTAAATGGAGAGGCAAATGACCCAGAATTGTCACACAATATAGAAACAGATGAGCAAAGTTGGAGGACTGATACTACCTAGACATGTTATAAAGCTACAGTAATCAAGTCAATGTGGTATTACTGAAACAATATATACATATGTAAGTGACACAACAGAGATCCCAGAAATGGAGTACCATTAAAATTGTCAATTTGTCTTTGACAATGAGTAAAGGCAACATAAAAGGGTAAACATAGTCTCTTTAGGAAATGGTGCTGGAACAACTAAACATCCACATGCAAACAAACAAAAAAAAAGAGGTGCACCTTGTCACAGACCTTATACAGATCAAAAAAATTAGCTTAAAATGGATCATAGGCCTAAATATAAAATTCAAACCTATAAAACTCCTAGAAGATAACATGGGAGAAAACTGAGAGGATCTTGGGCATTATTTTTGTTCATGGATTGTGTTTTTTTAGATAAAATTGGGACAACTATAATAGAATAACAATACAAATGATTTAAATTAAAAATATTTTACCAACAAAAATTAAAAGAATAAAACTGAGTTAACAAACAAGTAAACCTAAATAAAAGCCACAATTGGGGAAATAATAAATGCAAAACAGCAAGATAAAAGAACTTATGCACCCCAATGTTCATAGCAGCACAATTTACAATAGCCAAGAATTAGAAGCAACCTAAATGCCCAACAGTAACAGAGTGGATCAAAAAACTGTGGTACATTTACACAATGGAATACTATGCAGCAGAAAGAAAGAAAGAGCTACTACCCTTTGAGACAGCATGGATGGAACTGGAAAGCATTATGCTAAGTGAAATAACCCAGGTGGTGAAAGACAGATACCATATGATCTCATCTATAAGTGGAACCTAATAAACAAAATAAACAAGCAAGCAAAATATTACCGGCAACATTGAAATTAAAAAAATGAACTGACAGTAACCAGAGGGGAGAAGAGAGGGGGATTAAAGGGGAAAAGGAGGGGAAGGGGCATGAAGGAACATGCATAAAGGACCCATGGACAGAATCAAATGGGGGAAGGATTGAGGGTGGGAGGTGGGGGTGGGTGGCGCTGGGGAAAGTGGTGGTGGGAAAATGTTGATGTGGGGATGATGGGATGGGGTGCAGGGTGGAGGGGATAAAGGGGAGAAAAATGAGAGAACTGTAATAGCATAATCAATAAAATATACAAAATTTTTTAAAAAAATCTGGATATTTTTATTAATAACAATAGTAATAATTATAATGAAATCGAAATTTAAATCTTTTTAAATACCAATAAAATAGACAAATTACTAGCTAGTTTCAGAAATAAAAATGGAGCCAGCAAACATAAAAATAATATAAGGAGGTAATAATTAGATATAATGGAAATTTAGATAATCATGAGATAACCTTGCATACTTCTTTTAAAATAAAATTGGAAAGCTAGATGGGTAAGTCCTTAGGAAAACACATTTCCTTAAAATTTTTTCCAGTTGAGTTAGAAACATAAACAAACAAATGTATATAGAATAGAGAAAAATTATCAAGGAAATACCTCTATTAAAATGGCAACAGGTCAAGATGGTTTCACAGGAGATTCTACCAAACTTTTAAGACCATATATTTCCAATGCTATATAAGTTATTTTGGGGCATAGAAAATAAATCAAAATCTCCTAAATTATTTTATAATTAAAGCACAGGATTGATACTTAATCCTAATAAAGATAACCCCAAAAAGAAAAATGCAGGCATATATTACCTATAGATTATAATTTGAAACTACTAAATAAATTTTTAGCACACTCTTAACACCTCATTAAAAAAATAAGACATTATAACCAAATATATTTTAGTGCTGGAATGTGAGGTTGGCCCAATATTATATGTCTGTTAACATACCGTCATAGTAATAGTTCTTAGGGGAAAAAAAATCACATGCTTATTTCCATTATACTGAAAAAGCCTTCGAAAAATACAGCTATTCCTTATTGAAGTTTTCAAAAAAACCAAAATGACTTTTCATAATATGATGAAATATGTCAGTGCATCACCATATGAATGCCAGTATCTTACCATGGAAATAAAAAGTTATTTCCATTAGGCCAAGAAAAAAAATCAATGATGATCACTATCTGCACTATTTAATATTGTCTTGAATGAACAACCAATGATAGTACAAGATAAATTATGAAAATGAAAATTCAAAACTATTTCTAATTGTAGATGATACAATAGAAATTGATAGAAACTCCTAGGTATCATGGTAAAATAACTCAAATAATAAAATATTTTAAAAAGGTAGAAGAGTGTAAGATTAACCTATGAAAATCGACAGCCTTCATAAAATTAAGTGATAGCTAAATACCATAATGCTTCACTTTAAATCAGAGGTTCAGTGGTCAAAAACAGGTATTTGCCACATTCATACACACGATTCTATTTTAACTAAAAACTCTAAGATACTTGATGAGATCCAATCGATTTTTGTGCTTGTGTCCCATCATCCCATTCCTTCCTCACCATTCTTATTTCTGGCTAATGGACTCCTGCTGTGTTCAGTTTTACAGTCTCAGAGACAAGAATTGCTACATGTACATTGGCAATGATTTTGACGGAGTGACTCTCTGAACACAATAAATCCATCCTTATAGCATTCAGAGGTTCAGTACTTTGTAGACCATTTCTTAACTATTTCAAATACATACATACAAAAAGACTCTTCCATTAGTGATGGACTAGAGGGTAAACCCTGAAAAATGTTCTGAATCTGCTCACTTAGCAGATTTTCTAAAGTGTGTGGAAGAGTTATGCTGGTCTTAATGTGAAATTCTCGTGTTCGAAATTTCCCAAGATGGTTCTTGTTATCGTTTACAGAATAGCAAACCCCCAGCCAGGGTAAGTTCTAGGATAATACATACAAAATTTGTTTCTAATGTCTTGCCCTGCTTTCCTATGTCTTTCCGAAATATATTGAGTTATCCGCTGGTTTTGCTTGCCAGGTGAGTTTTGTCAAGTTGATCCATTTAACTGGTTCACATTCAAGTGGTAGGAAGTGTGCATGACTCACCAAAGAAACTTTTCTTTTTAAAAACATCGACATAGCAAGAAATGAATATCTAAACTGAATATTAGGAATTCCTTAGGAGCAGATTTGAAGTTGGAGTTCTCAGATGTCTTCATATCACACTGTATGTGGATGTCCTCCTTTTAAACAAAGAGCTCTTTTATGACGTGTGTCAGTATTTGCTAGGACAAGTGTTTTTACTTGGGATCCATGGATCCCTACTTATCTCTCAATATTGCGTACATATGTTTATGTGAATGTACCTTTTGGAAAGGAGACACAGATCTTTGCTTTTATTAGGTCCTTAAAAGCTGATGTATTATAATATTATAAAGTCAATACAATTGTAATACATGAAAATAGAGAAGAAATTGTGATTGATTTTCTCACAGATTGGCTTTTTGACAAAGGATAATTGGATCCCAAGTTTTTGAGGATGTAAGCATATATATTATATATATATATATAATAAAATGAATAAAATTTAGTCTCCAGTTCAATTGGTAGCATTCAGCAGATTAAACTTGATAGGTATTAAGGAGAGGTTTTTCAAAAATTGTTTTTTCACATATTATCTCTGCAAAAAATAAAAAAAAAATGTTTCTGAGATGTCCTACCAGGCACCTACTTTCTCAAACACAAAAGAAACTTTTACAAATCAATCTTTCTAAAATTATCTTTGAAGTTCTGGAACAAAGCCCAGCTGGCTCTCTCTTTGCTTTTGTCTCAGTGGTAGATCAGAAGGCTTGAGAACTGAAGGGCTTTTTCAATTATACAATAAGCAGCAGGTTTCCATTAAAGCAAAAAGTCCATCTTCTAAATATATGCTAGGTGTTCTTATAAATAAGTGTACCAGGTAAATCCTTTGCTGATTCATTTATTTCTGGTACTGGTCCTGTGATTCTGCAGTCTAATATTAAATATGTCTATTAGTTCCCCAAATGCCTTCCTGAGTTTATGGT
The DNA here is from genome assembly GCA_004026545.1 of Mormoops blainvillei. Taxonomy (NCBI): domain Eukaryota; kingdom Metazoa; phylum Chordata; class Mammalia; order Chiroptera; family Mormoopidae; genus Mormoops; species Mormoops blainvillei. The sequence goes on from PVJD01001307.1 coordinate 206,035, forward strand.
AATTAACTTAGCCCATAATTATACACAATGTTTTCTAACATTTCTTGGTAGCTTCCATGACTATCATATATGGGCACCTAATAGATCAAGAGTTCCAATGTGTTGATTGACTAGTGGGACATTTGTGCAGAGATATGGCTCATTATTAGCATCATTAGAGAAAACCACATCTGGATGGTAATTAAAGCATCAAAAATATATTGTATTCAGGGACTACTGCACTAGGGGAAAGAGACCTCAGTTTAGAAATGCTCTCAATTCCAAATGCGGCAGGGACAAGTGAGAATTTATAGCCAAGGGATAGGGTAGGGGTCAGTGCATGGAAAATTACTAAAAAGGAAACAACAAGAGTAAGGGGGATTCTGGTTAATCAGATTTAACAGAATACTTCCTAAAGGTAGGCCAGGGAATGTTGGGGAATGAGTATCATGGGTGATCAGACATCCAATGTGGGAAATTCACTCTAAAGGGACTCAGCAAGATTCTTGCTAAAACTGGATGCAGGAGAGATGAACGCAGAAACTAAAAGACCTAGTTTAGAGAAAGGTTCAGAGGAGCCTGACTCAAGTTTGGTGAAGGAGAGTCTTTGTTAGTATGATACCACGACAAAGGAGAAGGTGAAGGCCATTCTAAGCGTCAGGATAAGGCATCCTTGTGGAGGAAAGTACTTCACTGAAAAGGTTTGATGGGCATGTGCTAGCATGACATGTTAAAGACTGTGGTCATTATCCTAATAGTTGCTGACACATAAATGACATAATTCTTTTTAAAGTGCTGGTTCTAGAACCATCATGAAAGTTCTAATGGAAAAGAAAGAAAATAGCTACAGAGAATTCAATTTTTTGTCTATCGCAATAGAGATTTTCAGAGAAATATAAGATTCTGAACTAGAAGAATATCAGAAAGAATCAAGACTTATTTGAAAACTATTTTGGAGGCAAAAATAAATATTTATGTTGACCAGATGGAGGACACGAGAGGGGAAGTGTCCAACGACATCTTTAAGGTTTTAGCCTAAATAATTGACTGTCATAGGATGGATGATGAGGTTCTTCATCACGTTAGTTGCATATCTCTTTGCTTTGAGCAGGGTGGAGTGGGAATATCTTCATTGTATTTTTAAATTAACCGAACCTGAGCTATCTTTGAAATTTAGTTGAATGTCTCATCAGGCCGATTGTTTATTATGGGACCAGGCATCTGACCTCTGTGACAGTAACCAGCTGGGGACTAAGAGACAGAGGAGACTGCTACTTTAAAACCCATGAAAAACATTTTCCAAATTCTCCTCAATTTCCACTTAATAGACACGTTGCTTTCAGTTTGTTTACCTGAAATATGCTATCTGTAAGGTATATTGATTTGCATTTCAAAAACCTGCCCAAAACTATCAAACTGAGTAGTACTTTCATCGGGAGGTTTCCTTTGTCAGCGCAAAGACAGGAGGTAAACCATGTTAAAATGTAAACAGAAATTCTGTTTCACTGACTCAGTTCCATTTCTTTGCATTTCTCAGCAATGTTAGACTAGTGCCTTGTACAGGTTTGCTGAATTTAACTGTGTTCTCTGTTCTGAACATTAGCTGAAGCATGTACACACTGTCAAAGGGAACCAGAGCCAAACAGTAAAGTGGTAAAAATAGATTTTGTTCAGGAGCTATTTCAATGGGGGAAAGAGAACTCATTGTAGAACGGGACTCAGTTCCAAATACAAGGGAAAATGGGGATTTGTAGGCAAGGAGTGGGGACGGGCACTGTTGGATGGAAAATTAGGAGGAGTGAATCAAGAGCAGGGGGAACGCTTGCTGAATGAACTTAAAAGGATTCTTGCTGAAGAGAGGCCATGATGATCAGGCATTAAGAGTTACCCCAATTAATTTAATTACATTTTTTAAAAGGCTGGGGAATAAGGAATTCGATCTGATATTGATGAGGGTGATCAGATATCAAGGGTGGGAGAGTCTCACTAAACTAAGCAGGATTCTTGCTACGACTGGGGTATACAGGCATAGCAAGGACGGGGCCAAGGTCAATGCCAAGTTGAGAAGAGGACTAAGAGGGGGAGACTGACTCAAGTTTGGTCAAGGATAGAGTCCTTCTCTCTCTCTCTCTCTCTCTCTCTCTCACGCACATGAAAAAGGGGAAGAGAACTATTATATACTAATTTTTTTCCAAGTTTGTGCTTTTATTTCAGAATGCCCTTATCTCTTAGTAATTAGTAATGAAAATTTATATGAGGAAACTTAAGAAGAGAAACATTGAAAATGTATTATAAATCTATATATTTAAGAAGAATGTGGAGAATTTAGGGGAGATACCAAAAAATTAATGAAAATTAATAAAAGGTTCTAAATAACATGGATTAGGCAAAATAAAAGTGACATTTTCAACTGTGAAAAGCTAAGGATAATAACTGATATAATACTTTATAACCAACAGAGACTTCAGAGATTATCTTTTTATTTTAAAGATGAGGAAATTAAGTTCCAAGGAATGTATAGGACCTTTAGTAAAAAGATCTTCCCAATCAATAACAACTGTTTAGCCAGAGCTAGCAAAGAAGACTCTACTTCTAGTTCACATTCCCATTATATCAAGCGCCTTCTTATTTTTACTTCAATATAATTTTTAGTAAAATACACTTAAAATTTGGCCATATTTATTCTAGAGAATTACTTGGCATTATTTTTCACTCTAGATGCATGTTTTTCCTCTAGAGCTTTTTCTTATTATCATTATTTTGTGGTTCATGTTGTGTAGTTAGTCACTCACAAAAAAGTTTCTCACAAGAACCTATTAAAAGACTAATGGGGTACATGAGTGGCTATCTTATTGAAAATATGGTGAAGTTGTATTAAATTGAATTTCTCTTTTTTTCAGCAATGACAATGCAGTTTATTAGTCATCAGTTCCCTGATTACCATGACCCCACTATTGGTGAGTAAGAGCCTTTTTTCTCCCTTAGCTTCTATAAAGGCACTCTAAATGAGTGGCTCATGGATATTGCTGCTGTCTGTGTAAAATAAGAAAAATGTTTTATGCTATGATGCAGTGCCAGAGCACGTTAGTATATAACATGTAAGCTACCACAATAATAGCTTCAGGAAACAAAATACGACCTTCCTTCTTTCCATGAACGCTCATATTTTCCACTTTATCCTATTTCTGATTAATGGTGGCTGGAACGCATCAAGTTGATTTTGATTTCAGGGTCCAGTGATAGAGGCCTACTGCATGTGAAAAACTATGCTCTGGAAAACATGACTGATGTGATTGTGAGCCTTTTCTGATCATTTGCTCACTTTATCAGTGTCTGGATCTTATATTACAGAAGTAACCATGTTAACAGTGCCTGTGGAAGGGACTCCAGGTATAGATATAATTCTGTTCACCATCCTCATTTTGTAGATGAGGAAACTGAGACTGAAAGTGTCAAAACATTGTTAGAGTCAAAAATCCAGCCATGTTTCGTTCTTCCATTGAATTTTCTTTTTATCACATCACTGGGGAACACATTTTCTTCCTCAATCAAAGCAGAAAAGATGTCTTTAAAACTGATTTAGGCATTCAAACAGCCACTTTAAAGAACGGGTTGAAAGTTTCCAAGCAGAGTCTGCCATAGCATTCTTTGTCTAGAAACACATGGGCATTGAATGCACATAAAGTGTTATTTCATGGTGTAGAAAAACATAGCCTCTGGGCCTCTCATGGTTGTCTGCTTGTTTAGACTGTGAGTTGCTTTGACTACACCTCCTCCTTTACCCTTTTTATTTCCTCAACCTGAATATCTCTTACCCTTCACCTATAATGGGTGTAATTGTCATCTAGCCATTTTAATTCAAGGTCCTACTGTGTATATAAAATGTCATTCTATAAATAATTATCTTGTATCTCTTCCTGCAAATCCTCCAGGATATGTGCTTGACTATTATTACTGAAATAAACAAAATGTACTCATGTTTAAATGTCCCATAATTCAGCAAGACCTCTTCATCAGTTGAACTGAATTAGTAAGATTTAAGTGCAGGCAATTAGTACGTTGTTAATCAGAAAGCACTTCCTCAAGGACTTGAGTTTTGTGTCTAAAGCAAAAATAATCACTTTGTAAAGTTTTAAAAGTGATTAACTACAGTCCATGTTTGATAATCCTCTAAATCCATTTCCTTAATATCTTGATTCTGAAATGTTGATAACTTGCATAACCTATTATGAGTTACAGAAAAGGAGTATTCTCTGAGCAGAAGCTCTGAATCTTTTATCTTGTTAGAAAATTCAACTATATAATATATCATTTATGAAATAAAAAATCACTCCATTATTTTCCATCATTGTTTAAGCTTTCTATGTACTAGTGTTTCAAAAACCTACCTTTTGCTCACTGGACTCTCATGTCTAATGTCTTGAATAGGGCAATATATGTGAATAAATCATAAGTGGTTCCTACAAGAGGAAAAAGGGAGAAGAATGTAAAGATGCTTCCTTTGGGTATCCACAAGGCACATCTGTCATTTGAGATTCTATACCGACAGAGAGCCTAAGTCATACCTTTACATGGCTATAAATAAAACAGCTTTTGAAGTTTGAAAACAGAGACACAGAGCCGTTGATTACTTTGAATTTGATTTTCCCATCACTTCATTTCTTGGCATCTCTAATGGGAATATTGGTTAACAGTTTTCCATTGGTATCCTGCTCCAGGCAGATGAAAGTCTCAAATAATTTACTTTTCTCCTGTTCAAGCTACATAACTATAACTCAGTCTGGCTGACTTAATGATCCCTCAAGAGGAAATTCATATTAGTACATTCTGAAAATCATATGAATTAGAGAAGAATACACCTATCAAAGATACTTATTTTCAAATTTATATAGTAAATAATTATTTTTCAATCCTTGTTGATATCTGTTTGTCATCCTACTGACTAAGGTTTTTGAATAGTTTTTCTCTGAAATCTTTGAAAGATTTCTATGGTCTTATTTTCTCCCTTTATTCTGGTTAAAATTATTTTTCTTTCAAATACGCATCAATTTTGAAAACTTAGGTCTCCTTTAGGCTTGATTAGAATTAGGTCTATTAGCTGCTATCAATGTTCTTCCTAAGGAAATAATTGCTGTCCTTACATACTGGTGAAATTTTCAGAGTAAGTAACCAATATGTCTAGCTTCTGTAGATCCATAGAAAATACTTATGAAAGTGATATTGGAAGGTATTAATTCTACTCTTCCATGTGAGAAAACCTCACTCAAAAATTAAATTAAGTTCCTCATAAAGGCACAAAATATGAATAAATTCACATTTTAATTTAATCTTCAAAATATACTATCTCTGAGTATTAAACATTGTGTTAAGTACACTTTTCTTTTTCTATAGTAAAAAAATAATAGAAATAATAAGAAAAAAAACATTTTCACCAAATGCCTTGATGTCTAACCTTTCATACTAATAAACGCACATGCTATTTTTAATGAAAAATAAATCATTAGAGGTAAGCAGTGTATGCAATTAAATCAGCAAAAATGTTTAAATGCCTAATATTTACAAAGAAATCTGTTTATCTTCAAGAAATAAAAGATTAAAATAGCACAATTCAAGCGTTCAAGGGATTTTTATTTCAGGAAGAGAAATTAAGACAAATACACAAATATTTATAATACCTTTGAAGTCAGTTATTACTATAACAAAGAAGCAAAGTGCTAAGGGGTTTTCAAAGAATAGAGAGACAGTTCAGTGACCCTCTCGTAAGTTGTATTTACTGAGATTTAGGATTACAGCTTCCTATATGTTTTAAAAGCCAAGAAACTCCTGTCCTCCAGTCTAGAATTCAAGATCCTTTGAATATTTTCCAAAAAGTCTAGACTTAAAGACCTTTGATATAATGACCTAGGGCAGTTTGTTTTGATATGTTCTTTTAACTTTATTGTAATTTGCTCAAAATTAAAAATCTTATTGTATTTAATTCTAACAACATGAATTAAACATCAAGTTGTTAAGCTGTCGATTTCTTTTCTGCAATAGAATATGCTGTCCCTTTCACAAAAAACAAATTATATATGTGTGTGTGGTCAGCAAGGGGGAGGAAGAGATTTGTCAGGGACTAGACCTTTAAAGAGTGTGTAGGACCAGTTTGCAGGGGTGTCCAACCTGTGGTCTGTGGGCTACATGCAGCCCAGGTTGGCTGTGAATGCAGCCCAACACAAAACTGTACATTTACTTAAAACATTATGAGATTTTTTTTTGTGATTACATGTCACAATGTATTTTATGTGTGGTTCAAGACAACTCTTCTTCCAGTGTGGCCCAGAGACGCCAAAACGTTTGGACACTCCTGAAGTCTATAGCTACTATCCTGTATTCTTCATTGAGATAAAAATGAATATTACAGAGAGCCTACTTAAAGTTTACATTTAGATAGCTCCAGGGCAGGTGAAAGAAAACACATCCCAAGTTTAACTAATAATTGATTATCCCTAGTAGACCTTACTTCCTTCAGGATTCTTTATGACGGTGAAGCCCTTCATCTACCAGGATCTCATGCCAGAAAGCTGAGAACTCCTTGATACCTATTTCAACTTCTACATGAAGTCATTCACCACCCTGTTGTTTCTATCTTCTAAAAATACCTTAGCCTGTCCTCATCTCTCTATAACCTCTGCTGCCTTCTCATTCTTAGCCACCCCCATTTTCAATATGGACTAATTCTTCCACATAGTTTTGTCACAGAATCCAGAAATATCTTTATAAATACAAATTTGGATTACTGAACAATTCCCATTGCTATCAATTATTTTTAGGATGGAGAATAACATTCTAAGAATAGAGTCAAGATTCTCATGGTCTTGCTACTGTTGCTTACACACTTGGTACCTACTACCCCTTGGTGGTGCTTCATCTACATCCACCTCCTTTCTAGATTCACAAACTAGCCAAGCCCCTTTCTGCTTTAGAACATTTTTGCACATATTTTAACCCTGAATATTCTTTACCTGTTCTCCCTCCATTTTGCTTGGTTAACTCATACTTTAGTCAAATTTCAGCGTAAATGTTTCTTTCTCAAGAAAGCCACCTTTGAGAGTATTATGCTAAGTGAAAGAAGCTAGACAAAGAAAAATAGCATATGATTTCATTTATATGTGGAACTGAAAAACAAAATAAATAAACAAAATGGAAACAGACAACAGATTGACAGTTGTCAGAGGGGTGAAGGGGAAGAAAGGTGATGGTATAAATTAGTATAAATTGGTAGTTACAGAAAAGTCACAAAGATGTAGATTATAGCCTAGGAATATAGTCAATGATATCGTGATAACTATGTATGGGGCCAGGTGGATACTTGGAAGTAATGAGGGGGCTACTTTGTAAAGTATGTGATTTTCTATGCATTTTGCTGTAAATCTGAAACTAATACAGAATAATATTGAATATAAACTGTAAATGGAAACTAAAAATCAATAAGCAGAACCCCCTTTGACTACCCAAAATAAGTCCTCCTTTCATGCTTTCAGTCAGAATCTTAATACTTCCTTAATAACATTTATCTCTATGTAAAATAACTTTAGTTAATTATCTAATTAAATTATCATGTGGGTAGGAACCCCCAAGACAGTACTCACTAGTGTTTCTCCAGACCCAATCAGGATGCCAGGCATACCATAATGCTCAACAAATACTTGTTAAACAAAAATGGATGTACAAATATATTTCTAGGAAAACATTTAAACATTTACCGGAGAGAGCAACAAAACTAATCAAAGCTGTGCTAGTGGTCTTCAGTAGAAATTCCTTATGTATATTAATGGCTATTTCTTAACCTAAAATAGTTACCAGAAGAAGATTTTTTGAAAAATCAAAAGCACTATGCTAATATGTTATTATTTCTTCTGCTTTTTCTTTTTATTCCCTTCTGCTTCTTCCTCTCCATTCAATCTTAATTCATTAACAAACATTTTGGGGGCAACTATGATGAGCCAGGCATTGTATAAGGCACAGGAATTAATGGCACATAAAATTAGGCAGAAATGTGTTCTTCATTGATCTTCCCTGCTTAATTTTATTTCATATTTTTAAAAGCTAATCATATCTCTTTATCTAGAGTCCAATTGTCTCCTTTACTCATTGCATTAAGATGACTTGAGGTCATTATATAAGTAGAGCACAATTTGATTAGGGTAAACTGGCCTTAAAGGACCTATTCAATTGTTTCTTTTTCTTGCAGAAAGAAAAAAAAAAACATGTTTTAACAAACAATTCAGTAATGTTACTGCTTTATTAACTTACCTGGCCATACATGTTTTCAGTACTCCTAGTGCCCAGAAATTCAAATGACCAAGAAGTTTCTAGCTATAGTTACATACCCAATTTTCAAAGAACACATACTCTTGTAATTGACTCAGCTGCGAATGCTTTTCTTCTTTTAGTGTTTAAACCTCCAATTTCACTTATGAGGCATGAATACTGCATAATATACTCATCTGAAAGATTTATATTCTTCCTGCGCAATTGGTAAGAACTGTAACAAGCTCTATAGGGAAAGGATAAAATGTTATATATGGAGTTCATTCTTGTTAAATGATTTGGGAAGCTTGAAAAACAAGGACCTCACATAAGTGGTAAAGGACATTAACAGTTTGGACAATTCATCTGTGGATAGCACCATGTCCAATGACCGGTATTGTACCACACTGCATGAGCATGAAAAATATTAATGTGATTAGACCAGTATAGGACTAATGCACCACATTAAGTGTACATTCCCTAGTATTTCTGGTGGAATACAAAGTTCGTCAGCTCAGGATTTTAGTTTGTTTGAATCACACTGAAATGGCCTGCTCAGTGTCTAAAATGTATACTAATAGAGGCACTTTTTTGTGTCACTAGAAACATCGCTGTTGAAATGTAAATTCTCGGGGGAGAGGTAAAGCCCAGAACCATTAGGAGGCATTTATAACATTAGCATAGATTAATGTATTCAATTATTCTAGTGAGCAAACCAAAAGCTATGGCCTACAGAGCAGCACTGAAGAGAGAGCATGAGACTTGGAGAAGGGAGGGTGTCACTATCAGGTAGAAAAAGTGTTACAAAATAATTCTTGAAGAAAATCAATGCTTACAAACTGAAATGGAAAAATTGCATTTATTAGTGACTCTGGAATGGTAAACATGGTGGAATAATAAAAAGAAAATTAGGTATGAGTCAGACAGATCAGAAATGTATTCTGCCTGCACACTGGTCCCTGATTTTCTTTCCAGACTCATCCCATAACACCCTTTAGTTTGTTGTGCTCTGGCCACACAGCAACATGCCAGATAATTTATCATCTTGGCCACCTTGCGGCTGATTTTCCCCTGGAACACTCTTTTCCCAGATATTCACAGAACTAACCTCATTACCTTCTTCGAGTCTTTTCTTTGGGTTCAAACACTTACCCTGACCACCACCAGACTCCCGGTTACACTCACTCTCATCTGTCTATTTTTTTTCTCATAGCATATAGTATCATCTTACTATGTAGTTATATCTGTGTCCCTTAGCTATAACATAAACTCTGTCAGGGTCACTGAAGTTTCCCAAAAATCTAGATCAGTGCATGGTTCCCAGCAGATGATCAGTTATTGCTGACTTTTCCTCATCTACAAAAAATAGGTGATGACATTATTTCCCATAATTGTTTCATGAAATAAGGTAGAAATATAGCTATAACTGCTTCACATTCTGCTGAAGACCAAAGGAATGTTATGATTTCCTTAGTAGAAATCAGTTGAACTGCAGGTAAAAATGGTAATACAAAAAACTGTTGGGAAAAGACCACCTAGATTTTGTTCTCTTTTTTGAAGGCCCAAAGAGGATAACGAAGTAACCAGGATGACAATTTTTTTAACTTACAGTGATGCTACTGTCACCACTACTATAATTACTCAAAACATGTATGATTATGATTTTTCCTGTGGCCAAACTTACATAAAAGAGAAAAAGTCATAATTACAAATCCCTGATTTAATTAAGTAAATTTTTAAAAATACTGGTTATGGGCAGAATATCATCTCCATGATGGCTATCTTACATGGAAATACGAAAGTTGCCTGTTAGGCACTGAGTAAGTCCAAAGGGAATTAACAGTACAGCAAGTTTAATGATAGGCTAAGAACACAGGACACATCCATTAGGACTGCACTGTTTTCACTGAAGACTACAGTACTTCCTTCTTAGCTCCAGAATAGTCTGTGACTTAGATCATTCCTGGAAATAATCGAAATAACACTTGCTGTTTTCTCAGCATTTATAATAAATCAATCCCCTTCTGAATGCATGAGACATTCATTGATGATATATGCTAATGCAATCTTATTTCTGTTGAGTTCTGTGGGTTAGGGTTAATTCCAATTCTTTCAGGCTACTTTGCCTATCAATATTCTCACTTATGTCCATTCATTCTTTAATAAATAATTAATAAGCTGGGCACTTTTCTGGGATCTATGCTATAACAATAGACAAGACAAAGTCTTCTGCCCTCATGGAGATTAATATCAGTGAAGAAGATAGATAATGTAAATTTACCAATAAATCTATAACATCAGGAGGTTAATTTGGGGACACATTTCACTTGCATTTCATCATATATATTTATTTGATTTGCAGTCGCTTTTGTGTGTAGTCAGGTTCTTGCTAGCTCATTTGATAGGGCTTCCAGAAATACTCCTACCTCTTTAAGAAAAAAAAATAGATAAAATTTAGAATATGAAATTAGGAACAGGGCTTTAGAAGGGACACCTGCACGTAAGTAGCCCAGAAACTGCAGTTTCATTAGTGTCACAGTCTATTGGCCTCTAAGGTGCTATCTCTCCCTCTTTCCTACCGACTGTTAATGTTAAGGACAGTGTGAGGGAAAGAGAGGCAGAGTGAGAGGTAATGGTGATCTGAATCAAGTGTGGTTACTTGGAAGAAAGTTCATGTATCACAAATACAGTAACACTGCAATTCTGAGCAATATCGTCTACTGTTTTACTCTTGCAGTATTCATATGTGTGCATGCAGAAAATTGTCTTCTTAGAGTCACCCAAATTAATATTATTATTGATTCATTATAAATAACATAGATATTATACAGCTAAAATCCAGTCCTATCACTTCACAGATGGAACTCTAGTAGGTCTGGATACTGTCTGATTCTCGGCAGTGTGGCCTAGGGAGGATAACTATATTTCTACATCTGATTTATTGGATGTATTTCTCACCTAAAAACAGAAATAGTAATTTTCCTACCACATAAGGCTGCTAGAGGATTAGTTGAGATAATAGAAGTGAGATGTTTAGCTTAGGTATTAGCATTCTGCAATCATTCCATAAATCTTAGTACTATTAGTACTAAATAAATAAATTTGAGTACTAAGTATTGCTGTTTGAGGAGGTCATCAAGAGGAATTGACCACCAGTTAAGCCATGATCTTCACCCAGGCATTGGGAGGCACTTCACCCCCTCTCCTGTCCATAGAATGAAGGTTCTACCCCCAACTCCTATAGCTGGAGCCATTTCATGGATGCAACCTCGAAAGAGCAATGTATTTTTGAGATCATTCGGATGGTACACATCACTGAGCTCCACTGAGGCCTCTATGTAAACTCTTAAGATTTGGGTGGATGAAGTGATCTACTCACCTTGTGGCTGCCAAAACAAGCCTCATAAGTAAATTCTCTTGCATATTAAATGTAACACCTACCAATCTGGACTAGCCTGTGTCTTTTTTCCATTTCTCTTTTTCCTTCACATATAGGGGCCAATTTTTGAACCAACAGTTGGTGAGCCAGCCCAGAGATGTAAGAAATGAGTCTTGGGAAAGGGGCCTTAAGGGGGAAATCCTGACTCAGCAATGACCTGTAAGGGGGCATTGTGGCCCACATCTTAGATGCATGTAGACGTCTCTTGAGTACAGGGACATTCCACAAACACCAGCTTGTTCATTTGAGGAACTGTACAAAGGAAGGAAAGGAAAGGAGTGGCTGTGCAGGGGGCAGGCCTCTATTGTGGGAAGGTCAGCTATGACTTAGGCCCAACTAGAGGCTAAAGCTCGAGTTAGAAAGTTGACAAAAGAGCTAAGGTTAGAAAAAGACCTTAGCTTTCTCTAAGAGACGTGGTTGTCCACTAATCTCCTAGCTTTGGAGCTAGCAGACAAAGTGGGAGAACAGGATAAGTTGGAGACCTTAGCATGCTGTTTTGTAAAGTTATGAGGGTACAAACTGCTGTGGAGTAAGGTCCCAGAACGTGTTACAATGCCTGATGGAGACAGGGACTAAGAGGTGTACTTTCTGGCAAAATAAAGAGAGATAAGAGAAGGATGTTATTGTGATTGACAATGAAACAGGAAAAGTGCCCCATGCTATCCCACCACTAATACAAAGGAAATGTTAAAATAGTAATTACCCTAGATCTCTGATAATAGAGAAATGAATATACCCCTAAACTCCTGGGAGAAAAAACTTGCATTCTTTCTCTGTTTCTTGGAGATGTAATCTTATCATGTCTTTGAAATGTAAGTATCCCAGATCATTAAACTATGACCTGCAGTTGCCTGAGACTGAAGGAAAAAATGGGCTGAAAAAGACTTTTTAAAATATAGACTGTTATAAGAAGCTTTCTTGCCCCAAATGTAGTGCCTAACTGCTACATTATGTAACAATAACAACATTCTTATAATTAATCTTTCAATAGTTTTGAGATAGTACCATAACAGTGGAAACTTTTAATTAACCATCTGTGATGTTGGCTATATCCAGTAGTTGATTAAAATTATGTGTGGCCAACCTAAACAACTAAAGACATGCGATGATTCTGTCATCTCATCTAAATATAGATGCCATTGAGAACAAAACTGTGCCTACAACAGAAACACTTCTCAACATTTTCTTTACTTATTAAAATATTATAATTAAGTGAGCACTTAGTATGAAGTCAAATGACTTGTATTTATATTTTGTCATTTTATCAGTGGTTTATTTTAAAGACATCTTTAAGTATTCTATTGGCTCTCAATGAGCAATCTTGCATAAATGATTAGAATGAGGAAAAATATATGTCCTAAAAATTGGGCAATTGCTAATAAATGCAATATATGAGATAAAAAATACCTTAAGCATATGTTAAAGGAGTTAAAATTTACATTTACCTCCCTAATTCATGCATTTTTTAAAAAGGAAAGTGTGACTAACAAAGGGAAACATTTAGAACTATAACATATCTCTTTCTATTTTCAATCTTTTAGTGGTATTTAGATTCATTTACCCAGTGTCATATGTTTAGAAATTTGTAGAACTAGAATCCAAGTCTGTTTGACCCCAAAGTCAGAGTATTTAACTACTGCCTTCCAGTTTATGGCCTTTTCAAAGGGAGTCTTGGTTATTAGTCATGGCTGATTCTACTTAATGTTTTTAATTGAACTAGTGTAATTTTAACTACTATGTTGAAATGATTTCTGGAGAATAAAGAGGTTAGCATTTTGACATTTCATATCAAAGTTGTCCATAACAGCATGTGTTTACTCAGCCTGAAATGAAGACATAGCAAGAGACATTTAGAAATAGTTGGTTAGTTTGATTCATGTAAATAATCCATTTGAACATGTCATACATATGTCTATGTTCTATAATTTGCTTCCTTTGATTAAAGACAGTCCCACAGTCAGAGGGAATCTAAAATTAGCTATGTGGAAAATGAATTTGAAAACTATCAAGAACCACACCAATGTGAGAACCTATTTTTCTATTAGAAGACAGTTTTAAATATTTTATCTTTCTATTTTATTAGTCATGTTATAATGACAGTAATTCAATTTTCTAGACATGCATTTTATTTATGAAGGTCAAAGATATTTGCCAAGTTACTTGGGGTTAGAATAATGCCCAATATATGAAAAGGTGATTCATCTTTATGCTTACTTGGCTACATGACTATTTTATATACTTTAAAAAACTCATTTTGTTTATATTCAGAAGCTAGATAGTAGCATTTTTAAAAATCAATATTCCTTTTTCTAAGGTCCTGTGCATCTAGGAATAGTGAAAACTTCCTTAATAAAAACCAAATTAACTAATTAAAAGATTCTCATCAGTGGATATATGGGGCCAGAGTAGACCATTGTAAGAAAAGCCAGGGCTACAATGATCACCATGTGCTGGTGCTGTAACCTTAAACTTTTATATATCATCATGTGTCATGAATGTTAGCCTTATCCCAGCTATATTAATTTTTCAAGTTTTATGTTTCCATTGAGTTACCCCTTTATCCTCCCTTCACCATCATCCTTTTATTTTTTATTGTATTTTTTTCATTACCATTTAATTCCCTTATACTCTCCTGCTGCAATCACCATGCTGTTGTCCATGTCCATGAGTCCTTTCTCCTTTTTGTTCAATCCTTCCACCCTCTACCCTGCTCTCCCTTAGCTGTCATCCTGCTCTCTATCTATGAGTGTCTCTATTTTGCTTGTTAATTGACTTTGTTCGCTATCACCCTTTTAAAGAGTTGTTTATATAGCTATTTGTGTATTGCAAGCTCCTATTCACTCCTTGAGCCTCTCTAACCTGGTTTCCACAACCAACACTTGACTGGAGAAAGGCTGTCATCACTATGCTCTAAACCCAGATCCTAGTCCTCATTTTACTCAGCAGAGGCAACTGACACTGTTTATGCCTTTGAGGAGTGAATGTTATCTTCCTTTATTTTCTTCAAAGTCATAATCTGGTTTGTTACTTATTTTAAGGCAACCCTTGGCTACCTTTGAAAACTCATTCTCCTGGATCTGATCATTATATCAAAACATTGTTCAAGGCTTAACCTTTAACTCTCTTCTTACTCTTGGCACTTTCCCCAGACAATTTCCCCCATTATCAATACGCCTATGATAATTACGAAGATTTAACTTCTAAAGTCTGGACCTATGCATCCAACTACTTACTTGATATTTCTACTTGGATGTCCGGATAATACCTCAAATTTGACTGTTTCAGGTTAAACTCATGATCTGACCCCTATCAAAAGCACTCCTCTCGTAACATTCTCTGTGTCAGTGAATACAGTAATTCAGCTCCAAAACTGGGAGTTATTTTTGACTTCTCTTACTCATCCCTCATAGGTGAGTAGGTCATCATTGACCTACTGATTCTAACTTCTAAATATTTTTTAAATACATTTTCACTATTGTAACTGCTACATCTGTTTCTGGAATTATTGCAAAGCTTTCTCACTGCGGTCACTACATTCACTCCACCCCTGCTCCATCCATTATTTATCCCCATCATGCAGACAAAATAATAATTAAAAAATGAATTGTGATTATATAATGGTGGATGTCTATATTAACTTGCAAAAAATTAAAATATGAAATCTTCCTTTAACCATACATTTGCAATATCTCCCTGAATCCAGAGAGAATGGTTAGCATTGGTTAGGAAAATATGCTATGCCTTCACATAATAGCATATTAAGAAAAATGGATATAATATTGCTTTTATGTCTTATATTTTTAAATTTTTATTTATTTTTTATGTTTTCATTTTATTTTTTTATTGTTGTCCCAATTTTCCCCCTGTTGCTCTCCCTTGCCCCACCCACTCCACACTCCCCTAGTTAGCCCACCCTGTTGTCCATCACCCTGGCTCCTTTGTACATACTCCTTGCCTAGACACTTCCCCTTCTTTCCCCAGTTTTCACTCCATCCCCTCCAGGGGCTTTTATGTCTTCTAAAATGTGTATTGGGTCATGCGTACATTCTAATACTTGTCATTTTAAATCCAATTAATGATGAACTGGTCATGTCTGTACATGGAGAACTTGTCATAACATTAACAGCTATCTGAATCTAATCAGCTAATATATACCATTTTATGCTATATCCTACATATCATAGTTATTTTGATGTACCTTTATAGACAATTTAATTATAGTCATTTCTAAGCTATGGATAACTAATTTTAGCTATTTCCTAAGGAAGGACAACTTACTTTTTCTGGTTGTCTCTTATATAAACAGAACAACAATGAACATCCTCTTTGGGTATGTATATGTTTTTAGAGAGTACATACTGATGAATATAATTGCTAGGTTTAAGTCATATGAATTTTACATTTTAATTAAAATTTAAAAATTACTCTCTGAGGTGACACAAAATTCCATGACAGTAAATGACAGTATATAATTTTATAGCTTGACTAACACTTAATATTTACATTAAAAATCCTTTGCCAAGTGAATGAAATATTATATATCATTTTTTTGTTATTTAAAATTTTTAATATGAAATATGACATACAGAGTGTGCACAAAGCGAAAAGCACCGCTCACTAATTACCATGCAGTAACCACTCATATAACTGCCACACAGCTAAAACAGTACACACTGTCAGCATCTCGGAAGCACCCCCATGCCACCAACCAATAACTGTTCTCTCTGTTACCCCAAGTTGCCCTTGCTTTTCTTAATAGTTCTAAAACTAAGAAAATACATCTACACATTTGTCATAGTTCAGACTCTTTTGTAATACTTATGCAAATAGAATTGTTCAGTCCATATTATTCTGCATCTGGTCTCATTCAACATTATGATCATGAACTTTATACATGTTATTTCACACAGCTATAAAAATAATAATTTTTGTTTAGTTTATGGCACTGTGCAAATTATTGAATGTTTTATTATTATCTCTATAAGTAACATATATGAGAATTTCCCCCACTTAATCAGATTATTATTCTTTTTACTAGATTAGTATTATCCATTTTTCAGTCTAATTCACTTTTTTTTTTCATTTCGTGGTATATTTGGACCCATTCCTATTATCCTATTTTGTGTTTTCTACTTACCTCGATATTTTTACTTTTATTCCCACTTCTTTCTCTTTTTCTTCAGCTATTACTCAAAGTTTTTAGTCTACTGAGAGCCTCTTTCTGGCAAAGCTAGGGAATTACTTATTATATTTTTAAAAACTTGTTTGTTGTTTTTAATTATTTCTAAATATTTGGGGCTCTTCTAAAAATATTTAGAAGTTAGAATCAGTAGGTCAATGATGGCGTATCTATGAGGGATGAGTAAGTAATATTTAAGATGGAGATATCTTAAAGTGAATGTCTCCAGAAGGTTTTCGTTTTGATAATACAAATATGATCATACCTTCACATACATTCACACAACACAAATACACACACATGCACACCTATACACACATACACCCTTCTTTCTGCTCAAGATTCTTCAATGACTGTCTTAGTCATCTGGGTCTGCTGCGAAAAATTACAACAAACTAGGTGGTTTTAAGCAACACATGCTTATTTCTCACAGTTCCGGATTCTGGATGTCTGAGATCAGAGTGCCAGCTGTTCAGGTTCATGGTAAATGGCCTCCTCCTGGTTTAGAGAGGACCTTTTTTTTGCAGTGTTCTCACATTGCAGAACGAGAGCTGGCTAGTTCCCTGGCCTCTTCTTATAAGGGCACTAATTCTATTAATTACTTCCAAAAGGCCTCATTTCTTAATGCCGTCACTTTGGGATTAGGGTTTCAACATATGAGTTGGAGGGTTGGCATGAACATTCAGTCCCTTGCAATGACTTTCCTTGACATTTAGGAGAAAGAAATTAAAGCATCCTATCAAGCTATACTCGGGCTGCTCTTGGTCAACGTTTCAAGCCTAACAAGGCACCACTCCTTTGTCTCCCTGCCCTTAAGCAATACACTCTTCCTTCTGTGCTAAATCTCAATGCCTTTCCTCCATCCACAGTGCTCCTTCACAAAGTAATCTATGAGTCTAAAGTGTGTCCTTACACCTTGCTTTATCTCTGCGTCTACCTCCATTTCCTCTGCTTTGCTTTGGTAACATCTGTTCTTACTTCAGAACTCATTCAAAGTGTCAACCTCTTCAAGGATAAGTTCTCTGACACTCCCTTCAAACATGAGTCACCCTGTCTTCATGAACATGATTATTGGTTTCATAAACATCTTTTTTTGTTTGTTTTTATTTATTTTTTTAGAGAGAGTTAGGAGGGAGAAGAAGGGAGAGAAACATTGATGTTTGGGAGAAACATCAATCCATTGCCTCTCACATGCTCCCAACTGGGGACCTGGCCCGCAACCCAGGCATGTGCCCTGACTGGGAATAGAACCAGCAACCCTTTGGTTTGTAGGCTGCCACTCATTCCACTGAGCCACATCAGCCAGGGTGGTTTCATGAACATTTTTGCATTTAAAATCCTAGTGCCTTTCCCAGTAGTGGAACTTTGAAGAACTTCAATTTGCGTCTAGTGAATGAATTTGGGTATTTTGTTTTTAGCCCTCAGAAGAACATTACTGACTTAGAGCTGATGAACTTTGAAGAAACTAAAAAGATATTCAAAAGAAAGGATCTTGGGGTCCCTTGTCAAAGTCAGTTTATACTTTTCTTATTCATCCACAATTTTAATACACTTATTTATCTAGTTTTCAAGTCTAGAGCATTAGATACCAAAAATTTCAGTAGAATAATAGATCATACAGACGAT
Organism: Mormoops blainvillei; assembly: GCA_004026545.1. Taxonomy (NCBI): domain Eukaryota; kingdom Metazoa; phylum Chordata; class Mammalia; order Chiroptera; family Mormoopidae; genus Mormoops; species Mormoops blainvillei. The sequence goes on from PVJD01001307.1 coordinate 224,550, forward strand.
CACTCTTATGGTACCAAAGGAATAGCTTCAAGAGGAAGAAGCAGTAAGTTAAAAAAGCCTAATGTTTTGGGTCCAGATAATATAGAATAAAACAGTTATGTTATAGGAATGTTTAAAAATTTTGGCAATATACCAAAACTATCCCTGCTGTCTTGGCCCCAAATAATCACATGTTCTTCTGTAGAGTTGCGCTTTCCTTTTCTGAGCTCATCTGCAAACACCTGGAAAAATAAATTTTGTCCATGGGTAATGAAAGTTTAGCATTCCACCAGTAAGAATGAGAAGCTGTGAGAGCAGTAATTCTTCGTCCTGGTCCCCAGACACTATATCACTAAAAATCACTAGGAAAATGAAAATGATTGATACATGTTTCTATTCATCACACACATGCCTGTTAGCTGCTAGGTATATCTCATATGCCATTTGCCTTAAAAACAAACCAAGCAACCATTGTGGTTGATCATAAAATAGTGTAACAGTTTGTAGCAAAAGTACCAGAATCACGCATTCAAATAAGATTGCTCCTTTCAAAGTCATCATTTCAGTGATGCTGCAGTCTTTGAAAACATGACTGTATTATGTATAGTACACACATACTATACCCTGGAAAAGTTCACTCTTAAAGAAAGGAGTTGAATTCTGGGAAACGGGGATGAACTAGAGGATCGGTTTGGACGAGTGCATTTGGTACAGAAAAACCTGTGTGTGCTAATGCTTTTCCTCTTCTTTATGTGGCTTACATTCAACTAACATTGGAGCTTATGTGACAGAACTAAAATATTTATAAAGTCAATAATACTGGGGTGTGTAGAACCTTCATGTGATGAATTTTTTTAGAACAGTCTGTTTTAAGCAGGTTACTTAACCTGCTGGGACTAGAGTTTCTTTAATAACAAAATTTGATTAATATCTGTCTTGTCAAAATGTGTGGTTGTGATAAGGATTGATTCAGATAATATATGTGTCTTGATATTATAAACTATTAAAGTCCTGATTTAAAAATTACTTTAGTATATATTATATCATATAAATATATGTTAATTTTTGTCTCTCTATATAAACTAACATAATTAATATATTAGTTACCTTATCCCTGGAGGGTGGAGTATAAAAGTAAAACCAACAAATAACACTTTTTTGAGGAATAATACTCTAAAAGTCAGGAATGGGAAGAATGAAGATACTGGCATTTGCATTGCTATAAGTTTAACTGAAAGAAAATGTATTATTTTCCTGTAGATCCTCAGAAGTATGGTATACAAATCTTCCAGAGTAACTGATCTCTACTATATTTTAAACAAGACGGCTCTATTGTATATCAATTCAAGTTTAAAATACAGCTCTGAAGAGGCCACATATAGATAATACTTTTCCCTTTTGAAATACACTGTTATTTTGATTTATAGAAGCAAAGAAAAAAAGACAGGAAAAGCACTATCTAAAGGCAATAAGGTGTTTTTCCATTGCTTTGCAATCCAGTAAATTTTAATCAAATAGTCTTGACCTTTATACAATAATGTTCAGTCCACAGAAATGTATATTTCTAGATGATACCATATAAAAAAGAGAAATGTGAACAGCATTGAAAAACTTTACATTTTAATATTAACCCCGTTCACAATTGGTGTTGCTCAGACCTGAGCTTTTCTTAATGCACTCTCGGGTAGGCACTGAGTGAGCACAGGCAGGGGAGGAGTAGGCAGTCACCCACGGAAGTAATTTCAGGGATACCGGAAAGCCCTTCTGACCCTAAACCATCTATAACTTATACAGTCTTTCATTGACTATTAAAATATTGATGCTCCCTATTAAGACACAAAGTATATTAAAAGGTATGTGAATCAACCCTATTGAACATTGCAAGGAAATGGTATTCATAATATATAATTTTTCTAGAATTTCAGAAAGCAAAAATGATCCCTGAGTCAGAAAAGTCTCAAGAAAGCACCAGACACATAATACTGGAGTTGACCCCAAAATAACTCTAGGGTTAGTGGAGGGAAAGGAGGCGTGTGTATGACTGTGATATGAGGAGTAAACAGACAAAAGGAACAAATTCATATCAGTGGAGTTTAATGTCAATTTCTCTAATCAGACCTAGGAATAGTTCATTTTCAGGACCAAAAACTCCTCTTTACCTGATTTTAATTTGTTATTTCTCTTTACCAAAATTCCTTAGGCTAAATTTGTTTGAGATACAATAAAATAAGAAGTGGGAGAAGATTATGCGATTTATGCCAGACATTACAATGCCTCCTCCCCCGTCCCCGGTTCTTTTCTTATCCTGCTCTGGTCCCTTTTCCATCCAGCAGCCTGAGGGACTTTTCTGTCTCTTGCTTTGTATTGCACTTCAGAAAGAACACTGCCTGGCAGCTTTGGTTGTCTTCTGGGACTCTTGCTTACCTCTCTGATCTCCTGCCGTACCCTGTCCCACTCTATCCCTTGCCCATTATTCTGCCGTCAACATCAACTCTCTGCTATGCCTTGAACACAATGAACTTGATGCTCACCCTGCTGTGTTTACCCATGAGTTGTTTCATCTACCTAAAGACTTCCACCTACTTCCCTTGGCTGAATCATTTTTGTCATTCAATTAGCATCTTAAATATCTTCTCTTTAGAATCTATCCCTCTACCTTTATACAATTTTCTGCATAGTACTCATCAATATCTGCTGTTTTTCTCAGACATGTATTGTTTCATTGTCTATTATAGGAACAGGAAATTTGTCTATCTCAGTCCTCAGCACCCAGAATTGTATCTTGGGAACACCTATTGTTTGAAAAGCAATTGATTGTTCTTCCGTCTTTCTCACCAAATTATGTCAAGTTGAACATGTGGAAAGTTTCCAATGACAGCACAATTACCGATCCACTTTTTTGTCTCTTTCATCCCTGTAAAACTTTACGACATCCTGGAGCCCTGGCGTGTGCGTATGTGGGTACATTTTGAATTTAAAAAGATATAAAGTTATTCAATTAAACTGGTAGTGTTCCCACAAATATATAGAACTAAGATGTTCAATGACTATTCTTCCTTTGAAAAAGAAAGGCAGCCTGGGACTTCCACTGAAACTCTAACCATTCTTTAAAGAAACACTTTTATTTGCTTTTCAAGAGTTTGTAATTATTATTAATGACTCCAACCAGAACAAATTGCTGCAGAGGAAATGAAATAGTTTTCTTTTTGGATTATGCATGAGCTGAAAAAATTGTCAATTAAATTGAGATGATGTGAAAGGCAGGAAAAACAGAGCTTAATTTTCATATTATGACTGACTGTTCAAAAAATAAAAATTTTCAAAGTTCAATCAAGTCATGAGAGGTAGAAAAAAGAATAAAATATAATGGTGAGAACACAACAAGGTACCTCTTCAATTTCCTCATTATAAAGCCATTTTTATATTAATTCTCTTCAATTGGAAGACTAAAGCCTAATTCAAGTTTAACAGCAATTGCTCATTATGAGAATTTCCCTACAAATTTGCAGTGTTTTATTCAGAGACAAGGGATGAAGGTTGTAGAGTACAAGTTTGGAGGGTGACAAATATTCGATATTGATTAGTTGAAAAGGTTTGGTCTAAGTAGTACGGGGAAATATTTGTTGATGCACATTTTAACAATTAATTATACTCACAAATGGAAAACAATCTGAAATTGCAGTGAATATGATTGTTTCTGGAACAAATGAACAAACATAATTTATACAGTGTGGAAGCACTTGGCAACAGCTGGGAGAGTTAATCGAGTCTAGTGGTGGGAATAAGGCCAACATGACAGAGTGGGTAAAACTGGACAGCTTCCAAGGTGTTCATTAATCACGTGACTAATCTGAAAATGAATGCATCATGCAAATTAAAGGTGAAAGTGACTTCCTGGTTTGGAGAGATACCAGCATGTGAAATCGTGTGGATTCTTAACACTGCATTAGGCAGGGGCACGGGATGTGTCAATGTCATGCTTTAATTGGAATACAGTGGTGGGTGGAATGTGCTTTAGAATTAAACATAAATTTCCATAAAATTTAGTCTGGTTAAAATGGAGTCCAGTGATGCAGAGAAGCATTTCTGAAATTGTCTTTAATACAACCACGGAAATATTCAAATTGTTCAAAGAAGTGGGGAAGGGTTATGAGAATATTCCAGCTGCCTAATTTCTCTAAACACCATCAATGGCCAGTTTTCTGTTTTCTGACACCTCTCTTTTCCTTTTGAAATTTATATGGAAGGTGGAAATATTTTAACTAAAGGAAGTCAGCTTTTTCCCATCCCTGCACAGATGGCATGAGAGTGCACAAGAAAAACTCTTAAGTACAGATTTCATTTGGGCCATTAAATCACCTATCCATACAGTCAGTCAGATTGACCTATTAAAAACTACAGCTGACATTTTCTTATATTTATTTTCATTCTCTTAAAAGAACAACAATATTACATTTTATAAATGTAATATTTACATTTAAATATTGGTAAATTTTAAATATTGGTAAAATTGGTATATTGGTAAATTTTTTAACCAAAATTTTTACCAGTTACACATGGAGAATTGGAATGTCTTAGATTAGATTTACATAAATTTGAGATTCTTTACTGGCATTCCTATCTAACTCATATTTTAGAACAAATATTAAATGTTTAAAATATTTAATATCTGAAGATCATTTGGAATGGTGGGAGTTTGGTACATTTCCTGCTGCATACAGTAATGTTTTTTAATATCTTATCTGATCCCCACAAACCTTTAACGGGGCAGATATAATCCCTGTATTTTGTAACCAATTAGGAAATCGAGCTCCACAGAGACCATAGATTCCTCAAGTTTCCACAGGGAGGAGGTAGGATTTTGTGAATCCTTTGCTTTGTATATTTGTTGTAATAAATATACATTAATGCCATTTGTTCAAAAGAGTAAATCACTTATTGAGGTGATATTACCGCCTTTTTAGAAATATTTTTTCCTAACTACAAGGAAAGACATTTATACAAAATTATCCCAACTTTGTTTCTCATAGCTGGTGAAAATATAAGATATGCTCAGGGGTTTGATATTGAATGGTAATATAAGGCTTATTTCATAATGAAATAAATGATCTAGATAAATGGAATAACCAATTTTAGCTGCTTCTTTTATTTTTTTACTATATATTTCTGTTTATTGAGCAGCATAAAACATGGTACAGCTTAATACATTATTAAAAGGAAAATATACTTGTGACCCCTGAAAGAGGATTAAACTTTGACATGCACCTCAGAAGCTCTCCTTGTGCCCTGTCCACTACAAGTAATCTCTATTCACCTTTTATGAAATCCGTTCCTCTTATCTTTATATTATCATCCAATTCACTGTAGTTTAGCCATTTAGCCTTGCCTTACCCAACCTCCCCAAATATTTGTGTATGTGTATGTAGATATAAGTATATATAATTGTATACATATAAAAAATAAAAATTTACATGTGTATATATATACACACACATGTGTGTGTGTCCCCTCCATCACTTGTTTCCAAGCAATGTATTGCTTTAAAAAAAATAATAATTGTCCTCTGTTGTTACCCATTGTTTAGGTTAGTCCATTAGTCTCCACTCTGAACTTCCTAAAATTTATAGTTGTCTCTAGATGTTTAATCAGGTTTGGGTTTAGTATTTTGTGGGAGATCAACTTAATATAGGGGATGTATCCTTGATCCGAGGGTACATAATATCTGGTTGTCTCCAACAGATATTTTTGTGCTGTTAACAACTACTGGAGCTAAAATATTAGACCCTTAATTCAGCAAGGGTTTCAAAATGGTGATAGTTCTACTCTATCATTTCTTCTTTACTTATTATTTGGAATATTTTATAATGTGAATATTCTGTCAAATACTATTTGCTTACCCAGTAATTTGGTTTGTATAGGAATGGCAAAATTTTTGCTCAAGTCTTTCCATTTTTTCACCAGTTTTCAAAATAATGAGTTGATTCTCTAGCATCCTCTGAAAGGGGCCAATTATATTTTTATGTAATTATTAATTTTTAGATTCCAACTTACTTGATGGGCTTTACTTCTTTGCAGTCATTGTTCTTGGTGCTGTTTATATTGCACCATCTCTTGCCAGTGGCAGCCTTTTCAAGGTGACCGCTGAGTCCTTTGAGCACAACTTTAGCCTTAATTGATATCTTTCCTCTTATCTGATAAGACAAGATGTCCTAGAGATCTGTTGCTCATTTCCCAGCACAAAACTGCACACAGCCAATTCTTTAAGGAGCCCTGATTTATTTTAATGCACACTGATTATGTAACACAACAATTTGTATGCCAGGAATAGTTATTACTGCAGAGTGATCAATGTTCCTTGACTTTTTCTGTGGATGGAGCTGGGAAATACAGTTATTAAAAGTTCAAAATAAAATTTTGCCTATGTTGACCCCGTTCTCTTCACATATTTTTTGCAGTTGTAGTAAGTTACTATCATCAGAGCCCATAGTCATTAGATATGCTCCCTCACATAGCTTAAGTGCTACATGTAAATATTGTATAGAAGCAATGCTGATCACCATATATGTCAATGATTCTGCAGTTATGGTGGCCATCTGCAGTTCCTTCTTTAGTACAAAGATAAAGCTTATCAAAACAATATTCCTAAGTTTTTGAATCTTGATGATAATTTGTCCATTGCCTTTATCCTTGAAAGTTAGTTTTCAGGATATAAAATCCTTGGTTCACATTTTCTTTTCTTAATTACCTAAAATATATTACTCTGTTTTTTTCCAAATAAAAAGTATGAAGACAATCTGATTTCCTTTTTATTATTTTATTCTTCTTTTTGCCTGGATGGCTCAAGAACTTTTTTTTTTTAAATAAAGTCCAGTGATTTTTGAGGTTTTGTCTTGGCGATGGTGATTCTGGGTTGATTACCTAAAGTGCACAATCTATCTTTTTAATATGTAATTTCAAACCCTATTTTTTTAAATTTCAGAACATCACCTTAAATTATAGTTTTTAATATTTTCTCTATTCCCTTGTTTGCTCTCCTTTTTTGGAGACTACCATTATAATGATTTTGGAATTCTTACACCTGTCTTATATATTTGTATTTCTCTTCAACCATTTTAATTTTAATTTTCTTTTTCTTTTTTATCATTTATTTTATTTTTTATATTTTTTATATTTTTTATTGTTGTTCAATTACAGTTGTCCCAATTTTTCCCCGCAGTGCTCTCCCCCATGCCCACCCCCACCCCCTGCTCCCAAAGTCAATCCTCCCCCTGTTGTCTTTGTCCTTGTGTCCTTTATACATGTTCCATGACTAGCCCATTCCCCTTTTTTCCTGTTATCGTCCTCCCTGCTCCGCTCTGGTCACTGTCAGTTTGTTCCTTATTTCCATGTCTCTGGTTCTATTTTGCTCCTTTGCTTTGTTCATTAGGTTCCACTTATAAGTGAGATCATGTGGCATTTGTCTTTTACAGCCTGGCTTATTTCACTTGACATAATGCTCTCCAGTTCCATCAATACCGTCATGAACCAGAAATAATTTTCTTTTTATTTAATTTTTTTGTTTTATTTTTTACTATTTTCAAGACATTGCATTTATTTACTCTGCATTTTTCTCTAGTTTTATATTTCTGACATAATTTGTTCTTTCCTAAGTTCTATCATGTTACTTCTGATTTCTCTTAGTTCTGATTTTCTATTTAATACCTTGTATTATTTTTAGTGCATTTTAAATCATTTAAAAATATTTGGTAACATTTCCAAATGGTGGTGTGGCATATCTTTTTAGTATATTATTTTTTTGTCTATAGGGATGTTATTTTCTCTTTATGCATTTTTTTGGGGGAGGGCCTTACACTTGTGTAGAAACTGGCTTCAATCCTTCTATACATTTTTACATGAGAGCCATTTTCCTGAAATTTTAGAAATAAACACCACTTAGGATAGTTTTTCTAACTTTACCACTGTAAAGCAGAATCTTTTTGTTCAAAGTTTATTTTTGGAGCTTCTGTTTTTGTTCTCTTCCCTCACTTTTATCTAAACCTTCTTTTCTTTTGTCTCTATTAAGCCTGTCATGCTCAATACATTTTTTCCCCAAAAGTCTCTTCTTAGTGTGGAACTTGTTCATGGAAGAGAGCTGCTTGGTTTTGGAAATATTTGGGGAGCAGCCTATGCCAGCCCTTCGACACTGACTGAGGGTCCCATGCCCTCTTTTGGCTGTTGGCATGTGCAAACCCTCTCAGCTTCCTCTGTTATTCTTCAGTTAGCTTCTGACCTTTTGAGTAAGCATCGCTTGGTTATAGAGGAGGTCGCGCCTCGTGTTGCTCACCTCTGTTTCTGCCTGCGCAGATGCTGACCCATGTAGGACCTGTAGGACAGTAATACGTCAATAGCCATTTATGTTTGGGGAACACATGGGATACTTTGTCATCTAGGTTGTGGGGAAATTGAGAAAGATCTGAAATCTATGCCACCCACCATCTTCCCAGAATCAAACCTTGACCTCTTAAGAAATGCAGCACTGTTTCATCTTATATCATTGTCACAAAGCTGGGCAATGCCATCCCTGCCAGCAAGGGACTTGCCAGTCAGGGACTGAACCCCCTCGTAATGGAAAATGGGTGCACATTTGCTTCCCTCTGAGTGTTTTCTCACTACCATTGCATTCAGGTAGGTTATCTCAGTCTCGAAAACATGGCCTTTTAATCTGAGATGACAACAAATTTATTGTAGATATTTGAAATCGTCACTCCGTAAACAGTTGCATGTATTTATAGAAATGGAAAGCAATAATGTTTTATTTATTAGCCAGCTTATGCCCCATTTTTGTGAATAAGCTTTACAATAACTATTTAACTTGTAAATATCTTGCTTTTATAATTAAATTTTATATTATTAAGCTTTTGTCGTGAAGAGCTAATCACAGCAGGCTTAGAAACCAGATTGAATAAAATGAGATAGAATTATCTCAAGCACTGGTGGTCAAGAGGTGAGGACTAGTGAGAGCCTATAATTTAATAATTCTATGTCATTACCCCTACTTTTTAAATGTTTTCTTACTTTCTCTTACCATACATCATGCTTGCTCCCTCCCATGGAAGGAATATTTAATATCTGGTAAAAAGAAGTAACTTTTCATCTCTCTAAAGCCTTGGAAAGCACAAAAGAAAACTTAAAATATGTTCTTTGTACTATTTGAAATGCACTGCGGTGGGAGGATGGGTGTTGATACTAACATTTCTGTGTACTGTGGCAGAGGGAAACTACTCTCGATTGTGTTGCCAGTTATATTTTACTTAGGCATGAGTTATAGAGACTTATAAAATAACCTTTGACCATAAAAGAAGAACTGTTCTCATATATCAAGAGGTCTGGTGGCATGTATCCCAGAAGTTGTGACAATGAAGAGAAGCCTGTGGGCCCAATGTTTTTATGAATTCTACTCCCACTTTCTGTTTGTGGTTATAATGCTTATGGAGTAAAAGGGGCTCCAGGAGATCTAGACATTACATCTAAATTCCAGACAGAAAATGGAAAGGTGAACAGCAAAGGACAAAACAGAGACGCAAGGCAAGTCTTCCTTTTTAAAATGCCTTCCTGGAAGCCCCATCTAAGAAATTGCTGGAAGTGAGTTATATTGCATTCCCTACCTGCGAGAGAGTACTAGGGGGCTGATAAATATGATAACATTGCTCTCTGAACAAAACTGTGTTTCTCTCATGGTAAGCAGAATTCTAAGGTGACATGCAATGACTTACATCCAGATGTAATCTCCCAGCCTTGAGTGTGGGAGGTCCCTATAACTTGCTTCTAATTAACAGCAAGGAGATGGAATGTTACTCCCATGAAATTTTACATTATATGGCAAAGGTGAAGGGATTTTGTAGATGTAATTAAGGTTTCTAATCAGTTGAGTTTATGTGCATCAAAAGGGAGATTATCTTGATGGGAATGACCTTACCAAATGCACACTTAAAAGAGTCTAGAGGTCAAAGATTCTCTTGTTGGCTTTGAAAGAGTAAATTGCCATGTCGCAAGTGGTCTATGTGATTAAGCTATGAGGGTGACCACTAGGAACTAAAAGTGACCTCTGGATAACAGCCAGCAAGGGAACAGGGACCACAGTCTTATAATTGCAAGAAACTGAACTCTGCCAGTGACCTGAATGACCTTGGAAGAGGCTCCAAAGTTGCAGATGAGAACACAACCCTGCTCACACTTTGATATCAACCTGTGAGACTGTGATAATTCAAATGTGCCATACTCAGACTTCTGACCAACAGAAACTGTGAATTAATAAATGGACATTTCTAATAGTCTATTTGGGTTACCATGACAGGGTGGCTTAAACAACAAAATTTATTTTCTCAGGGTACCGGTTGCAGGAAATCCAAGATCAAGGTGGCAGCACCGTTTATACCTGATGAAGTCACTCTTCCTGGCTTATTGATGGCTGCTTTCTCTCTGGGTCCTCACTTAGCCTTTCCTCTGTGTGCGCAGGAAAAGACAGGGTGCTGATGTCTCTGCTTCTTATAAGGACAGCAGTCCTACTGGATTAGGTCTCCACCTTTATGATCTCATTTAACTTGAATTAACTCCTCAAAGACCCTGTCTCCCAATACAGTTACATTGGGAGTTGGGACTTCAACATGTGAATTTTGAAGAAACACAATTCACTCCCTAACAACATTGTTTTAAGCTGCTAAGCAGGTGGTAATTTGTCTCATTACAATTGAAAAATGATGCAATAATAAGAATAGAAGAGATATTGGGCAAATACCTTATAATATCGACCAAAATAATGGCAATTGCAAATACTAGCAAACCTTGGAGAGTAAGATAGGATTTTACTAAAATGTTGTAATACTGAAATTTCAAAGCATTTTCATATTATCTGAGTACTTTTCAAAATTACCTTTGAAGAATGCCTTTTGAATTGTTTCTACTTCTTCAGGTTCTGAAATTTCAGTGTTATTGTACACACACACTCCAGCAGAGAGGAAGGGGATTTTAATTCTCTTAATTTTGCCAGACCTAAAACAGAACTTTTTAAAAATACTCAATTCTATGTTAACTGCTGAGTGGCCCTTAACTGATGCATGTTTCACTGATAAAAGTTTGAATTCAAGTCTTCTCATCCTGTCTATGGCCATTGAAGAGATGAGAAAAAAGCAGCCTCAAAAATTACATCAACTTCCAGTGAGTGGTGTCCTATTAGAAAGAGTCCATCTTTCAACACCGTCAAAGGCCTTTTGCATACCAATTAATATCATTTAAATTATTCACTGTCATTCTCTATTTTTAACAATCTTCCTATATAAACATGTATCATTCTGTACCTTCATTAAAACCATTAATAGGAATGGAAACCACATTGTGGCAAATGACAGGGCCTATAGCAAACTACTAGAAAACTTTGACTTGCTGAAACAGTCTACTATTTATCCTTTTGAATGAGGTAATCCAAACATTTACTAATCTCTCTGATCATATTCGATCCCAGTTTATACCTCTCCATCTTATTGCGTGTCTAAGGCCTAACTGAAGCTCATTTCCCTGCACAGTGACGGTTCAGAGTGCCATTCGCACCTTTGTGGAGGGCTGTCATTAACCTGGACAAGCAGGTTTGCACTTCATTGGAGCAGCTACATACTGCTTTCCAATTTAATTACATATCTCAGGATTTCATTCTCTCTTTACAAATGTTAGTTTTGTCTTTGATTCTCAATACAATTCTCATCCTAAAAGAGAAGTAAGACATTAAGGAACTCTGATGTTTTTCCCATTTATCAGCATTACACACTTCTTTTGTCAACTTCTTTCTGGATATATTGTCTTTTTTTATCTTTTGCCAACCTTACAATAACTTCTTTAAAGATTGAGAGAAATGAAATTAAAACTTTAAAGTCTCTTGATAAAAAATTGCCCAGTGTCCCTATGGGCTAAATACTGCACCTCATCCAATTTCTACTCCTAAATCACTTTATAATCATCTGGCCCATCTCTGTTTTTGGACTTCTCCTTAATTCTCCCAGTTGGACTGTTTGACTCCATCTCTCCAAGAGAAACACCCTCTCTTGCCTCATGGTTATCTCGGTACTTCCTCTAGCCACAGGTGCACGGAACACACACGCTTGTACGTAATTGTACATAAATACATTTTACTTGCCCTCTCCCTTTTCTGCCAACCAGGGGCTGTACTTTCCACAACTCCATGTTGTTTCTTTCACATTGGAGTTTAAAGAAATGGGACCCTCTGGAGTTGTGCAATATATGACTTGTATGGTTGTTAGTGTTGGCATTTTAAAAAATGTAAACCTGAGTTTTGAATTTCAGATTAATACGAGCTGATCAAAGTGGTGAAGAATATTATTTTCTTACTGTTTAGTGGGTATTAAAAAATCATATCATAAACAGGAGTTAAGCCTTGTCATAGAGGTATGGGAAATTATTTGGAATTGATGAGAAGAGATACATTTGATAAAAGTAGGAAAGGTAAATCGAGCCCTTCCAAAGGAGATAATGTTTGGATTGGATCTTAAAACATGATTAGCATTTTACATGGTAGACCTGTGGGAGAAGACATTTTCTAGCAAAAGCAATGGCATGGAAGCTTATAGTTCCATGGTTGAGTAAAGGAACACCAAAAAGTCCAGTGTCATTGGAACATAGGATGCATAGCAGAAAGTAAAAGTTTGGAAAGTGTATTATGGTAAAACTGCCAGGAGCCTTATTATAAGCCATATTTTATTATACCTTGGATGACTTGAAGAACAATTATGTTTTAGTTGTTTTTCATTCAGATTTTTTCTCCTTCTCATTCTCCCCATCTCCTCACAGTTAGAGGGAATTATGGAAAAAATAGTTCTATATCAATGAGTTTCAGACAGTTTTAAATCCACTGTTGATGGTATCTCTTCATCCTCATTAATTGAATGTCTCTTGGAATCACTGTCTGTTTTACAAGAGTTGGTGAGAACACTTTGACTTAAACTGTACTTCCATATTTATCCCCTTTTATTATTTTTAGGTTCTCTTCCTTTAGGTTAAAAATATGTGAGGACAGGGATGGTGTCTGTTTTGTTCACACTGTGCCCTAGAACAGACTATGTAGAAGGTACTCAAAATATTTTTGAATGAGTAAATGGGATACAAATTTAACATCACCAGCTGTTTCTCTCTGGCATAAAAGTGTGGAACAAAGTGAACATTTAGATGGGTAAGAACTTTACGTCTTCTTATTTTGTTTGGCTTCTCAAATATTCCCTTTTTACCAAAGTTCAACCATAGCACTGAACATAAGAAGGAAGTAAGGAGAGGAGACAGGAAAGAGAGACACACACCTGGAACTACCTGCTGATAGCACCTAACCAAGTAGGGGGAGACAGGCACCAGTCACACAGGCTCCAGGTGCGGCCGATGTTGTCTACATTTCATGCCCGAAAAGGGAGAGGAAAACTGAAGCATAAATTACGTGCCCTAAAAGTCAGTCAGCAGCTGCGTGCCTTTGTCTGTCTTCCGCTCTCCTGCACAGCTCTGACATGCGGGCTACTCCCACCAAACGGCGGGAAGGTGAATGGAGACCAGATGTTCGCGAGTGACATATAGACTGTCAATGAGAACTGCTGCTGTGGGGAAGAAGAACTAAGTCTTGCGTGATGTAGAAGCCTGTAAGAAGAAGAGAGGATCAGTGCCAGGTCTGGGAAAAATTCTTCTCATTGAAAGAGCCAGGCTGGTGGGTGGCCAAGCCCAAGTCCTCTTTAAAGAGATGTGGGTAGTCACTGCCCTAGGAGGCTTTGAAGGTGCCCCAAACTGGAAGGCATCCATAGCCCATATAACTTCCAGTGGATAGAGAGAAATGAATTCTGAGGACATCACACCAAACCACATCAAAATTAAGCTGTAGTTGCACCAGTCAAGCTGTGAAGGTACCATTGCTGCCACTGGGAATGGTGATTGCCATCTTTGTCATCCTCCCAGAAATTCAAATTCCCTGGCATAAGGATCCTCATATGTTCACTTTTGAATCAGGGATTTGATTGAATATATGTGATTGGCAAATCTTAGGTCACATGTCTATAATCTTGTTGTAGAAAGCGAGTGGCTGCTTCTATGTCCACTTACGGAATGAGTGTAGGGTTTGAAAGATATGAGGTGTCCAAAAACTTAAGAATTCTCCACTACCCTGCTTTTCCTTTATTACTAAATGTGGTTCCATGGAAGATTCAGCTCTCTACTATTTATATCTAAGTATGAATTTAATTGTGGCCCAGATTTGGGGGTTATGTATTCACTCAGTTCAATTAAACAACAGCACCTAACCTTCAAAGTGATCATCTTTATTAATTCGATTAATCTTTGAAAAACAATCAGTGTAACAGACCTAGTTTAGTCTCCCAACCACCTCTTACTGGTTTTATGAGTTTTGTTAAGTTTGATCACTCTCTCTTTTTTCATATTTAAATTGGTATATTGATATATATTCGATGTGTTGTGTGACTTCAATAAGCCAGCCCGTCTGAAATAATCCAGCAGATTCCTAGACACAGAGGAAAAGGTGAGCTGAATTTAGTGGCCACTTATTATGTGCCTGTCCGGATTCTAGAAAATGTACACACAAAGATGAATAAGGCATGGTCCATGCTTTCAAAGAGCTGATGCCAGAAAGAAAATAATAATTAGAACAAAATGGTTAAAGTGCTTTAATAGAGCTACGTGCAAAAGTACCGGGTGGGGATAAAGATTCTCACTGGGCAGGCAGAGGAAGGCTTCAAAGGGAAGTGTCATGGTTAAGTTCATGTGTCCACTTGATTGGGCAGTGGGAAGCCTAAACATTGGGTAAAATATTATTCTGGGTATAACTGGGAGAATGTTTCTGTATATGATTAACTTTCGATAGTAGACTGAGTGAAGGACATACATTGCCCTTTCTAATGTGGGAGTTCGTCATCCAAACAATTAAAAACTTGAGTAAAATAAAAAAGCTGAGTAACAGGGAGCTTTGCCAGCCTGATTGATAGAGCTGGGACATGGGTCCTTTCCTGTGCTTGAACTGTAAATTATACTCTCAGTTCTCCTGGGTCTCCAGCTTGCCAACTGCAGATCTTAGAATTTCCCAGCCACCATAGTTGTGTAACCACATTTCTTATAATCAGTCAAGCTTACATTTCAAGATGCAATTTAAATGTATAATTAATATTTTCTTAAATATTGGTTCTGTTTCCCATAAGAGCCTTGACTCATACAGGAAATAAACGGTAAAATAATACCAGAATGATACTAGCTATTTGCAATATAATTAGGTAAGTCATTTATTTCAAGAAGGCCACTGAGGGTGTGAAAACAATATCCTATAGATGTATTCAGTCTATGGAGATACACTCAACAATTGCAATAATCAACCCGCTGTCTAGATCTGTCTTGGCCAGTACAGTAGCCCTGAACCATACTGGCTGTACTGCACTTGACATGTGACTTGCCCAAATGAAGACACACTGTAAGCACAAAAACACAATAGCTTTCACAAACTTAGTACAAGAAAAAGCATGTAAGATACCACATTAATGCTTTTCTATGTTGCTTACACATTCAAATAATATTTTAGATAAATTAGTTAAACATCATATATTAAAATTAAATTTTCCACTTTTGTCTACTGCTTTAATGCGGCTACCAGAAAATTTAAATTGCACGTGTGGCCCATATCTTATGATCATTGCATAGTACCGTTGCTATAGGTAGCATGGGTACAAACTGAACTTCTTAGAAATACAGAATCCCAGCCCCAGACCTACAAAAACAGACACTGCAATTTGAAAAGATCCCCAGGAAATCTGTATGTGCAGGAAAAATTGTGAACCACTACTCTAGCCCATGATTCCAAAAATTCTTCCCCTCTTCCTCCATCTGACAAAATAAGGATTGTCTGACCTCACAAAAGGCAAGG
Source organism: Mormoops blainvillei (assembly GCA_004026545.1). Taxonomy (NCBI): domain Eukaryota; kingdom Metazoa; phylum Chordata; class Mammalia; order Chiroptera; family Mormoopidae; genus Mormoops; species Mormoops blainvillei. The sequence continues at coordinate 240,469 of PVJD01001307.1, forward strand.
CCAGAATTCTAGGTATCATGTTTCTCTTTGTCAAATTTATCTTTAGTATTTACTGAACGCTCTGTTGTTAAAGTCATGCTCTGTAAGTCTGGGGTACAAAACAACTTCATTTATCAGGTTTGGGAAGGAGGCAGGACAAACCAATTCCTCTCATGCATACATTGCTCTTCAGCAAGCAGGTTGCTAAAACCTGAAGTCCTTTCTGGTCCTCAGGTGCCCTCATGTCGCTTGCAACTCCTTTGTTTCACCTAGTACTCTCCCGGTCTCTGCGCCCACAGCCGTTAGCAGCGTTTCCCCCTCCCTGTCCATCCTGCTTTTAACATCTCTGCTGACCATCCCCCTGGGCTCTGCTTCCTGTTTCTCTCAAGACAGCTAATTTTGTGCGAAAGTAATCTCAGAGTAAGGTGTTTGTGCTTGATAATAGCTTAATATTTTACCTCTCCTGTAGTTTCATTGCATTTTAATAGGGAGTTCCTGGAAATAAAATGGCTTCTCTCAACTAGAGAGAACAAAGCAGAAGGTGTGGAATTTGGGACATCATGCCAAACCAATGAGAAAGATATTTTGAACAGGAGGGTCCTTTGGTATCATTCTGTTTTCCATTCCTATAAACAATATTCATCAGCATTGTTGAAATTTACTTGACATGAATGCTAAATATCTAAAAGTTGTCATGATGTGGGTAAAAATTGATATAGATTAGAAATAGAATAGAAATCATTGAAAACATAAGTTATGGGTTAATTTTGTGCAAATAGTATGTTACTATAAAATGTGAACAGTTAGAGAACTGGGTAGCTTCTTCTTTTGTATAATTGAGTAACTGAGAACATTCCCCTTTTAAAATGTCTTTAAGTGGTAAAAGTATAATACAAATAAATAAACTATAGCAAACAATGATTTCTCACAAAGTAGTCTCCATTCAAGTAGTCTCCATCCTGGTTAAAAAAAGTATTTTCCAATAAGTATAGCTTAGTTTGTACATTTATTTTTTGAATTTTATATAAATGGAAACCTACAATATATGTTTTTAGGTCTAGCTTCTTTTTACTCAACATTTATTTCTAAAATTCATTCATGTCATAGTGTGCTGTACTTTTCTAACTTTTAAATAAGCTCATTTCAAAGGCTCCTAATACCGTGTTCAATGCAATTGCCTGTTTAGCTTTACATATTCCCCTAAGATTATAAACTCTTTGGGGGTAGAAATCAACTCTGTCTTCTTCAACACTGTAGAATCTGTGCCTAGCAGAGTGTGCAGCACAGATTATGCACTTAAATACCTATTGATATCATTATTGATAAGTGTACTGATACATTAGACTTCTATCAGTGCTGGTTCAGCCATGATATAACTTTTTGTTCAAGTGAAAGTGTCCAGTACAGTATGTTCCAAAATGTTTCTGCTTTATACACAATCTGCACTCATGAATTAAGATTACTTAAGTAATTTTTTAAAGTTCTTATAAATAGATTAATCAAGCATTTATATTTTTACTGTCCTAAAAAATTAGATCAATGATTAATATCTTAGAGATGTATACTAGGTCAGAGTTATAGAAATATATCTTCACTGTAATACTAATTATCATACATTTCAGGTTTTCTGGTAAGCCATATAAGAAATATTTAATTATCTTAAGATTTTTTAAAAGTCATCTAGTGAAAATTCAATTATCACCTAAGATTTTCTTAGTTATATGTTGTGGTTTTAAATTATCCTAATTTCATATTTATAACTAAATTATTTTAAAGTTATTTAAACACATATGTTGTTCTGCAGAGGAGTTAAATAAATTATTTTGGGTAAATTCTCCAGAACCCCTGAAAGTTTTTTAATTACCATATTTTGCCATGTATAACATGCACCCATGTTTTGCATGCATTATACATGGCAAAATACAGTAATTAAAAACTTTATATATATTTTTAAAGATTTTGTTTATTTATTTTTAGACAGAGAGGAAGGGAGGGAGAAGAGCGGGAGGGGAAACATCAAAGTGTAGTTGCCTCTCCCTTGCCCCCTGCTGGGGACCTGACCCTCAACCCAGGCATGTGCCCTGACTGGGCATCGAACCGATAACCCTTTGGTTCGCAAGCCTGTGCTCAATCCACTGAGCCACACCAGTCAGGGCTATAAACTTCATAGTTTTGATAATTACTACAAACATGTCCTGCCAAATCCTCTATGATTTACTTGTTGGGTAGAAAGCATCACCACATGAGTAAATATAAATAGCAAAAGTGATTGAGTTTTAATATAATTTCATGGTTAATCTGAAGGAGTGTTTTTTAAAAATCACAATATAACATGCCTTCAGTTTGAATTGTGTCTTTTAAAGCACTATGATCCCTACCACTTATGTTGATCCTTACAGATTTCCTATGCATTGACTGACATGTACTATTATCTCCATCTTATAAATCACGTGGCTGGCCAATCATAATATCAATATTCATGTACTGAGGCTTTAATACAGCTATTTGATGATTTATTCTGGCAAGATCCTGCTGGAGAGAAAGAGTGAAGAAGACACATCCTACGAGATATAGTAGTTCAAATCAAACATTAGTGTTTTCAAAAGAATTTTATGGTGGTAGATGCCTCCAAGAAAGTGGCTCCACTGTGCTTTTCTGTGTAAACAACACAGTAGGCAGTTGCTACCATTTCTGCCTGATAAAGTTTTGTGTACCTTTGGCTTCTTGCTTGGAAAGATAAATGAGCTCACTTCCGGGCTGGGTCTATAAGTAGATGATTGAATTTCAGGGAGGTGTTTACATGTTTTCTAGAGAGTATTTCTGTCACTGCATTTCTGTATGGGAGGTCTCAAAGGGAGTGGATGGATGGAAACAGACGGGAAGATTGTTTACTGGGAGGAAATAAAAGGGATTAGTTTTATGGAGGCTAGGCAGGTGACCTAGATTCACAGCACTGGGGTGTGTTCTCTGATGGATATTTTTAAAAGAGAGAAAGAAATCTTGGATAGAGGGCCTGGCTTAATTTCCAGCCAATTCACATCAAGTCTCTTTGAAGGAGTTTTGTAATCCCAGGAGAAGCTTTTATTTGATATATGTTTTATGTGCTGGCTTTATCTAGGACTCAGATATCACACAGAGAACTTCTCATCTGGATTACTCAGCGTGTCCCTGGCCTCAGCAGACTCTTTTGGGGGGCTTTGAGTTGAAATAAACAAATGTGAAATCTGAAAGACTTACATGTGATCCTGTGGTCACAGCACGCTTTTCAAAGTAACTGTTCATATTTCCCTATGAAATTAAAAATCAACCCTATGCATCTTCAAAAAATATATTTCAAGAAATTCCACAATATTTTTCTTTTGTGAGAGGAAGATAAGTGAAAGTACAAAGAGCAGTGGAATTAAAAAATAGAAAGATTGTGTGCTGGCCCATACACTTAACAGTTTTAGAATGGCTGGGAGTTGCTAAAAACACACTAAATTGACCTCCCTGAAAGTTATATTTCCCACAATTTCATCTTTTCAGAGCACAGTCATAAGGAATAAAGTTCCTGGAAGGTAAGCTGTGTGTCCTATAAATTTTTGGACCTTAACATCCCATTTCATATACATATATCTTTCACCATGATTGTGTAAGTCCCTTGAGAGTATAGACCATGATATTGTGCGTGTCTGTGTATGTTCTTATCTTCAGCAGCTAGCAGAAATCTAATTTGGAGCGGGGTGCTCAGTTGTATGCATTGAAAAAGTACTTCCTGTGGTTGATCATCACTACTTTCTAAACCAAAAGGTTGTGAAAATAATCGCTTATTTATTTGTGTTTCAAAATCGGTGGTATACATAATTATTGAATTGTGGCAAAATACAATGCTGTTCTCAGTGTTTTTGTGATGATTCAGTTTGCTCTTCACTTATACTAAAAATGGTGAATAAAACAAAATAGAGATTGTGGCCAGACTCTACGAGTTTGTGAGTTCAAGGTTGAGAAGTTCCCACCATGTTTCCCAAATGCTAGTGTACTCGCTGTAGGTATTTAAACAAGCTGAGATATGTAGGATTGGATTGGCATTGATGGGGAAATAAACAGACATAATAAAAGAAGATTCTCAGCTCTCACTGCAGAGCTTTGGACCCAGATATTTGCAGTTTTCACTTAAATAATACACAGATGTGGCACAGTACACAAAGAAACACACTAAAACTTTTTGCAGTTTTCAGTGTCCAAGTCTGCACCTCCCTGGTTAAGTTTATTCCTAAGTATTTAATTCCTTTTGAAGTTATTATAAATGGAATTATTTTCTCATTGTTCATTATTATTGTATAGAAACACAACTGATTTTTGTGTGTTGATTTTGTAACCTGTAACTTTGCTAAACTTGTTTAGAAGTTCTATTATTTTATTTTTGTGAAATCTTTCGAGCTTTCTACATTTAAGAACATGTTATCTGCAAACAGAAAATTTGACTCCGTCTTTTCCCATTTTGATGCCTTTTCTTTTCTTGCCATGTTGCTCTGGTTATAACTTCGAGTACTGTGTTAAATAAAAATGGTTAATTCAGGCATCCCTGTTTTATTTTCCCTTTCCTATATTTTCCTGGGTTATAGCCTTCTCACTATATGTACTCAACTTGACTAGATTATCTGCTTCTCTTAGTAACCTATTTACAAAGTATTGTTTTCTTATGAAATTAAAATTTAATCATGCCTTTTCCATTGATTACATTTAAGTATAAACTTTGTCTTGTGTTTCTGTTTTCAGAAGATGCTTATAAGACCCAAGTTAGGATCGACAACGAGCCAGCGTACTTGGACATCTTGGACACTGCTGGCCAGGTACGTAATTTTCTTGGATCCCTCCGATCTCTGAAGCCAGTCTGGGCTTTAATATCAAATGCATTTACCACAAATGAAAAGTGTAACCATTCATATGGGAGAAGAACAAATTCTCAATAACAATCAGGGATTAAATTTTTAAAAAATTGACAGGAAAATGTGACTCACTGCCAACCAGAATATTTCGAGGTTCCCTTAATTTTCTAAAAATAACAATATAAGTATAGATGTAATATTGCTATAGAGATTATAAAATTAATAAGGTAATGTATTATTCTTCCTCAGATATGCTCAATACTATGTTTGAGACTCTAATCTGGAGAGGGCTTTTGTTGGAGAATTTTAGTTGAATATGAAAAAGGAAGGTCTATTTGGCAAATATGCTTATGGAACCAAGGCTAGGTAGACAGTTTAATAGATTGCATAATATAACCAAGATTTAGCATACTCTAATACATTAGTTTATAAATCTGTGGATGGGAACAAGGAAAAAGAACTATGAAAAGAAAGAGGAGATAATAATTTGTATGACATAAAAATAAAGATAGCACTAAAATACTGTACAGCAATTATAAATAAAGTAGGAAAAAAGGAATCAAAGTTAAAATATTTCAAAGTCTTGTAGTATTTTGGAGGAGAATAGAGATTTTCTTTAACTTTATACTTTTAAAATAATTATGTTTAAAATATAAATAAATGTATTAAATTCCAAGCATTAAAAATAATTCCCTACTTTGTTATAAACCTAAAACTACTTAAAAAATAAAGTCTTAAAAATATAACTTAAAAACTAGCAGAGGGAAAAGGGAAGAATAAATTTTAAAATTATGCTTATAAGGTTGAAAAGAAACAAAGAAAAAGAAACATAATATAATAAATAAATATAAATGTATCAGGAATCAAAATAAATGGAAATGGGTACACCTCTCCCAAAATAGGCAAGTGAATTGGTAACATCACATTGAATAAAAGAACAAAACTAACCTGTATTTGTTTGGTTTAAAAGAAACCTAAGGGTGGAAAAAAGTGGCAAATCAAAGAATGATTATTTTAAAAGTAGGTGAAAGTAACCAAACCTGAAGTAGATATACCGGTATTAATACTGGGGAAAAAAATAGATTTTATTGGGGAAGAAAAGATTATTAAGATGTAAAAGTGTCAATTTGTAATAAAAAAACATTTAAAAGATTAAAAATTTTAGTCTGTAATATTCAAGACTAATGGAGTGAACTATACAGAAAAAGATATAAAACCAAAATCATGTTTAGCGGGAAATTTTAATGTTCCTCTGTCAGTGAGTCCTGGGTCAAAAAGCACTGTCATTGGAGAAGATTGGAAAACCCATTTAACTTATATAGAATCCTGCAGTAACTATGAGAGTAGGCATTCTTCTCTCATATATGTGTGATTTATACTTTTTATTGATTTCTAATCTAAGCAAAGAATGCTGTCTGTAGAATTTTACTTTGTGGACTTAGAATGTGATAAATTTTTGTAATACATTTATACTAGTGGTATCTATTGAGGATAAGAAGAGGAACTGGGGAAGGAGAGAGGTACAAAGTAGAGTTCAACTATACATGTAATGCTTTATGTTTTCTATGGTTCTGATTAAATATAGAAAATGTTAATAGCTAAAAACCTAGGTCATGAGTACACAAATCTTCATTATGATATTTTCCTTTGTACTTAAATAATTTGTATTTTTTAAATGTTTTATTATTTTATCTATTTTACGTAGCTATTTGAAAAGCAACTGCATACATTGGAATACTGGTACTGTAAAAGCCACTGGAAATAAGTGGTCTCCTTCTATATTTATATGAAGACTATTTGAAACCCACTTGTTTCCAGGGACATTTGGACAATGGACTTATGGGGGTAAAAAACTCTTGAATACTTTGTGGAGATTTAGAATAGAAACACATCTAATGGCTCATGGAAAAAATAGCTGGACCATCAATTGTATAAAAATCTAAAGAGATACAAAGGCCCATCAGTGTCCTTAGTAATGCAGTGTATGTGAAATGCAACTATGCGAGATTATGTCTCTGTGTACGTATCTCATATTCTCAATATGATTAATTGGGTATCCACAGGGTTACAACAGTGGATTAATTTTCCCATAGGGAGTCAAAAAATTATATCACTGTAGCTCCTGGCCCTGAAGAGTTATACTTTTATTTTTGCACATGTTTAAGAAATAATTTGTTCAAAACTGAGAAGATTTCACATTTTATTGCCATGTCTTTAATCATATCACCTCTTTAGCTTTCTCTTATAAACAGTGAGTCTTCCTTATCCAACCATGTTTTAAGCAATGTGATATGTAGAACATTAAGAGTTATATTTATCATTTATATTTTTAACTGAAACTTGGCAATTTCAAAACTGAACCTGCCAAATTTTTTTAAATGATATATGCATAGCATAATGTACTAAGTAAAATGACTACCAAGACTTTCTAAAGTATACTTTTTATAGAAAGAGCTGAAAGACAGAATGTCTTTTAATGAAAGCATCATTCAAAGCGTTTCCCTCAGTTTTTGATTTTTGCAGTGGACAATGCTGGAGCTTTTCATCCTATATAATTACGGCTGGGCCATTGTGCAAATAGAACTTTCACTATGAACAGTCTTTAGTAGAAACCCTGCAGTCAATTCATAATTGTTTCTACTTAATATCCACATAAATGACTATAATTGTGAATATTTAATATTAGATGGGGTTTTAGAAATCATATTTTAGTTCCTTTTGTTTACGAATAAAGACTTTGGGCTCAGAAGAGATCTGTAGCTTACCCAAGGTCATGTGGCTCCTAATTGCCAACACTGGAGGGATGCAGGTGCTATGCCCATGTGTCATTCCAGAAAGCCTGCAGTGATGTGGCTACAGTACCTCTCAAAGCCATCTCTGTGAATTGTACTGGGCTAGTCATGCCTAGTAATGCTTACTATTTCTGTGTTACTTTTGTGACAATGTCAATGATATTCTTAATTGAAAACCACCAGGTCAGAAAATTGGCAAGAACAATGAATCAAAAACTGAAGATGGTAAAATCAAAGAAAAATCTGAAGGAAAAAATGGCATTAGCATAAGATTTTGTTTACGATCATCATTTTTCTTTCTTTTCATCTTATACAATATTTTTCACAAAGGATGTATCTTCCCTAATTCTAAGTATCTGGGCTATTTGTTTGCAGATTTTTATTGAGTTACATTGTCAATAAATTGGTCCATTAGGAAAGGATTTAGATGATATAAATAAATAGCAATATTGCATCAATTTGGCACCTATGCAAATGATCGAATTAGCAAGAACAATAGAGACAACATACCACGTCCTCTAACTCCTGTACAGTTAGATCATGAAGGAGGGGCGCAGTTTAGAATAAGTGCTCAGTAAAAGTGAAGGAAACATTTGGGCACATGGCCTGTGTATTTCCTACACCTGACACAAATGGGATATGCAGAATTATACAAAATATTTATTGTGTCTCTGATTCACTCCCCATTTAAAAAATGAAGAGACTAAATTGGATATTATTTAAGTCATTTTGGGCTCTATCATTCTGTTATTCTCAAAACTATTTCATTCATTCAACAGTGAATCATTAGGTGCTGGACTCTGACAGTGTTTTCTCAACAGTGTGAATCAGTGTGACAGATTTGAACGCATTTGAAAAATGTTTCCTGCCTTTAAGAAATTTGCAATTTTGTACTAGAGGCAAGATATACTTAGTTTGTTAAGAGAAAATGTCACTACGTGTCATAAAGGTAGGTTTCAATTAAGTTAAAGAGAGAAAACCAACTATTTTTGCTCTGGCAAATGATAACCAGAAAAGAATCATGAAGGATGGCTTCTCCCAGAAGACCTTTAATTTCACTGAGAAGGTGTATTTATACACATACCTTCGCATTATGAGTCTGCTAAAAGAAAAACTAATGGGTAAAATACCTGTCATCTTAAACATCCTAGGAGTAGGACATTTTGATTATATAACCAAAGGTATTACCAAAAACTTTTTCTTTGATTTTTCTTTTCTTTTCCTTCAGGAATACAGTAATATTATGATGTTAAAACTTATTTTCTGTGTTCTTTTGTGGGAAATAAAGAATGAGAGAGATTGTGTGTGGGTTTGAAGCATCTTGTATATCTGGAAAGCCATGGGGGTCATGACAGGAATCAGAGGAAGGGAAATGGAAAACTGGGCCCTTGAAGCTAAATCAGAGCTTAAGGAAGAAGTCTGATGTTTTTTCTAGGTCATATTTCTACACTTTACAGCCCAGGTTGGCAGGTTGGGAACATATATGATAATAAGGGCATGAATTCGGCTGGGGTGACCTATGAATCCTTAGTATGGTAAACAGATTGCAGTAGAAAATCACTTGGGAAATACTACTAGTTCTTATTATATATTATATACTTCATAGCTAATATATCAAAATGTAAATGGGTCAGTCTCCTTTACAAGATTAAAAAATCCTCTAAGCGAGGGATTATGTCTTCTTTTATGTCACTGTCTATGTCTGGTATCTTGTTAGGTATATTGCAGGTGTTCTTAGTCACGTAGCTTTTTCAATCAATTGGAAAAGAAAATAATACATCCAGATTTTGGGGGTGGGGAGGGGTTTAAGACTCTTGGTGAATATTTTCTGTTAATCTCATTTATGTACCTAGGAATCTGAAAAGACTCTGGAAAATGTGTGTTGCATTTTATTTGAAATTCAGAAACAGATGGAGTTTGGGTAACTAAAATTCTCTATTAGAAATCAATTCTGCAATTAGGCAGCAAAGCTGAAATGTTCCCGTTCAAGGGACTCCGGTTGTTCTTTGGACCAACTACCAGTAGATAGTATGTGGATTTTGATTTCAGTAAGCAACTGAAGACAAACTGTGACCAAAGGAGTTCGAAAATATATAGCCCCAGGGTCTAAGTGCCTTCAAAGTAAGAAACTTCTAATCAGCTGCCTTGGACCTGGGGGGCTGAATTCAGAAGTCACCTTCCTGCTCCTTCAACCACCAGAACTGGAACTCACCCTTCTCCTTCCTTTTTCTTTCCAGGCCCTTAGTCCTGCCAAGCCCCAGCCTGGGGCCTTTCAGCGCCATTGATATTGTCCAAGAATGTCCAGGGGGAAAGGAGGGAGGACACAAGGAGCCCAGCCCGCTCTGCCTCCTCCACTGCCAGGGCAACCCCAGTGCTCATCATAGAAAGAGGTTCAAGAAAGGGACATGGCATTTCCCTCTATGTCCCTCATCCAGCCTCTAAGTTCGGGACTGGCTCCTAAGTTCACGTCCAGTCCCCAGTTAAGTTCTGTGTTGGTTGCACACATGCGTACATATGAAACCTTCAAGTTTACACTGAGTGGCCCCAGCTCTGGGGCCCCTAGTGCCTCTGGTACTGGGGTCCCTTTTGCCCTACCTGGTCCATTCCAGACACCAGGGTTGGGGAAGTTGGGTCAGGCCTCTGCCTCACAGGTGGAAATGTGTTTATTCTTCTCAACTTGGTTTTATAGCTCTCCTTTGGGCTGGGGAGAGAAGATAGGTCTGGATCTTCGTTCAGAACTCCGTTTAATGTCTGTTTACATGCTATGGTTGCATGCCTGTTTTCTATGAATGAGGCTGCATTAAGTTAAAGAAACAGCAGATGCAAGAAAATAATAATTTGATGAGGAGCCACTTAATATAGAATTATCCTGGAAACTGTTAAGTTTATCTGTATTTCTAAACATGCTCTGAATTCTAATTATTTTAAATGCAAATGAAAATGATAATGAACATCTCATTCAGAGATTACTCAAAGTTATAAGGGGTCTATGTTAGAATGGCAGTTAGAAAACTAAATGAGTCTACCCACTAAGATAACAAGTATCTTTAGTATCATGAAGAAATCAAGACGTGTTTTTCCTGCCAGGATCCTAAGCCAAACATTTTGCTCCTGCTTTCAGCTTTGAAGCAAAGCTGTTTGACTTCCAAAGGCTCTTTGGATAAATACACATTCATACCCTAAACTTAATACTTCTCTGAGTTGTTCTGACAGTTATCTAGGTTCTTTTAGCCTATTATCCAAAAATGTAGTTCTCACATCCTGAATTAATTCGTTTCATATAAAAGCTAAAATATCTAATGGAAATCCAAAAAGCATTTTTATCAGTAATATTTATAATGGCTCATAAGCCGAGTCCCTCAAAATATAAAAATAGTTTTAAAACCATTTTAAATGGGTCTCCCTTTCCTACCTTCTTTGTTGTTTGGTGGTTTTTTTCCCCCTAATATAATGCAGGAAATCCCCACATATGATAAAATGCAAAGTGCCATTACTTTTCTTTGTGGATAGCCAACTTTGATTTCAGAATCAAATTGCTGTTCTGGGAAACCCAAAGTGCTTCCTTAGAGAATGACTGTCTTATTTTCATGATAGGTTTCATGAGTAAGTTTATAAAGGTCTCCTTTTAACTACCCATGCTGTCACTCCTAAACTTTTCTCTCCTTTATTTTCATACCAGAAATTTCAGAGAAAATAAAATGTTGAGTCACAGAGTAATAAAAAATGAGCATGAAACAGAGGAGACAGGCATTTTTCAAAAACAACAACAACAACAACAAAACACTGTAATGAGCAAAATCCAGACAAACATCATCTTCTCGTTAAACTGCAGGAAGTCAATAGAACCAATATATTTGCAGGAACTCCGATATCAGAGCTATGTGAAACTCGTGCCTCCTTTTCTCTGAGAGGATGATGTATTGATCAAGGTTCTCCAGAGACACAGAACTATGAGATAGATACAGATATAAATGATATAGATAGAGATATGGGTATAGATATAGGGGTGAGCAAAAGTAGGTTTACAGTTGTGAGTATGAAAACTCATTTTATTCTGGTATTATTATTTATTATTTTGTATTTTCCATACAAACAACTGTAAACCTACTTTTGCTAACCCCTGTTAGATATAGATGATAAGAGGAGATTTAGCATAGTAATTGGCTCACATGATTATGGAAGCCAAGGTATCCCATAATCTGCAGTCTGTGGTGTTAAGTTTAAGGCTGAAGGCCTGGGCATTGGGGGCCTGATCTGAGTCCAAAAGTTCAAGAACCGAAAGCCCCAATATTCTAGTGGAGGAGAGGGTGGATATCTCAGCTCAAGCAGAGAAAGGCTGACTCGCCCTTCCTCCATCTTTTTGCTTTATTTGAGTTCTCAATGAACTGGGTGATGCCAACCCACATTGGGAAGAGCCATCTACTTTACTCAGTTCACCAATTCAAATGGTAATCTATCCCAGAAACACCCTGAAAGATATACACCCAGAAATAATGTGTTACCAGCTATACAGGGATCCTTTAGCCCAGTCACGTTGGCACATAAAATTAACCATGATAAGTACCACCTGTGAAGGCTCTTCTAACTGGTAACATAATATCACATGACCTCATTTTTGCAGTTGAGGCAGAGAAGAATTATTGCTTCTTTTGTTTTGTGACTCTGATGAGACCGTATGAAATGGAGCCTGAGTAACAGTATGCCTGGGATGGCTCCAGGGACATGCTTCTAACAATTTAACTGTGGGGGTCAAGTAACTTGTGGGGTCATGTGTCTTTGCAATAGATCAACATGATTCTATGTTTGCTCCCACTTGGTCTGATGCTCCAGCTATAGCTATGAGAAACCTACAGATTAATTGGGAGTCAGTTAGCAGAGGGGTAATGTTAGAGTAAACTTGCTTGAGTCTTGAAGAGCTTTAGCTAGGTCTGTGTGTAATCATATTAGGGATTCAGCATTTCTGAATTTCAGCTGAATTAATATTTCCAGGAATAAGTTGACCAACCTTAAATGGCTGGTCCAAACTCCACTTCTAGAGTAACTGATAACAACTTTCATAATATTTCTAATGAGACATTTATTCATCTTTGAGAGAAGAAAAACTATGTACAGAATTTTGAGTCCCTTCAGGAAAAACTGAAGTTCCTGAATTACTTTTATAGTAGAGAAGTGGAATAAATGCTAGCTTAGTATATAATGATTATAAAATTTATGACTTTTGATTTTTTTATTCTTTTATGTATAAACCTTATAAACTACAGTGAATTTTAAAATAATCCCAAATCTATAGTACCTGTTCATCCCATGAATAACATAGTCTTAAAATATGGCACCACATATGGAACCTACAAACCAGGCTCTCTAAGATGCACTGAGAGATCTCAAGAGCGCAAATAAAAAGCAAACAAAAAAAACTAACACACAAGTAATTTTAAATGTTATAAAAACTTTGAAAGAAAGGTTATTGATTAAAATATGCAAATATATGATATTTTGAGCAGCATGTTTAATACCACAAAGATTTTTTTTCTATCCTGAGAGAATGAAGAGGAATACATTCCCTCAAAAATATATAGTAGTCAATATATTTTCTGATAACAGACAACTGTATATAATGTTGATGAATTTGTGCTAGCCTATACCACTGGTATAGGATCTGTTAAGAAAATATAGTAGGGAAATATCTTCACAGTTTATTAATTCTAAAGAGCTGGTGTTGACCTTCCATGTGGACTCATGAGTATTTACGAGCACTACTGCACATGTTGGCGATAACTCAATGAATTTGTCCCACATTTTCTGAATTCTACATGCCTTCCACGATTTTTGTCCATGTAAGTTTGTTCATGATGTTAGGTAATATAGATGCCTGTGCAATTCTTAGAATTCCTTCATAGCTGATCATCAAAACAGTGAACCTGCATGAAGACTGTATCCTGGGAAACTTACTACAGAAGAGCAAAGCTTTGTACAGGGCTTGAGACATTCCAGTTCATCTATGGAAATGAATTATATGATTATTTGTTATTGATGTCATTTATTTTTAAAAATTGTCTTCTTTCTCATTACCTGTTTGGGAGTGCGTATAGTCTCATTCGTATTTTCTTGGAAATTCACCTTTGCTAAGTTTACTGTACTGGGGAGACACCAGCTGATTGCTTCCTCAAGGCTCCACGTGCATGATGATCTGCCTAGTTGTCAGCTTAGAAACCTCTCAGAAATGTATGAAGGCATAAGATAAATGACTCAGTTACTTTCCATAAGCTGCGATGTCTTCACCAGGATATTGATTCCCTTTGGAACAGGTAGATCTCTAAGCAATGATTTATAGTGCAAATAAATTATGAATTTTTATTAATGCAACAATTTAATCACAGGAATTAATCTTAAATAGGGTGCAATGACCTAAATCTGACAAACAACTGGTCCCTATTGCCTATGAGGAGAATAGCATCATTCTTGCCTGGGCCCTCAATTCTGTTTGCTTCGAAATAGAATGAACACCACTTAACATGTAAATTCTGGAGAGCAGACTGATATATGAAAATTTGCAATAAGCCACAAGCTATCATTTTAAATTTAGTGCTTGTTGAGGATTTAGAGTGAAAGTTGTATCTATTCAACTGTAGGGTCTAAGAGTAATTGTGTATTGCTTGTCATACTCATCATTTTATATATATGTATATGTATTTTAATAGTTGAAACCAGAAATGAGGTTTTACTTTAATATTTTTAAAGTTTTAAAAAAGTATTTTACATATTATCTTAAAATTACTATCTTCTAATATTGACAAGTATTCGGCTAGAGTTTTTAACTCTAGCAATTAAAAAGGCAAACAATAAGACCCTAGATTATTTTGTAAACAATAAAAATAACTGCTTTAGTCAGTTAAACTTTGATTAACAGACACTGTTTTCACATGAAACTGGACACAAGGCAGTGTGTGGCTGAGCAACGCAGAGACAGACTGTTGCCTCATGGAGCCTGGTCCTGTGCAGAAGACAGAGGAAAAACCATAACTAAGCCAAGCTTAAACTAAACGAACACTTGCAAATGTGCAAAGGGAACCTGGCTTCACGCGGAGGGTTAGGGTTAGTCAAGGCTTTAAGTTGAGACATGAGTTTGAGCTCATGCGGCAGGTAGAGGGGAATAATAAAAATTATTTCAGGTATGAGAACTGGCATGTGGGAGTGTCTGCAAAAGAGAAGAGGATGGTGGTTTTGCAAACTAAGGGGCGCCTCGTACGTCTCAGACAAGGAATGTGTGCAGGCTCATGGGATCAGGTGGGAATAAACAGCTCAGCCAGGTTAATCATTGTGAATTTTATTTCAGGGTTAATGAGAAGTTGTTCATGAATGTAGGGTGCTAAACTCATATGTGGTATATAGAAAAGAAAAGGAAAAAGAAAAGCTCCAGTGTTATAGAAACAGGGAGAAGAATGGTGGTTGCCAGGGGCGGGGCGGGTAGAGGAAATAGGGAGACGCAGGTCAAAGCGCGCAAACTCTCAGTTGTAAGATAAGCAAGTTCTGCGCATCTCTGTGCAGCATGGCAACTGTAGTTAATACTGTATTTCTTGAAATTTGCTGAGAGTAGATCCTAAGTGTTCTCATCACGTACACACATACACCCATACAAAAGAGTTAACTATGTGACGTCGTAGATGTATTAATTAACTTGATTGTGGTAAGCATTTCACCATGCATATTAAATCATCTTGCTGTATACTTTAAATATATATAATTTTATTTGTCAATTATCCCTCAATAACTGGAAAAATAGTTTTTAAAAAAGAAGTTGTTCATGAAGAATAACAAAATCAGGGCTGTATTTTTAAATGCTCACCCTGGAATAGTATAGAGAAAGAGCTGGAAGGAGACAGAGTAAATCGTAGAAAGGCCACTAAGAGGCCTTTGCAGAGTTCCAGGCAAAGAATCTTAGCCTGGCTGGGTAGATGGAGAGAAGGGGCACAATCCAGAGTCTTTTCAAATTTAGAAGTAAGATTGGGGAAATGTTCCAGAGTTACCAGCCTGACAATATTATCGTCTAGTTTATGATCTGACATTTTAGTATTTTTATGATCAAATTATATCTTGTTATTCTGTAAGATTATGTTGTTACAAAAACACTTTTCCCCCTAGTTTTTACAAGAAACACTCCTAGTTTATTTAGGTACTGTAAGAATGGGTTGTGTTATTACATTAGCTCATTCTTGGTTTTCTGATACATCTGTGCCAATCAGAAGTGATATTATCCCAGCAGTTGGAACCAGATAACAGGGCATTTCTAGTTTCTGGATGCGTATGTAAGCATTGAAAAGCTAACTACCTTGATGGACAATGTTCTGTGTTTTTTTAACATAAGAGATACAGACTCTCAGCCATACGTTAAACTACAGATGAAAAAGAATTGGTGGAATGATGTTGCAAATTCACATCTAAAAACAGAAATACAGATCTAAGTTTATAAATCTGCAAAATTTCCAAATTACTGCTCTTGAAATAAAGCCATTATAAGAAACTCATCCTTATAGAGCATTTTTAACTCATCAAAATGGGCAGTCCCTGGCTTCCAAAGCATATGAAAGAATAATTCACTGGGTTGTTCAACCTGTTACAACAGGAACTCTTTTAATGAACCGTCTCTTTAACTCCCTTTCCAGGTTAACCAGTGGCCCCTACTCCCTCTCTGATTCTTTCTGGCAGCCAGATTACTGTCCACTCCACCTGCAATCAGTTTTCCCTATAAACTTTCCAAGAGTCATGATGTCATCTCCTCAACCAGGTTATTCCAGTTACACATAATTTCATAATTATATTATTTAAGTAAGTTACATGAACTGATAAAATATTGTAAGGAGAAAGTCAACTTTTAAACTAAGTTGAGTGTGTTTCAAAATGGTATGTTATTGGTAAGTCTCAGCTCTCCCACCTCTCAAATTGTTACAAAGTAGGGGTGGGCAAGAGAGATGAAAAATTTGGCGTTAAAAATCTATTATTCTGAACTCACAAATGTCTTAAATCCTTGCTCCGCTTTAAAGGTATCAAAACTTCAAAGCATGAACGATGCATTATGGATGTTTTGTGCAAAAATACAACTCCATTTGGCAGACTTATTTTAAAAAGGGGGCATGCTGGCTCACCATCAAAGATGGGGAATGAATATACATTCATATGTTTTAAATGAATATAAAACGTTTAAATTATGTATCATTTAAAACTATCCCACTTTTAAACTGATGCCAATTAGCCAGCATGAGGCCAGATCAGGTCTTTTATTGTCCCTCTTTGTCCCTGGCCACAGGACAGCCCAGACATCAAATATTCTTTGCTTGAGTCATCAGTAAACATTCTGGTCTCTATATCTTTATTTTGATGGGCTAGAATCTGGCTTCTCTGATTTACAGCAGCTCCACTTTACCTCCTGCCAAAATATCTCCTATCCAGCCTGCATTCATCTCCTCTTAGCAGCCTTAGGTAACATCATGATTTCATTGCAATTTGTGACAAATATCAGGATCAAACCTTTTATGTCTGCCTCATACTGCCTATTGTATAAGTAGTGAGAAATTGAGTACCTCTGAGCTTTTTGGGTATATTTTCTCTGCTAGGTACCAAGAGAGTAATAATCAATATAGCGCCAGATGCGAGCAAGCAAACCCTCATCCAAGAGACTGCTGCCTGCTGCCTCTTGATGGTTCAGCTCCTTAGAATAATTAAAACAGGCAATTTGAGCGCAGATGCCTTTCTCTTGTTAATCATCAGGTCATTAGCCTTAATAAGATCAATCTGTGATTAGATTCACTGTATCCCAATCCAATGAAATGGAGCAGAGAGGAAATCAAATTTCAGTACATGTTTCATTTATCTCTAACCTTCATCTCATGCCACAAAGCCCAATGGGTCTTTGGAGGTTATAGATGCACTATCTTGACGCTTAAGTGATCAGAGATTCAGTAGACTGACAGTCAAAGACGGGCAGATAGAAGAATAATAAAGGCGATTTTAGTCACCTGCTCTTATTCCTGAGACACTGAAGCAGGATTGGCTGGATTACTGGGGATTTGACCTATTTCTTATAATCATTAGTGTCCTCCACAGGGATGTGGGATGTGGGATGTGGGTAGAAATCGGCACTGCTGTTATGGTGCTAAGGAAGGTAGATTTCTCCCACATGTCAAGGATTGCCTCCAAATCCTAAGTAAACCCGGACCCTCTGACTCCCCAGTGAACTATCCAGAATTGGCAAATCTGTAGAGACAGAAAGTAGATCAGTGGCTGCCAGAATCTGGGGTAAAGGGAAGTAATAACACAGGACATCTCATTGTTTGGCAGTTTCTTTTTAGGGTGATCAAACTATTTGGGACTTAGTGGTGGCGATCGCACAACTCTGTAAATATACTAAAAAGCACTGAATTGTTCACTTAAAAATGGCAACTTTTATGGTATGTGAATTAAATCTCAATTTGAGAAAAACATTTCACAGTCAAAAACATCATGCTGATCAGGCCACAATAGACCAATTATATCAGAACACCTGGGGCATAGAACCAGGGAAGAGAGATCCCAGCCTCTGCTTCCACATTGACTTTCTGTTTCACATGGAAGGTCATGAAATCATAAAAGGTGAGAAGTGGAAGGATTTTGTGACCCTTATGTTCAAGCCTTAACCTAACAGCACCCTATTTAAAATGTAACTGGAGAACATTTGGGGGTAACTTGAACACCAGAGAAAGGCTAATTCATAATCAAGCCACTATTCTTCATGGGCAGTCATGGTCAATGCCATCATGGTCAACTGGCCTCCTGCCTTCCCAGTCACCTGTATTTTTGTGTATTTGTTTTCTTACTCATCTATCTGTCAAAAGTTTTATCCTAATCCTTGGACATTTCACACTGTCCTTCATGTAGTGTGGGTTCTAGCAGCAGGCATTTTTGGCTAGGTTACTGAACACGTAATAATACTACTGAACAGGTTTGATCTGTGGGCACAGTTCTTATGGTCTCTATTATGACACGTATGATACTCAATGGCTTTTCTGATAATTTGATCATTGCTTATTTAACCTCCTAAGAAATATGTTAAAATATGACTTCACACGACCTACCTCAGCTTCTCCACGTCTAACATGGAGACAACAGCATGCCTGCCTGGCCTCCCATAGTTCCACATATAATAAATAAATCGCCTGATGTAAAAGGCTTTGATATGTTCAATAACACAAGTATGGTTATGAAAAATAGAAACCGTTGCTTGTTCACTTATTGTAACCTAAATCTGCTATATAGAGAAGGAAAAATAATATATTGAGGATGGTAAGAGAGATGATAAATGTAAAGGGGTTTATAATTTTTAAAGGATAAGGCTAAGAAGAAAGATGATTGACATCTCTAAATTAATGAAGCTGATAGAAATAGGGAAGAATGAAATCCTTTGATACTCAACAGAGGCAAAGTTTATCTCTCAAAAGAATGTATGATACAGTTTCACACTGCAGGGAGCAAACTAATGAAAACAATGTCTAAGACAGTTTACAGGTATCATATATCTAGTCCATGAATGAATTTTTTCAGAATACCACCTGTATTTATGTTATTTTTATATACTTACTAATACACTTCTGGTGTTGGCCATTCCTATGGCCAACATAAGTTTTCAAATGTTTCTGCATGATTCTGAGAGCAGAGAGGGAAAGAGTGGATTCTTTGTACATTGACAATTGTTTGCACAATCCTTTGCAACATTTCACTGACAGTGTTGCCAGTAATCCGGGCAATTCCTCAGCAATGATTTAGCCAACAATGGATTTAAAGTACTATAACTTTTATATTCATTCACTACAATTAAAAACTCAATATCAGTATAAAAAATAGCTACAGTGTTTAATCTCAGTCCTTTTAAACCAAAGAGGTTGACAATAATCATCTCTCCATGTCCCCGTGAGCCAGGTCTCTTCTAGAAAGGGCTTTCTGGCAGAACATTGAGGGAGTACCAACTCAGTGTGTGGGCTGGAGCTCAGGACCTAAAAATGCACTTGGAAGAACAGTTTAAAAGGCTATGCGGTTGCATACATATGTCATCAAGACAAAAAATAAATGAAGGAGAGTGAAAATGTAACATACATTTAGTTTCAAGCCAGTAAGACATCACTCAGCAGCTAAAAACCTGATCAAGTCTATGTTGCACAGATCTCATGGGGGAGTCTGCACTTCAAATAAGAAAGAACACGCTTACTAAGAAGGATGAGGTGCTAGACTACATTTTATCATTTATCTAGCTGGTTTCTTTTGGAAGTTGATACCCACTAGAAATTGTATGTATTGTACTTTCTATATTTTAAATAAACGTATAACACCACTTTATTGAATTTTTCCCTTACTCTTTGCTACGAGAGTCTTTTTCTTGTGAATTTGGGAACACATATCCTGTAGTTTCCAAGGGAATCCTGTTCAGCAAACAATAAGCCTTTCTTTTTAAGGTCCAGATGAGAAATAAAATCCCTTTGGGAAGATAAGGAAAGTGCCATGTCTATACTCAGCTTGGAACTTTGTAGCAGCAAGGACTCCAGATAGCATCTAGCCTAGAGTTACTCTTTGATACTTTGTTTTTTAAATCCTATTCTTCCTGATATTTCTTTTAAATCATTATTTATAGGGATAATAATTTAAACTTTTTTAAAAGATAGCATCGGAGATCAATAACAGAATTTGGAAGAACTTTGTGTGTTATAGGAAGGAGACCCCGTGGAGACCCTTTGAAGTTTACAAGGATAACAAGCCACTTCCAAGGCACATGTCTGGGTGACTCTGTAAGAAGCAAATTGTCTTAACCAAATTTTGGGCTACAGATGATGTTTTTGGCATTCTTGTCCCTGACAGGTCCAAATCAGAGGACTATGGGAGTCAAACAAGCACCGGCTCCTATGCGAACCCCTCCCAGGTTTTGATAACTTCCGCTCTGCTCAGCCACATTTCGAAAGCAACCACTGTGTCTGCCCATAGGCGTGTATCGCCCCTTTTGGCGGCCACAGGGATGGCACACTCTTCTGTCAAATATCTTTCCCTTTAATCGCTGATACTCGGACTCCCTTCTTCATAAGTCAGTACCATAACAAAGGATAAGGGTTTAGGGAGAGATTTCAATTTATACTTAAACGATGTACCATGACTAACAGATGAACATGACAGACTATCAAATGTGTCTATTTTCTCTCTCTTTCAAAACATGTTAGAATGATATCAAAAGACTAAAACTTGATAATAAAAGACTAAAGTATACTCATAAAGACAAAGAGAGAGGACAACAGATGAGAAATTGCAGCACACTTGGGGGGAAAAAGCAGTGAGCAGTTGAATAGGGCTGATGTAGACGGGAGGAAACTATAACCTAGGTGTCTGCACAGGTAGGTTACAATGAGAAATAATGCAACTGACTGTCGATTCCTGGAAAATCTGAGAAGTGGAGGTATAGTAGTGCGAGGAATAAGAGAGGGAACTGATGTTTTCTGGTCTAAGCCTTGGTATATGATTTAATCTTTTACATCAGGTACATGAATTGTTCTAATTTAAAAAAAAATAACAACTTAGAACTTCTGAGAAATGGTTTTCTATCACGTGACTGTGAGATGCGGATATTGATTCTTTCCTTCCTGTGTATACATTGTCCAACCTCTAAAAAAAGCTCTTTTTGGGAACGAATTGGAATGCAGATCAATTGGGATGGAGATTCAGTGCGATTTTTCCTTTTGCATTAAAACTAAATTCATTCCTCAAATGGTCTTTCCTCTGAGGAGACAGCTCTCAGGCTATTGAATTCAAAGCCCCATGTCATTCTGTTTCTGCTTATCTGTCATTCAGTGTATCCCACCACCCCCAAGTCAAAGGGGACAAATTGCCACTTCATTCAGTGCCTTCCCCCCAACCCCAACACACACCTTTTGGAGCAGGGAGGTGTGTGGTCTGGTTCTCTTTTTGGCTTGGAAGCCCTGGTCTCTGTCACAGGGCATCTAATCAGAGCCCCCAGTTTTGAGTAGGACTACAGCATCTCTATTTTAATTTCTCCCCAGCTGTGCGACTGGCTGAAACACAGATGGGAAGTAGAGCTGTGGGAAATCAGAAGAATTGAAAAGTGAGTTGAAAACCCAATGAAGCTTTAACAAGAGCAGCATCGCTCTGAGATTTCTAAGCTCCCAGAGTGGGCAGGACTCTCTGGCTTTCTTATTTCTTTTCCCATACTTTGGGGTGTAGCTGTGTCTTAAGATATACTGGAGAGGAAGATGGGGGGCTGGAGATGGCTAGAGAAGGGTCCTGCTATCCAAATGTTTTGCTTGCTTTAGATTTGCTCCAGCAGATGGATTTTTCTCTGATTAAGGTGACCATGTATTTATTATCCAGCTGGACACTTTTTAGGATCTAAGGAGTTTATTAATAAACAAACAAGACAACTCAAGTATGACCCAGGACTCTTTGGGCAAACTGGGATGTTTCCTAGTTTGTATTCTTCCCCAGTCCGTTAACTAGAACACATGGGCACTTGTATTTTGTGTCCTGACTTCTCTCCTGTCCTCCCATCTGATATGACTCTTTCTTAGGCTCATCATTTAACAGTAAGATGACTGTCATGGCCCTAGAGCCTGACACACTGGTACTCCACTCTAAATGGCAAACCCTCCCCTTCTCCTGTAGACTTCAGGCTGTCACTGGGGAAGATCAACTATCAGAGATCAGGCCCTGTGTGTAAATTTTTAACAGCCAAATCTCTCCCCTCTCCTCTAAGCTTGCTAATGCCTCTGAACATTCGAACAACATGTCAGGCCATTATAGTATAAGAAAATTATTCCCAATCCTTGTTTTTCATCTCTCATTATGCTTTAAGATGCTACAAATGCCTCTATTCTCTGCATAAAATTAAATTTAATTCATTCCAATTAAAACCGTATTATATGTGCCACATTTAGAATGGTAGGAGGTATGATGGTATCACAGACACTGTGTGAAAACTGCATTCTGCAAGTAGTCCTGCTAACTTTTAAAATTATGTACAATCCAATTTAATTCATATAGATAATAGATGCTGATATATATATATATCAGATATATATATATAAATTATACCTAGAGAAGTTATTTAGTTCAGATATTTAGGTATAGAAAAAAAATATGGTAAAAAGTAATAGTAGCTCCCTTCTAGGATAAGAAACATATACATTATTTCATTTACTAAAGTATATTGTATATACAGTTAGTATGAACATTGAGCACTGGTGCTCTGTATGAACTCTCAGTTCTTCTGCATGTCTCCATCCTGATCCTGCTCGTTACACTTTCTCCACGTGCTTCCACACCTCGTGACTTTGCCTGCCTTGCGCTCACTGTGCTGGAGTAGGAGCGGCGTTGCTGATTCATGGTCTCATTTTCCTACAGAAAAACCTTCGTTTTTATATCTGTACCTTTTCAAGTTCCTATCGAGTGCAGCCTTTATCAAGCAATTTTTAAGGGCCCTGCCTCCTCTAACATGCTATGCAAAACCAGAGTCATGAAAAGGCTATATGGAATCTTACGAACAAACTGAACAAGGACAATGGGGACAGACTCATAGATGGAGAGCAGGATGACAGCTAAGGGGGGAGAGAGGTTGGGGGTGGAAAGATTGGAAAGGAGGAAAAGAAGGACTCATGGACATGGACAACAGTGTGGTGATTGCTGGGAGGGGTATGAGGGGACTAAAAGGCACTGTAAAAAAATACAATAAAGATTAAATTAAAAAAAGAAAAGAAAAGGCACAGGAAGTAACAGAGATTAATAAAGGAAATCCAAAACAAACTACTGGAGAAACTCAATTCCATTTTCTCAACATGCTCAGCCATGAGCAATGAAACAGTGCCTCACTGAATTGTAAAGAATCAACGGATCACGACATTCACAGTTTGGCCTGGACTTCACAAATGGATTAATCAATTCAGCTGTCAACCTATTTTCAAGACAAAGGAATTCGCTGTTCTCTCATTAAGACTTCTCTCCAAATGGAACCACTGGTCATTCAGCATTTATGAATCTCAGTTTCTAACCTTCTTGCCTTTGTGAATAATACGCTTGTATGCTCAGTTTCCCCCATAACTGCCTTTCTAAAATATATCCTTAGGCCAAGAACCAACACAAATCTAGCTCTTCCAGAAATCACTGCCCAACCTACCTAGCTGTAAATTCTATAGTTTCTTCCCATAGGCAGTAATGATTTTTATATTGAGATATATGAGAGAGAGAGAAGAAAGAGATCTCTTCTTTCACTGGCTCATATCCCTCCTGGTCCAGGCAAAGAAAGTCTAGAACCAAGATGAAAAAAAAGTTAAAAAAAAAATTGAAAGAAGCCCATCTTCTTTTGAGCTTCTAAAAACACAGGTTAGGAAATTAAAATCTATTAAGGGCTTTCCAGGGCAATTTTTTATCCTGTATGTGCATATTTTTTTTCCTTAGTGTCTTGGATTGCAACTGGTTGACAGATTCCACTTTTATTTATATTTCTTCTGAAGTGGCAGAGTAGTTTATCTTTCAACCTTCTGTAGTGGCAATGATAGTTTTAAGATTTTAAGACTATATTATCCTTGGTTATTCCTAATTCCCAGTTGTTTTACAAGTTTTTTAAGAACGAAGTTGGTAAGATTCGGACTGTAGAGCTTTTTGTATTGTTTAGTGAGAATATTCTGTTCGATCCCTAAAATAATATCCCTTTTAATGAATAAGGAAATAACAAGTTTTAATCAATTGTAATCTATCTGAACTGTAGATGCCGTATATGTGATTAAATAGAGCATTTAAAGAATTTATCCTGTGAATTATTTTAAGAGCTGATAGGAAACGTTAGATTCGCTGGGGTTTAAAAGAGAGTAGACTTCTTCCTGAACACAAGAATTTTATTTTGTGTTGTATTTCATAAAGTTATATCTGATTTATCAAAAACACATAGCTGCATCAGTGATTTTCCGAGCGTGGGCTCTAGTATCAGTATCGCCTTGAAATGGGTTAGAAATCAGGATTCTGGGCCTAGCAGCCTGTGTCAGGGAGCCCCCAGGCGATGCTGATGCCGACGCTGAAATTTCCAAGCCACTGGTCTACATCCGGAGTTTGCTAAAAGCTGGACTTTTCGATAATAATGCCGTATCAGCTTGCAAATTTGACTAAACTATATTCTTTCATAGTATCCACATATTATGGTCAGTTTATTTAATTTTAATTTTGCAGAATGTTTGTTTTACAGGATAATGACCAATTACATATACATATGCATCCAATGTGTTCGCAGAATTTGAAATTTTGCTTCTGTATACTTTTTTTAAATAACTAAAAATTAAATAAAAACATTTCCAAATCAGTGCTTCTATGGGTACAGCAATGCCATTATTCTGATGTTCCCCTTTTCTGTGTTTTCTCATGCAACTCTCTCAAATGTTATGACCAGCTTAAAATCCATCAAATAATGTTTTGACTAACATTTTTCTCTTATTTGTTGATAAACTGATAGGATTTGCTCTGTGTAGCCCACTCATCTCATAAACACGATCCTTAACAGATGTAATATGAGTCATTGCACAAGTGTGAGAATGAAAATATCTGCTTTAAAAATTAAAAAACAAACGAACAGGAATTAAGGAAAATAATTATATTAACCACCATGGCAAACGTAAACTATCACTGCCTGATTGAAATAAGCTTGTGTTTATTCTGTCACTGCGAAGCACTGAACAAAACCCATGTTTGCTCATGTCGGTTTTCAGTATCAAAAACATGCAGTTCACACAATGCTGGTGCCCAGATCCTCAGAGGTACATTCAGCCTGTATTATTCTAACCAAAGGGGTCTTTGCCAGTGTGTTTTGCCTCTTCAAAGAAGAAATCCATGCCTAAATGAGTCTTAAACTGGAATCCTAAAATTTTCTCTCCCATGGGACAATCAAAGAAGTTTTCAAAAGAAGCTAGATATATTCATTAGCTATGTGCGTGTGTAGCATGTGATTATCCTGTGCAGAAAAATCTCTTATGGAATAGATATCAATAAGCAGTTTAATTATGTTAACGTTAAATGGTCAGTGACATAAATGCACCTATAAAATATCTAATAAAGTAGAAGTGCTTAAGTCATCAAATGGAAAGAAATCACATTTGACAAAAAAATAGAGTTAGATAGAAATCTACCACATTCAGTAATGTAATTAATCATTCAGGAAGATGTTGATAAGTGCTATTTTCTAAACAAAACAGAACAAACCCAAACGCTAATGCTTGTTTTAATAATTAAGACAATCACTCTCAGAACTCCTGCAATCACCGTAACTGCCTTCTTGCTCTTCCTAGAAGGCTTAATGGAGGCTTTTCAGAAGTGCTATAATCTCCCTCCTAGGATGGTTGAAAATATTGGCACTTACGAACTATACATTTTTCTGGAAATAAGTTTGATCCAGTAAATGCGCTCTGGGTAGGATATTTGTGTTAGATCTAAAAGGATTTTCTAGCAACCCGGAGACGCAGAGCAGAGCCCCTAAAGTGGTGACGTGTGGACGCACCTCTCCCTGTCTCTATAGGGTTTGTTTGTTTGAAGAGCTAAAACAAAAGACAAAAACTTTTTTGAATCATTTTTTAAATCTTAAAATCAGGAGACACCTCACAGAAATCCAGATTTCTGGCTTTCCTTACCACGTGAAAACAGACACTGGAGCTGAGAAGAGCTGGTCTCATTGAGACACATACCTACCTGTTCTCCACATCACAAGTACGCACACGACCAACCTCCCCTTCCTCAGCTCAGGGATCACCTGTCCTGTGCCGGGCATAGCTAAGGGACTAAGGGCTATAGCTGCAAATAAAAGAGATGCAAATCTTCAACCTCATGAAGCTTCCATTGCGGTGGACAAGCCAAGCCAGTAAACAGCATGCTATATAAACAACCAAATTCAGTGGTGTCTTGGATGGAATACGAACAGGAAATGATGGGGCGGGGTTTTAAAAGGTGACCAGAGGACTTTCTGGAAGGTAACGTTTGAGTAGAGTCCTGAGAGAGGTGAGAGAGAGTGTGCCATGTGGACATCTGGCAGAGGGACCCATGGCAGCAGCCTCGAGGCGGGCGTTTGACTAGTGTAGTTGGGACACAGGGTGGAGGCCAGGGTGGCTTTAGTGGGATGAGAGGAGGCCTGTAGTAAAACACACGATCAGAGAGCTTCGGGTGAGGGGCAGTCTGCATAAGGCTTTGTGGCCCATTTTCAGGACTGTTGTTTCCACTGAATGGCACAGGGAGCCAGCTAGTCGCCAGCTCTAAGCAGGGAAGGGACTTGATCTGGCTTACGCTTGAGACGCTCACTTGGATTGCTGTATTGGTGACAGACCGGGGAGGAGTGCGCAGGACCAGGAAGAGTAGCTGAGAGGCTATTGCCACAAAGTAAGTGAGAGGTGATGGTGACTTGCACCCAGGTGGTGTCAGTGCCAAAAGAAAAGTAGTTGGATTCTGGATATATCTTGAAAGTAGAATTGACAAAATTTGCAGTAGCTTTAATGCGAAGCTCAGAAAATAAGAGAGAAAAGTCAAGGATGACTCCGTAATTTAGGACCACAGCAATGAAGTTAGAGTGACTTAACTAAAAGGAAGACTGAACGTACCAGTGAAATTTGACTAAATATTAAATATGCCAGGAGGTAAGTCATGGGACTTCTTAGAAGAGAGAAGGTTCGGATGCTGGGAGTCTACTTCTCTACTGTCCTAAGGGTGAAGGGACCTGCATATCTTCTAATTACAGGAGCAGAGACGTCACGTCGGTATCGTCTGTATTGACAGGAGCACTAGGGAAAAACAGTCCATATTCTAAGTCATATTAAGTGTTTGTATGATCAATTGTTATTTCTAGGTTCTAAGGGATTGTTTCTACTTTGAAAAGTCAAATGAAATATATAAGCAATTGACATAATCACTATTTTGTTAATTTGAACAATTCCGATGACACCTCTAAAGTTACATGTTTAACTAGCAACACTTAAATGATACCTTGAGGATTTGCATACCAGGAAAAAAAATAGCTTATGCTTTTAAAAACACATATAATGGAAATGAGAAAAATAAATAAAAGTATCTATCATAATAATCCCAGCTTTACCACTAACTACCGGTGTGACTGTGGATAAGTTATTTAATTTGTTTCTTAGTTTCCCTTCTTCATAGGGCTCTTCTTAAAATTAACTGAAATTGTCAAAATATTGTTATATATAATATAACTATATAGAATATATAATAACATTTGATTGACAATAATTATGAAGTAAGTGTTCATAATTCTACTTTAATGTGTTAGATACTAGTGTTTTAAAGGAAATAATAATATATTACCTTTTTTTCTAGCACTTTTTCCCCATAGGAAATTAATGTGACTCCTTCTTAATAATTATTTCTTAGGAAGGATGGGAATTATCTTCACCTTTTCTGAAAGTGAAGAAACTGGGCCTGAGAGGACTGTTACACAAGATTGTTGGAAGAGGTCATCAAGAGGCCATGACCCTGGGTTGACCCCATGCAATTAGAGGCTCCTCAGCCTTCCCCTATCCTTCGTACCTTCCAGCCACCTTGCCCGCAGCTGGAGTCAGTTCAAGGACACGACCTGGAGACAGCAGTGTGTTATTGAGACCATCTAGATGGTTCACATGTCAAATCCAGTTAAGGTCACTAAATAAACTCTTTAGATGCTTGGGGGTGGGTGTTGAGATGTTCTGCTCTTACAGCCGGTGAGACAAGCCTCAGACATAAGTCTCCCTGTTTGTCAAACTGCCATCTCCCAACCTGGAGTGGCCTGTATCTTCTTTAATCTGTCCCTGCCTCCACGGATCAGGGGGAGCAGTTTCATATTTCACTGTGGGAACTGCTGAGGTTGCAAACCAATAAAGATCACTTAATGGGCCAGTGGCAGTTTCTGTTCTTCCAAGGAGGCCCCGTTTTCCACGGAATGTTATGCGTGTGAGACTGCAGCATCCAGAGACTGTTCTTCAAGTACTAAATATGCGTGAGTGTTATGGCCAACACTGTACATGGGGAGGTGAGTGAATAGAACAATGAATTCAAAGGAGGTGTTTTTTAGAAACCTTTGCGTATATGCCTTATTCTGGATTTACTTGCACTATTTGACGGAATTCATTATGTTTTGCTAACCAAACACTTCATGGTATGTCTGAGTAGCAAACAAGGAAAGTTTTATCCTCCTAGAAAACGTGCTTTCCTGTAAACGGAATGCTTTGATGCTTTAAGTCAGAAAACTAAGTAATACTTGGGTAGTGGAGGGAGGGCAATAGGGATAATATTTTTAGGCAAGAGACTGGCTTTTAGTGTCCCTCAAATTGCCCCATCTTGAGTTTCCTATCCGACTCTGTGCACAGACAATCTAGTTTCTTCCCTGATATCAGCTCTTGGCTGCAGTCATGCAAATCAGTTTAAAATGATATATGCTCCTTGCTCATTTCTCTTTCACTTCTGTATAGTCTCCTCTCCTCTCCTCTCCTCTCAGGGTTAAACTGCTCCTTCCCTCCCTTAAATGTGGCTTAAAGTTCTGCTGAATAATGCTCATTAGCCAAATGTATGTGTTAGAAGCCTGCCATCAAGCCTGATGGAATAAACACAATTTTCCAATATATAAACTAGGAATTAATAGGACCCTGGCTTACACTATTGAAGGGTTACATTTAAAGTCTTAGATTAATGGGATTTCATACAATAAAATAAGTGACATTGTTGCTCTAAGAGTCAGTTGGGTATTTTGGGGAAGGGCACGAGAATTAGCCTCAGATGGAGTTAAATTCAAATCCTTGTTCTTCCACCCACTATTTGTGTGACTCTGATCAATATATTAAATATTTCTAAGCTTTATTTTCCTACTCCATAAGGTGGAATTCTTCATACTCTTCAATATTGCTATATTCAAGAAACCAAGCATATAAAACAGCCACATAATATGTAAAGGAGTTTGTATCAAGTATGATTCTTTATCCCCTTAACAAACATTCTGACTTACTAAATGCAGTGTTCAGCCCCGTTAACAGGCAGCCCATCATGAGTAGAGAGTGTAAGACAGAATATATATGTATACATACACACACATATACATATGCATATAAAGTATTTCATAATATATGTAAGACAGAATATATGTGTGTATATGAATATATGTATTATATGTGATTGTCTACGTATGCACAGATATACACATATACGAGTACATATACAAAAACCTGTTGTGAGACTTCAAAAATCTAAGATAGCATTCATCTCTACTTTCAGCAGAAGCTTGAGAAGATGTGACCTGTAACATTTAAATTGAACTCTGAGGAATGAAAGGGTAATTTGAGGCATAGGAACTGCATAAGCAAATGCAGAGGGCATTCAAATGTATCTTTCCAGAACCACTGTTACTCAGCTGGGTTACATGAGCTTGCACACTGCATTAAAACACCAGTGTTGGCTTTTTCTCAGTGTGTTAATCTACAGGATTTATATTTAGAAACCCTTCATTCAGGTAGACAAACAATAGGAGAATAGCCAGATTAATGCAAATTGCCATGGACTTAAATGAAATCCTGTAGAGCAAATCCTTCTGGGTCTAGTCATTATATTTAAATTATTGTACTTACAGCATGTTAAAAAACTGAAGTATTTTTATTTTTTCTTATATGATGTGCCAAGAGCTATCAAAAGTCACACTGTTTTTCTAGCACAGTGTTAGAAGTGAGAATTGTGCTTGTAATCAGAATTGCGGTTCAGTTTTTGGAAATTAATAACTGCTTCAGTAGATTAAAAGTATTATAAAAGTACTTTAACCTGAAATAAAGGACAAGCATTGGGAATCAATATGAAATAAAGCAAAAATGTTACATTTAAAACAGATATTCTAGCAGTAATACTGGATTAAGCATTAGTAAATCATTTTAGGGGATCATTAAAAGTTGCTTTTGTAGCCCCTGTTGATATGACTCAGTTGGTTGAGCACTGTCCCCTTACCAAAATGTTGGGGCTTGATTCCCGGTCAGGGCACGTGCTTAGGCTGCAACCAACGTCAGGGCATGTGCGGGAGGCAACCAATCGATGTTTCTCTCTCACATAGATGTTTTTCTCTCTCTCCTTCCTGTCTCTTTAAAATTAATAAATATATTTAAAAATTTGTTCTAAAGTTGCTTTTGTCAGAAAATTACCTGTGGCTTTAGAATCGTCTGTAACTGTCAGCCTAAAATATGTGGTTAAGAAGCAAGTCCCAATTGTGAATTCCACATCCCGTTTTTGACCATTTGTGACAAATAGAGCTATTAGCTCTATCTTGGATTAAGCAGAGGAAACAGACCTAGTAGGACAAGCAATATTAATAATAGCCAAGGTATATTGGGTCTTAATGTGATTCAGGAACTCTAGGAAATGCTCCACAAACAGAAATCTTCAGAGCTTTAGTTGCATTAATTTATTTGGTCCTCACGACAACCTTATGGGGTAGGCAATTTTATTAACTCCATTGCACAGATGAAAAAAGTGAGTCCTTCGGAGCTATGAAGGGACAGAATCAGAATTCTAACCCAGGGATGCAGGCTCCAGAGTCCCCTGCTCAATCCCCTCTCTGGCTCTTGCTAGTTGTAATTTTGCAACATTTTCTACTTTGTCCTAAATGACGAGACCCTGTTACAAAATTTCTGTTATCAGTTGTTTGATTTAATCTCTTTCAAGCAAATCAGAAATAATCTATCATTGGTATTGCTAATAATATTCAACCTGAGTGGGTTAATTATCTGATTTTTTTTTTGCCTAAATATAATATAGCATATGTTCCATATTTGGATCATCTTTCAGTTAATAATGCTAAATTTGTACACTAAAGTAGATGGTTTGCTATTTGTGGGCGCAAAATCATCTCTTAAAGTGAGTTTTAAATTGGAAAATTGATCACCTTGATAAGTCTTCATTCAGCAGCTTTGAAAAATGGTATTTTGTCCTTTTTTATTGAATGTATTGGGGTGACACTGATTAACAAAATTATACAGATTTCAAGTGCACAATTCTATATCCCATCATCTGTACACTGTGTGGTATGTTCACCACCCCAAGTCAAGTCTATTCCTCACCCTTTATCCTCCACCTCCCCCCACCAACCATCCGTGGCAATCACCACACTGTTGTCCATGTCCATAAATTTTCTTCTCTTTTTTGCCTAATCCTTTCAACCCTCTACCTAGCCCCACCCTGCTCCCAACAGAGAGTCAGTCTGTTCTCTAAGGTGGTATTTTTTAGGAGAGACAAAGGGAGGGTTTGCAAACTTTGGAAGTACCTACCAAGGGTGTTAATCTGTACTGAATTCTGAAAATTGGGTGAGATTTATTTTATGCTGTCATTTTACTGTCTTACCTACGACAGAAATCTTATGACTCCTGGCAAGTATGCAGTCTTGTAGCAAATATCTCTGAGACTGGCATTTCTATTGGGCTGGCCAAAAAGTTCATTTAGTTTTTTCCATACAGTGGTTCTAGTATTGCTTAGCTGTCTTTAACTCATACAAAATAATTTGTTAGATTGTATTGTAACAAACTCAGTAGGTTTTCTGCATGTTTGTTTGTTTGTTTTATTTTTTCCCTTATTTCAGTCATGACCTCTGTATTAAATACTAAACAACCTGAAATGTCTTAGAGACTCGTATTTGAATACCCTTCCACTTACCTACACTGTGCCTGATGCTGAGGTTTTGTTAACACAAGACAACTTCCTCCAGCCTCTGTTAGAGGTAGAGAACTCTAAAGACATTGCCCCATCCTACCTTTGCCTCTCAAATAATTTTGGTCAATTGCTGGCCTCCTGAAGGGTTTTATTTATCTATTACCTCCATAAATGGTCACAATTACTATTTCCTGTGTTCTTTGATCTGCTATAATTGTTAGCTTTTATTTTTCCCCAATATAAAGTTGTTTAAAACTTTATGTAACTCCCTGAAATATTCTATCTACATCTATTTACCCTTATTTCTATCCAATCTATTGGGTTGGCCAAAAAGTCCATTTAGTTTTTTCCATAAAAAAAGAGACACATTTTTTCATTTTCACCAATAACTTTATTGATTTGGATATATTTCGAGTATGTCAGCTATCTTCCTCTATTGGCTTCTAGTGGGTAGAGGCCAGAGGTGCTGCTTAACATCTTCCAATGCATAAGACAGACCCACAGCAAAGAATTATTTGGCCAAATTGTCAATAGTACCTAGAATTGTCACAAACCACTTTTGACACATTTGATCAGTCACAGCACCTTCTCCATACACTGCACAAATCCTTTTCTTTTTTTTGCACTTCAGTTGTGTTTTTACCTTCCCTTGAAATAATAAAGCATAATACACCAAAAATGTTGCATATCTTCCATCTTCAATATTGAAGTGGCTGCACAAAAACTCACCGATTTTGATTAATTTTTTAAATGTATGCTTATATGACAGCTGTTACAATACAATCTAACAAAATAGTTTTGAATGAGTTAAAGACAACTAAGCACTACTGGAGCTACTTTACAGAAAAAAACTAAAACGAACTTTTTGGCCAACCCAATATATTTGAAGAAAGTGGATCTAACCGTGAGATATGTAGAGCAGGAAACTTTGTGGTTGATCGATAACTAAATCAGCTTTGCAGATGGACTTGATGTTCTGTAGAACACAGCTTCTATTCTTTTTCTTCTTCTACTTAACCCTGAAACCTCACATACCAGCCAGCTTGCCACTGTATTGCCTGGAGAGTCAAGCTCTTACCATCCCCTTTGATAGATTCTCCACTATACCTCTGAAGTTTAAGTACATACATAAAACAATTTTAGAATCACTTGGATAACAGAGTACTCTCCACATAGATGTGGCATATCAAAGCAGGCATGTTTTCATGGGCTTTTGAAAATAAAACCAATGACCAAGTTATTTAGTAATAAAACACCGCAATTAGGATTTGTTACTTTGGTTTCCATTAGGTAAAGTGATAAATCAATGAAAATGTGTCTTCTATGTCATCACAAACTTCTGTGGTGTTAGAAGCTTTCTAATTATCTCTGTTATATACACATTCTTTGTAGAGCAAGCATAACTATTTATTAGAATTGGCATTTATCCATTTAAACAGCAGCAGTTTATTTTATTTAATTTTTTCTATCCTTACCAGAGGACAGTTTTTCATTGCTTTCAGAGAGAGAAGAAGGGAGTGAAAGAGAAACATGGATGTGAGAAAGAAACATCGGTTGGTTGCCTGTTCGTATAGGCACTGACCAGGGATAGAACTTGCAACCTGAGTATATTGCCTGACCAGGAATCGAACCCACAACCTTTTGGTTTATGGGACAATGATCCAACCAACTGAGCCACACCAACCAGAGCTATTTAAAAAGCAGGATTTTAATCAAAGTTGTCAAATATCCAACATCTACTGGGCAATGGAAACATTAAACATAGTTCAAGCCTTGGGATTGACCACAGAATATTTAAAATCTACTGGATGATACAAATCTAATTCAAATATTAAAGATATAATTAATTTCTAATTATATAATAAAGATATAATTAGTTGCTAATTTTTGATGTGTATATATTCCTCACTTATGAACCAGCAGGTTACAGTAAGGGCTGGGTTTGTTTCTATGGCTTCATGAAAGAAGAAACAATGTAACTGACTATGAAGAGTGCCTGCAACACTGGCCACAGAAAGCCAGCTTCCTAACAATGTAAAAGATTGAACTACGGGGTTTTAATTAGCTATAAGGAAATGATGTCATCACTTCTTCTCCGGGCCCTGACTTTCTCATTTGCAGAATAAGAGTTGTAGCCGATAATCATTAAATTCTCTATCAGCGAGAAAAAATTCAATTTTGAGGCACAATGTGCGTGAAGGCACAATGGTGAGAGGAGACAGCTAATATGAGTAAACATGAAAGAAGTGACCCCATCAGAGCAGAGAGTACACAGTCAGGCTTAATTGAATATAAAGCTGGATGTGCAGCATGATATCATTATACACACTATATAGGGTCTTAAAATCAAGCAGATGAGTATAGATTTGATGTGAAAGTAAATGGGTAACCACTGGACCTTTGGAGGCAGAAGAGCTGCATAATGAATGCAGTGCTTAAAGAAGATTATTTGGACAGGGAAATAAATGAATGATGGATTGATTGGAGAAAAGGGAGACTGGGGTTAGAGCAGCCACCCAGAGGACTGTAACTACGCTGGAGGGTGAGGTACATCCAGCACTTTACAAGGAGCATGAACCCTGTAAACTATGCCTGGTTGTTAAAAGTCAGAGCTAGATAGCAGTTTAAGTGGTAAAGACAGATTTATTCAGGACTATTACAGCAAGAGAAAAAGACCTCAGTATAAAACGAGGATTAATTCCAAATACAATATGGGTCAGTAGGAACTTATAGCCTAAGAGCAGGGTGAGGATGGGGTGATGGAAAATTGTGAAGAGGAAACAATAGCGGTAAGGGAGGGTTTTGGCTAACCTGACCCAGTAGGATATTTACTGCAGGCAGGGAGATGATTAGACATCCTCTGAAGGATGGCAAAAGTTGACGACCCTGATCAAATATCCAGGATGATTAGAAAGAAGGATGGGAGGTTTTAGCTACATGAATTTAGCAGAACTTTTGCTAAAACTGGATAAAGCAATCCAATGATTGCTTTATATGCATCGGAAGTCCAAACATCAAGACCTAGCTGAAAGGTTCAGGGGATCCTGGATAGAATTTGTCGAGGAAAGCATTTTGTCAACTCTAATTCTGATATTAGGGTGGACAAAAACTTTGAGCATCTTTTCCTCATTTGTATGGTAAGGATATATCAGCTTCTCAATCTCTAAAATCTTAGGATTCTCTGGTAACAAATTATTCTAAGTATTATAAATATTATAAAACAAGATGATCAGGATTTTACCTGAAGCAACAAATAGTAATTTATTTTTTTCTGTCCAGCCAATAGAAATATGATTTACTTTGTGTGATGATAAGGCTTTTTAGAGCGTTTTGTGTGTGTATGTACACATACATACACATATATGTGTGTATATACCTATACACATACATATATTTATATACAAGATGGGCAAAAGTAAATTTACAGTTGTATTTATGGAAAATAATACAATAATTAATAATAACACAATAATAAATTCTGTTTTGCATATCACAACTGTAAGCCTACTTTTGCCCCATCCTGTACATACACACATATCTCACACATCATTTTTGAGATGATCATAGTATCTTATCATGGGCTCTAAATAAGTTAGCAAATGCAATTTGGCACGCGACTTCTCTTATTCACTCTATTTTCCCTATGATCATCCTTTCGGTATCAAATTGCGATGACTAAAATGTAGTGGATGGAGTATTGTTGTAACGCGATAGTGATGCTGCCTTTTTCCAAATTGCATTTCTGTAGGTTTTATTAGCAGGAAAGCAGCTCACAGTATGAGTGACCGCCAGGATAAACAGGAAACCAGCTGTGATGAAAATACCTTTTCGTGGGTTTGAACCACCAGAGCCAGTCATGAAACTTTAAGTCTCTGAGAAAGCACAAGTCAAACAGACTATGCGATGGCAAACGGACTTTTCTGGGAAAGAAACTTGATGCATCCAGAGACAGATTCATCTTTCTTTTCCTATTAGAATAAGACAAATGATTAAAGGTAGAGAATGAGAAAAGCTTTTTAATTAATGCAGATTTCAGTGGGATGTATGTTTACATAAAAGGTAAGGCAGGCCTGGCCTTACGTTTACGAGAATGAGTAAATGACTAAAAGCTTTATTCATTTAATTTAGAGATTTAATTCCATTTTCCTTTTATCTCCATCCTCCATTCTTCAAACCTCACTCTCCTTAAAGTGTGTATCATCCAGGGAATGGTAACTTTACTTAAAAACATTTAACTTAAAGTAAGTAATTAACTAAATGATAATATAATTATCTTTTGGGCTGTGATCCAGGCACCTCCCTTGTGGCTTGGAGAATACAATGCTGATAGCCCTTCTCTCAGGTAGTTTGGAGTCTAGTGATGGGAAGGAGAGCAAAGCTCATTAATTATAATACGAGGAAGAGTTATAAGTGCATGAATCTGGACTGTTAAATATTGAGCATGTTTGGCAAGAGGGGACAAAACTAGAAGATAGCTGTCAAGAACCATTTTCATAAAAACTCCTTTAAAATAGATAAATATACTCTCGGGGGATGGGGAAGGTAGAAAAGGGTCTAGGAGGGATAAATGGCGATGGAAGGAGACGTGATTTGGGGTGCTGAACACACCATACGATATACAGATGCTGTATTATAGTATTGGACACCTGAAACCTATATAATTTATTAACCAATGTCACCCCAATAAATCCAATAAAAATAAAATAGACAAATATAAATACTGTCAATAAGAGGAAGTTCCAGAAACCCCCCAAAATGTAGCAAAAACAGTCCTGTCCCCTAAAACTAATCCAGACTAGTCAAGTTTATACCCTGACTCCTGTGCCCATGATCAGTCCAAAGGACTTGTCCCTTGAGTGTGGCCTTCAGTCCTGCCCCATTCAGATGTTCTTCTTTCACATAAACCCTATTTCCAGTTACCTATGGATAATTATTTTTAAGTTTTAGTGTCAACTCTAGACAAAGGCAAATCTTTACATGACATGATACCCTTCAGGTATTTACTTTCTCCATCGATGTCTTTTTACTATGACTTATGTTGTTTTCCAGGCTCTAGAGCTACAAAAACTGGAGCCATGTTAAATTAACTCTCTTTCTCTGGAGAGGCAGTGTGGTATGATATCTCTGATTTCCTAATTGGCAGCTCTAGGACTATGTCCATATCATTTAGTATCTCTGTATTTTGATTTTTTTTCCTAATGTGGGAGCGTCACATCACTTGACAGTAGGAACGTGCCATACTCATGTCTCTCTCTGTAACATCATTTCCTATAAGAAGTATATGTGCCAGTCCCCTACCACATGTCCCTTGCTTTCTCCCCAGATGCACACTTCACACCACCTTGCCTGTCCATCGTTGTCCGTCAGTGTCCCTCAGTGGGGTCAGGAAGCTTTAGTAGTGACTTAACTTCTGAGCAGAATTGCCAGTGCCCTTCCTCTGGAAGCCCTGCCCGGGGAGACTTTTTTTGGAGTTCTCCACACATGTGCTCTTGGCTGCTCTTTTGCAGTTATATACGTCAATGGGGTGGTTTCATGGGCCTGCGATTGGTGCAATTGCCAGGGATCTGTGCT
This sequence comes from Mormoops blainvillei, assembly GCA_004026545.1. Classification (NCBI taxonomy): domain Eukaryota; kingdom Metazoa; phylum Chordata; class Mammalia; order Chiroptera; family Mormoopidae; genus Mormoops; species Mormoops blainvillei. Next base: position 278,384 of record PVJD01001307.1, read on the forward strand.
CAGAAGGGCCGTGAACTTGGTTTAAGACTCTGCTGTTGTTGTCTTGAAATTCTTAATTTTTGAACCAGGGTCCCCAAATCTTCATTTTGCACCGGGCCTACAAAGTATGCAGCCTGCCGTGCATTGTAACCTTAGCATTTATTTTAAGTTGTATTGAGGTAAGAGCTTTCCGGGAGCCATCGTTACAGCCAGATTCTTGGCACCCTGAATCTTCCAGGGTCCAATGCCACATCGGAATCAGAAAGGCCCTTATTATTTTCAAATATTAAAATAAAGATATTTTAACTATTATCCTCAATTTTAGCATGCTCATCTATCTTCTACGATACAATTTTCCTGTTATCTTACTTGAGCCTTGCTGCAGTAGTACCATGGAGTAAGTTTACGAAATGTTTGGTGAGACTTATCTTGAAAAATACAGTCAGAGACTTAGACTTAGGAAACCTGATACTGCCGATCCTTTTAATATTGAGGGTATTGTCCCTTACCTGAAACTCCATAAGAGAAATTGCTTTCAGCTCTCACTGCTTAGGAAGAGATTTGTGTCACCTGACCCATTATTGTGTTGTTATTGACCACGAAAGTGGTATAATTGGTCATGTTTCTATTGTAGCTTTCATTGTCTAAAAGTTGAGAGTCCCATTTGCAGATGAAATTGTGCTCTCACTTTATCTTGGTTTTAATGTTTTAATTCCTATTTGTTCTTTTCTATATTTGTCCACATTTTTATATTTATTATATGTATTATTTTATATCTCAAATTTTACATGCCTGTCACATAAGTGCTCAATAAATATTTGAGTTAGACCGCATTCCATG